>OZ005651.1:60975037-61422537 GCA_963930645.1 Salticus scenicus
TATCACCAAATTTAGCAGCGTAAATTTTCTTCACGTACTACAAAGATTACACATATACAGTTGGTAAGGTTTCTCAGTATGGTTGAGGCAAGTAAGCCGCCTCAACATTGTTGAGTAAAGTTACACATAAGTTTGTACAGTGTACTTCCAACTAATTCTTAATATTATAACAGGAACTTGCAATCTAAATGTTTGCAACAGTAGCCAGTCATGCACTTTTAGAATCATTATTGTTCTTTGGTACAGAGCCAGATTAAGGGGGAAGCACACATTATCTCCGCTCTCACCGGAATATTTTTCCAATTATTTTTTACTTCATGTCATCGAAATTCCACGCTTTGACGAGGAAATATATTTTTTATAAAAAATGAATGGTGTAAAATAATCCAATTTACTCACCGTTATTAGACGCCAGAATTCTTTTAAAATAATTTTTAGTGAGAATTTTCTGTTTAATATAGGAGGAAAGTATTTGTTAAAAATAACGGTGTAAGTATAAATAATGTGTGCTTCCCCCTTAATCAGGATGTGCTTTGGTAGCCATTTTTCAGACTTAGAAGTCGATTATCTGAGCAAAAATGATTTTTGAAGTTGGAGTATTTATTATATGTTCCCCATGTTATTAATATTTTATGTTTATAGCGGATTTTTTTTCTTTTTTACTGCTTAAATAAAAAGACTCGTTAAAAATAAAATATATCATGGGACTTTGCATTTTTGAAAAGAAAAACACATGGGTGATTTTTAATTTCATTTTGTCTCCTGTGTTACTAGTA
Organism: Salticus scenicus; assembly: GCA_963930645.1. Lineage (NCBI taxonomy): Eukaryota > Metazoa > Arthropoda > Arachnida > Araneae > Salticidae > Salticus > Salticus scenicus. Next base: position 60,975,814 of record OZ005651.1, read on the forward strand.
TCCTGTGTTACCACAGTGTTTGTAACATGATTTTTTTTTAACTAACATTATATTAAATATTTGTATCATAGTTTCTATTAACCTAGCACCTCACCAGTACGTAACAAGCCACAACTAAGCATTGTAAAAAAGAGGACACAAGGTACGACTATATATTCAGGGGAAACTGCGCAAGCGTCATTTAATGGGGCGGATTGATCTCCGCCAAGAAAACATAAGAATGATAATTAACACAGTTTGAAATTAGAATTTTTATTTTTCAAAATCCGCGACATGATCCATTTCTATGAAGATAAGTTTGGGTGAAATCAGAGCCTGATTAAGGGGGAAGCAGACATTATTTATACTTACACCGTTATTTTTTAACAAATACTTTCCTCCTATAATAAACAGAAAATTCTCATTAAAAATTATTTTAAAAGAATTCTGGTGTCTAATAACGGTGAGTAAATTGGATTGTTTTACACCGTTCATTTTTTATAAAAAATATTTCTTCGTCAAAGCGTGGAATTTCTATGACAAGAAGTAAAAAATAATTGTAAAAATATTCCGGTGAGAGCGGAGATAATGTGTGCTTCCCTCTTAATCAGGCTCTGGGTGAAATGCTTGGTATTCTTAAACTCCCAAATTTAAAAACAAAAAGACACAGAAATTCTATAATTTTCATGCACTTGTTGATTTTGGTATTTTAGAAATAAATTTCTAAACTCTATGTCAACACATTTCTAATATTTTTTTAATTCTTGATGTTAAACACATGTCCACTTGTTACTTTTGTGTCTCTTGTGTTACCGTATGTTTTCTGCGCTACTAGCATTTTATTAAATCAGAACAGAAGGAAAAACGACTTCCTTAAAATTGAAATATATAACTAAACAATGGTTAGAATATATAAATATTGCTGTAATTTTATTATATTATTATAGTTTTTATGAAGCTGTATAAACCTTTACTCTGTAATAATACCAAAAACGTATCACAGGGGGCATTTTATGTCTATTTCATAATAAAACATATACTTAAGCAAATAATTATGTAACAATGAAATATGTATATCAAAGTGATACTAGTATAAAAGTAGCTCTCTAATTTCTTAAGAAAAAATAAGATTATATAAAAAAAGTAACACACGATACATTTTTTCAATTAGTATGTTTGTTAGGGTGGTTCGAAAAAATTGATTCTTTTATTTCGGAATCGCGTTACCTCCCAAAAGTTGTAGTTTGGTATCATCAATTGGGAAAAAAAAAAAAATCTAAGTTTACATCTTCAGTTCGCGCATGTGGCTAAAAGTTTGAAAAAATATGTGAAAAATTGAAATTTTCAAAAAATAATAAAATTAGTTTTTTTGTAATTTTTTATAATGCAACAGCCATAAATTGTTAGTATATAGCGTAATTTCAACCTAAATATACATATATATATATATATATATATATATACATACAACTTTTAGATGATATATTCTGTTCGCGCACGAGGCTTAAAATTTGAAAAAAATGTCAAAAACTGAACACGAACAGTAACTGACCAGCAAGCGCTAAGTTGACGCCACTCAGTCGCATTCTTATTCCACCGCCGACTTGTCTAGACAGTAGACACATTCTAGTAGACAGTTTAAAGCCTCTGCTCTCACTTTGTCAGTCAGTAGCCGCTAAGCAAGCAGCATCTCTAATTTGTAACTGTAACTGAATCAAAAAGTGCAGCGTGTTTTGCTTTGAGTGGATTATTTTGTAAAGTTATTGGATATTTTCATGCTCAAGTTTTGTTATATTATTCTCCGTTCTCCAAATAATAAATAATGAGACCCCCGAAAATTTCTAAACGCTTAAGTGTTTGTCCGTTTTTCGGTACACCAAAAGCGTTAAGTCAAAGTGTTTTACCCACATGTGCAGATGTTTTGTTAGCTTGTTTTGAAGAAACAATAAAATCTGTAAGACACTAATCTTTTTCAAAGATTTCAGATTGCATTGCTGCTCAAATAGAAGAACTGTACTGTAAAGCATCTATACCAACGGTCAGTCATGAACGTATTGTTAAATTGATAAAGGATTACCATAATAAGTACTACACTTTAAAGTCATGGGCAAAGCCTGGAGGAAAGTATCTGGGAAATTTGACATCTCCAAGGGCCACTGGAAGTGAAATATATAATAGCATCTTTTGCTATTTAGAAAACAGTAACTTTGATTATGTTAAGCTTATTGCAATTGGATATGACGGAACAGCGACTAACACAGGGTGGAAAAACGGTGTTATTCCTAACCCTGAGCTTAAATTTGGTCGTCCTTTACAATGGTTTATATGTTTATTACATTTCAACGAATTTCCGTTCAGACATTTGTCTGAAAGTGTAGATGGTGATACTACAGGACCCACAAGTTTCTCAGGACAAATTGGCAAGAAGTTGAATGACTGTTAAAAACTCCCTGTTGCTAATTTTGAAACGATTAATAGTGATTAGATAAGTGTGACCAAAACTGACTTAAGCAAGGACCAACAGTATTTACTTATTTTTTATCGAGCAGTCAAGTCAGGAGAGTATGCGCCAGATCTCGCTGTGTAAGATCCTGGTCCTTTTAGTAACTCTAGGTAGTTAACTTGTGCAAATGTGATCTTAAGACTATATATTTCTGAAGTAAAACCTTCTGGCTAAATTAAACTGCTGGTCAGCTATATTATGAAGATATACGCTCCAGTATGGTTTAGAATTAAAATTCATCCCTCTGTAAAGTTTGGAGCAGTTCACGTGTTTAAATTAGTACAGAAGACAAGACAGCTGCCCGACAGGGTACGTAAAATAATTGATCCTGTCATTCAGAGGAATGCGTATTTTTGTCATCCTGAAAATCTTTTAATTTCAATGGTACTAGATGAGAGAGTGCACGTAAGACAGATAGCTTTTCGAAGATTGCTAAAAGCAAGAAAACAAGAATCAAAAGGGAAATCGGTGCGAACTTTTCAACCACCGACCATCAATTTTGCAGCTTCAAATTACATTGAACTTATTGATTGGTCCAAGTGCAAACTTACATCTCCTCCAATAATGAGCAATGTGTCAACGCACAGCCTAGAACTTATTAATACTAATGTTCTCTCACAGTTCGAGCTAATTAAATTTGTTTGCCACACGCAAATTGTCGAAAGAATTGTAAAGCTCGTAACAGAATGTTGTACTAAAGTAAGCGGAGAAGAGAACAGGGATGGTTTCATAAGGGCAACTTTGCTCTCAAGGTCAACTAAGACTATAAATCTCAATTTAAAACAATGCCCAACACATCTGAGGAAGCTTAAAGAACTCAAAAAATACGTAAAATCTATAAATCATTCTGTAATTATCTATGACATGCAATGTTATTATATACATATAAATGTGCGTGTAACTATACTTGTACGTATAATACTGTAATAAAAGGTTATATTCAACAAATTTAGAATTTTAAAATATTTTTGAAACGTAAATATGTCATGTATGTATTATTGTATATTAAACACGTAAATTTAAACTTTTAGGCGATTTTAGCCCAATTTAAGGCGTATGCGCGAACTAAAGTTATTATGTAAAAGCTATAGAATATTTTTTTAAGTTCAAACTACGCTATATACTGACAATTTATGGCTGTTGCATTATAAAAAATTACAAAAAACTAATTTTGTTATTTTTTGAAAATTTCAATTTTTAACATATTTTTCTAAGCTTTCAGCCTCGTGCGTGAACTGAAGATGTCAACTTAGATTTTTTTTTTTTTCCCAATTGAGGATACTAAACTACAACTTTTGAGAGGTAACGCGATTCCAAATTAAAAAAATCGATTTTTTCAAACCACCCTAATGTTTATGTTTCGAAATGTGACGACTTAAATTTTTATCTAAAAAAAAATATTTAAAATATCATGCAGAGGATTGTATACATATAATCTTGAATATGTACACAATCCTCTGTAATATTATTATTATTATTATTGTTTTCCTCAAAAGTGGTCGTTACTTTTAGAAATACCCATATATGCAACTTTTGTAAACTAATGTTATAATAATAACTGCCGTATTATGTATTTAATTTTAACAAAAATACTTGTGGATTTGCAAATTACAGTTATTTGATTTCTGTTGTTTTTGTGGCGTACAGACGGCAGCAAAATTATTGAAGAGCTTGCAATAATTCGTATTTAAAAGATATGCGTCTAATAGCGTTTTGTTAAGTGAATATTTGTCGAGTCATGATCTTTGTATTTATGAAGTTTATAAAAGAGTAAGTTGATGATAACTATTAGTTATGAAACTAAAAAAAATGTGTATTAAAAATGTGGATGTGTGCTTCAATCATTTTGCTACCGACTGTACCTATCATTTTCCTCCCCGCTGTTTAAGATTCTTCATTAAACTCTCTCACTCACCTCCTCATTATTGAATCACAAAATTCTCTCCCATGCCAAACCAACACAGCTAAAAACCTGACCCCCTCAGAGTTTTATGAAATCGGGCTCATATATTTGTTCTACTGAGAAATGAATGTATACCAATTTATAAGTCCCTATCTCTTTTAGTTTTAGATATACAGGGCTGCAAAAATGGGTAAAAAATGCAAATTTGGAATTTTTTCTACTACATATGTACCCATATTTTCTTTCCTGATTAACTTAGAGATAGAAGATTGGTATCATTAGAAAGCTTATAATACTGGCTTTTCATTGCTATATCACTTGTATATATATTTAAACTATCTCATGTTAAAGTCAAACATTTTGACATTTGACTTTCAATATCTCCAAAAGTACATATTTAATTTTCTTTTAAAAATTATATGACATTTTTACTTTTATTATCTATAATTATTGTAAATTTCAACATGGGATGGCCATGGGATGCTGAGTTATAAATTAAAATGCAACCTTCCATCAGTATTTACATAATATCATAACGTAATGTTTACGCTTATTTTGTTCCCTAATTAACTTAGAGATATAAAATTGGTATCATTAGAAAGCTTATAATGCGGACTTTTAAATGATATATCGCATGCATATATATTTTAAATTTTTCATTTTACGGTCAAACGTTTTGACCTTCAAAATTCAATATCACAAAAAGTATACATTACTTTTAATTTAAAAATTATATGTTATTACGTTTATTATCTATAATTACTGCAAGTTTAAACATGGGACGATCATTTTTTTTTCCAAAACGTACGTTATGTTAATATATAAATACTGGTAGAGTTGCATTTTGATTTATAACTCAGTATCCCATGGCTGTACAATGTTAAACTTACAGTAATTATAGATAATAAACGTAAGAATAACATATAAGATTTAAAAGAAAATTAAATATGTACTTTTTAGATATGGAAGGTCAAAGATGAAAATGTTTGACCTTAAAATGAATTTTTTTTTTAAATATATACATGTGATATATCATTTAAAAGCCTGTATTATAAGCTTTCTAATGATAATGAGTTAATTAGAGAACAAAATATGCGTAAACATTTCGTTATGATACTATGAAAATACTGATGGAAGGTTGCATTTTAAATTATAACACAGCATCCCATGGCCGTCCCATGTTGAAATTTACAATTATTAAAGATAATAAAAGCAAAAATAACATATAATTTTTAAAAGAAAATTAAACACGTACTTTTGAGATATTGAAGATCACAAGTCAAAATGTTTGACATTAACATATTTTTTTTTTTAATGTATATGTCATGTGATATATCATTTGAAAGCCTGTATTATAAACTTTCTAATTATACTAATATTTTATCTCTAAGTTAATTAAGAAGGAAACTATGTGTACATTTGTAGTAGACGAATTTCGGAAATTTGCATTTTTTACCCACATTTGCATCCCTGTATATCCAAAACTAAAAGAGATAGGGACTTATAAATTGGTAAACATTCACAGAGCTGCCAACCTAATCCGGCAAATTGTTCACGCCCATTGAAAAACGCCCTTTTTTCTACACCACTTAATTTTTAGAGCAATTCTCTTCAAATATATCAATGATGAATTAAGTAGAAAAATACTCTAAATTATGAGTGGTGTAGAAAAAGGGGCGGTACTAACAATTTGCCGGAATAGGTTGGCAGCTCTGCATTCATTTCTCAATAGGAAGAATAAATGAGCCGAATAACATAAAAATCTGAAGGGGTCAGTTTACAATTGCTGTTTTTTTGTTTTGATTTGACATAGAATAGTGACTCCCACACACCTCACAGATCGATTAATGAATATGGTTTGATATAACGGTTTTTTTCATGAAGAAAGCGATATATTGAGCACTTCTCAGAAGAAGCGAAATTATAATTTAGTTATCTCTTTTTCAAACAAGCACCACCAAGTGTACACAAAAATCGACTAATTTAAAAGATAGTTAAAATCTTCTCAGTAGGTCAGAATAAGAACTGTGAATGTGCGAAATAACAACCTGATACATACGTACCAACATACTACTTAATATTCCGTATTATTGTTAGCTCCACCTTTTTTTTTACACCAGTATCTTTTTAGAGTATTTTTCTACTTATTTAATCGTAACTGTATCTGGAGAATATTTCTCTAAAAATTTACTGGAGGGTAAAAAAAAGGCGGGGCTGCCAACACTACGGAATATTAATTAGGATGTTGGAAAGTATGCTGATTAATTCGATGACAAGAAAAGATAAGGACGAAAACCCATGCAGTTCGCATAGTTTATTAATTCTTTCTAACTGTTCATAGACGTTCACTGAGAAGAAATTCTGTAACTGACACCTATAATCTAAATTGTGACACTAGAAAAAGTAGTTCCATGCCAACCTTATAAATTCTAGCCCCCTTTGAAAGCGAGTTGTAGAAACCCCTATTAGAATTCCAGAGAGTTTGCCTATATTATCAAGGTCAAACCTATTTGAAAATATCTCGAAATAAATGCAAACACAAGAGGCGGGTTTCTTGGTTTATGACACAATTCTAGATAATCAAGCGATAATTTTTCACCATATAAAAGATTTAGAATATTCAGAATATTGTTTCACCACCTAGAAATGTGTAGACTAGAAATTCCCGATCATTTCGTCTATTCGGTATTTTGGCGTGCCTTATGCGCATAGCTCGGAAATCTATATTTCTAGGTAAAGGATTTAAAAAATGGCTACTTATTTATTTTAGATGAACAAGGTATATTTTTTTTTCTCAGTGTTGCATCGTTTTTCTTCAATGTACTTTGGCTACATGATTACACCATGAAGAAACAGAAGGACATAAAGACACACATATCACAGATAGACAAGTTAAATGTATGAACACTCTTAAATATTATTAGTAGGTACCAATGGAAACGTATTTCCTGTAATTTTAATTTGTATCACTTAAAGTATCTGAATACTTTAGTGTTGTTCTGTAAACGCTAAATATACCCTATTTTATGCAAAATTTTTATTTACTATATGATTAATAAATCGGATACAGATTTGTTCAGAACAAATTTATTTAAATATGATTTTAAAAATATGCCTCTTATAAAACGTGATGCATTGCATTCTGTTGTGTATCACAGCATGTAAACCTGTTATGTTATTTGTATCATTTTAAAAAGGGAACATCCCACAGTGAACTTAACAATATGTATAATACTGAAGAAATTCTTTAAATATTTACGAATGTTAGATTTGGACAAATGGACAGAAAGTCACTCATACGGAGAGAAATATTTCAAAGAATAAAGTACGAATTTGCTTACTTTTTAAAAATAAATTTGTAATCAGAAACTTTATAATTTTATTCCTCGGATGGATTATACGTAAATGTTATAAATGTTATCTATCTATATATATATATATATATATATATATATATATATACACATACCGGCTGATCATAATTAAACTTGGTCTGTTCAGAGAATACTGTAGCTGTAAGTAAGGTTTGCGCTGACGAATTCTGGAAATGAAAAACTGTTCAAAAATTTTTTCTAGGCCAAGCATTACAGTTAAAATACTTGAAAAGGAATGAAAGGATGAGAAAATTACAGTTTATTTTATTTTCTACAACTACTTTTCTACAATAATCTCTATTCTATTAAATAGCAACACATTACTAGAAAAATACGAAAAAGATTTATGTATGAAAAGAGTAATAGCAAAAAATGTGCAAACTTCTCATCCCTGAAATTTTCGAAAAAATGGGCGGGAAGTGTGACCCCTAGAAATTTACATATAACTTCTATTATTAGATTACAATAAGATAATTTAATTTTTGTATGTTTTACTAATATTATGAAACATAACTCTGTAAACATAATACCTACTAGCAGACTTCGCCCGATTCGCTGGGCACTATATTTAAAGGATTTCTTTTTAATTGAATACTTGAAACGTTTAAATAAATATATTTCGATTGGCGTCTATTTTCATCACATTTTTTGTATGGGATCTCTTTGACAATAATAGAAAACATTTTTTAAACTTCTCAAATCTGTGCAACAAAACTATTATTAAAACGAATATTCTCGAAAACAGTCAAATAGAAATGTTAATTCTTCAAATTTTCTAGAAACAGTTGAAGCTGTTACTCGTACAGTAAAAGTCACTAATCGATGAATGGTCAAATCAAAGGTCGCACGTAAGCCGTTTTCGCAGCAATCACTATAACGCACGTATGTACGCTTCACGCATGAAAAACCAAAAAAAAAAAAAAAGCACTGGACAGCCCTACTTCGCTGTGCATGAATCGCAGAACACACGAAACCCGGTTCTGCGGCAATCACTACCACGCATGTTAAAACCAATAAACATCACTGGACACCCCTACCCTGCTGTGCATGAATCTGAAAATGCACGAAACTCGGTTCCGCGGCAATCACTATCACACATATTAACCCTTTGCGGCGCAAGACAATTCAGATCATTTAAATTATACTGCCACCGGAATTCATGAACTAAATTAAACTAAAAGAATTTTTAAAATTTAAGGTTAAAAAAACTGGCCTTTTCTGATATGTTATAAACGTAAATTTTTGCTAAAAATTTTCCGGGATGAATTTTTGCAGCTGTATCTTAAATTTTGCGTCCTTGCAGCGAGGACGCCGCGCGTCAAGGGGTTAAAGCCAAAAAACATCAATGGACACACCTACCTCGCTGTGCAGGAATTTTAAAACGCACGTAACTCGGTTCCACTGGACAATCTATCACTGGACACACCTACCTCAAATCAATGAAAATCAAATAAACCAATCAAACCTCTCGTAATTCTCGTTTTCTTCGAAACTCGCGTAAATACGGAGTAGGACCCCTTAGAAAGACTACCAAGGAGGGCATTCCACCTAGAGGCCTAGCCTAGGACCCTAGCGTAGTCAATCGGCTTTAAACACTACAACAACAACCAACCGTATGACGACGACTATAATAATAAGACCGCACATCGGGATCGCATTGCTCTGAACGTAATAAGGACTATTCGATGTTCTACTAACGTTATTAGAATATGTAAGTGCATCATACAATTAATAACCGTCGATCTAAATTATATTTGATTAATTTAAATTTTGTATGAAATGTTCGATATAATTCATTGCATAAGGTATGTTTTATTTCTTAAAAATACCTAACGTTGAAACAAACTTATTCATTCTACGGCTTAAAACAAAGAATTATGTTACAACAAAGATCTACACATTTTTTTTTTTTTTTTTTTTTTTTACATTTTAAAATTTTATATGCGCAAATATGCATTACTGTCGTTTCACACAATAGAAATGTGTAACTATTGTTGCCGTCATTTATGAATTATTCCGTAGCATATTTATCTAGGGTACAATTTTATTTTATTTATTTATTTTTTCTGATTGTACAAATACACTATTTTTTCTATCGAAACAGTAGTGCAGAAAATGCAAACAATTGATCCCCTAATTGTTAGTACCTGCTTTTTATCCCACCACTTCTTTTAAAGAGTTTTTTTTTTCTTATTTAATTATAATTACATTTTGTGGAAAATTACTTCACAAAATGTGGTGTTATAAATGAGATTGTACTAATATCGCTATGGAATAAACAACAAGTGCTGGTAGTTATGTGTTTAATGGAAAGTGCCATAAACAAATTTGAAAAAAAAAAAAAGAAAATGAATAAAAACTTACGTGTATAAAATAAAAGTGCAACATTTTCAATTAATAAAATATTTTCCAGAACATTCATTACTATAACATTAATTTTCTTAACTTTGTTGAGCAATAAAGATAACTAAATACACACACGAATACGATAATCTCCATATTAGCTAATAGGTGAATTGGTTTTTCTATCCTGTTGTTTGTTTATCGAAAAAATAAAAAAATCTATTGTCATTGCTATCGCTTATCTCTCGTTCCGACGTATTCTTCTCAGGTGGTAAGCGAGCATTAAGTGCTGATAAAGTGATCGTGTGTTAACAATCCTTTTCTGCCCCTTTTATCATTTCAGAGGTACGATGTTTCTTTGGATTGTAACAGGTAAGTGAAACATTTAATATCAGGTTTCATTTGTGTTCTAAAAACCTGCATTTTGCTTTTTTAACATAATATAATTTATCCGATCTTCTATGTATTAAATGTCATATCAGCAGGGGTCTCAGCATTCCTATATTTTTACGATCATTTGCTTATACTCCCACCGTAATTTTTTAAATGAAAATTTTCTTGTAGATTTTGACATTATTTTGACATGAAAAACATCATGAAAATTTTCTTTTTGAAAATTGTGGTGAGAGTATAATAAAAAGATCGTAAAAGTATAGGAACTATGGGACCTCTGTATCAGGAAAAAGATGTTATTGAAATCAAATGTGTACAAATGTATAAATATATTTTCCATAGTCATTTTCTAATGTATACACTAATTATTTAAATAAATAAATATATATATATATATATATATATATATATAAGATTGCGATTCTTTCTTTAAGAATTCTAATATTTAAAAACATTATATAAATATATAATTCATCATATTTCTAAGAATAGACAAATAAAAGTTTTCGCATAGGCAACAAAAGTAAAGCAATTGAAAATGTTATAGTATTTTACAGTTTTTTTTTTTTTTTTTTTTTTTTTTTTTTTAACAAATGTATTTTAAGATTTACTAAAAAAAAAAAAAAAAAAAAAAAAAAAAAAAAATCGCCCCCCCCCCCCACCTAATTTCGCCATAATTTGTCGTAGAAACATGTGGTTGGTACCAATCGATTTATAATATTCTCTAGTTTATAATGGTATAGTTATATTTTGCTTAAGGAGTCGTCTACATATTAAAACTGCCATAAACTTCATTTTTTTTCAATCGTAACCCCCATTTTTAATTTATTTAAATTTTTTGGATCAAATCATTGCGGAAAATGGTGTAGTTTATATATTTTGCTCAATTTTTCATAGAGTTATAAGCTGTCAAAATATGAGGATGCTAATGTTAAATGAATGTGACAAACATTAATTTATATCTTCCAAAATAATTATGATATTCAAATTCTGTTATTTTTATACGATAAAATGAAGTGACCCAAACATATTCCATGAATACTTTTGATAAAAAACATTTTTTGAATTATGAAAATTATTAATAATTTCACATTTGAAAAAATTATGATTTATGACCTATGTTAATTTTTACATGAATAGAGCGCGCATCATTAAAAACATGGGTTTCCAAATTTACAGTTCGTTCCTAAAATTCATTTTTTAGTTGCAGTGATATATTACTTTTACTGTTGTTAGGGGCCCGTCACTTGTTATAATTTGTATCCTCTGTAAGTAAATATCTGTATATATTTTGACGAAAAACTGTTTTAATTTACGTTTATATTATTCTAATTGTTACAGTGAGTTGAGTTACAGTGATATTTCACTTTTTATTCCTGTTAGGGGGCCGTCACTTGTTATAATCTGTATCTTCTATAAGTAAATGTTTGTATATAATTTGACGGAAAACTATTTTAATTTACCTTTATGTTATTTTTATTGTTTCCTAAGCAACATTTCGATGTTTATGATACAAATTGGATTATTTTTTTGTAAAATTATTGCAATGCAAGCGAGGCATTGTGAAAGAATTCCAAAAGAAATGAAGCCCCGCCTCTATATTTCGAAAACAATCTTAAAAAAACTAGTTTGCATATTCGTATATGACTCTATATGGGACGCTGGTACGCGTAAATGTCAATGACGTATACTACATCGAATGCTGAAGACAAAATTTAAATGATTTAATTGGAAGTATATAAAATAATTTTGTTTTATAATGTAAAGTTTTAGAAAAATTGTGTAAAGGCGTGGCTTCCGTTGCACAAAGAGTATAATCGATTCTAAAATGTTAAGTCTCTGCTCTTATATATTACATAACTTTTCCTAGTTTCTCACTGCTAAAATTCTATTTTATCCCTGCTGTCTTTTTTTTTTTTTTTTTTTTTTTTTTTTTTTTAAATATTCTAGGATTTGTACACCTGAAGTTAAATGTCATGATTTAGAAAACGCGGTAAGGATTATTATTTGAAAGAGCAATTCGCAGTAAGCAATACTTTTTTTTCCCTTTTTTAAATATTAATATAATTAATATTTATTATTTTTTATCGGATTTTTTAAAACAAATTTTTTGTTTTAATCTTGTTGTGACGTTTTCGCATTCGTTTATTTTATCGTTTGTAAGCTAACGCTATTTAAATATTATCGCATAACGTAACATAAAAATATTAAATTTTTATTAAATGTTTTTTTAATACTAAAAAATAAAGTAGATTTTTTTTTTTTTTTTTTTTTTTTTTTAAAGTTATAACATCTATTTATTGAAACAAAGCGCAATATTATTTATTTTCGATTATTCTAGTCACGGTGTAAAACTGGCGTCACATTAATTATGGAAAAAGAATTTAAAAGAAAGTAATATGTCTTATTACTTTTAAAGATATAGATTTTACACATTTAAAATTAAGAATTTAAGTACAGTAGACGACTGCAGAACAGGGAATATTCGTTCTGGGCAATGGGAAACCGTTTTATGTGGGACATATTTTATCAGACCAATTTATGCAAATTCAGTCGAATACAGAAAATTTTCATTTTATTATATTGTGTTTCTTTTTCTTTTTTCTTTTTTTTTCTTTTCTTTTCTTTTTTTTTTTTTTTTTTTTTTTTTGATTGGTTTCTAAGTAACGTTTCGATGCTTCCTATACATATTAACCCATTTTCGTAAAATTAATGCATTGCAGGCGGGAAATTTTTATAGCATTCCAAAATTATAATAAACCACACCCTGAAACAATAATTTACTATAAAAAATGTGTTTTGTTGCCTTAATTTTAGTTTGTTTGACTCTTTATAGAACTCTAGCATATATGAAGGAGTGAAATTTACCGTTTCGATATTTGATGACAAAGTTTCAGTTATTTAATCGAAGATTTGTTGAATAATTTCATGTTTTAGAGAAACGTATAAAGACGTGACGTATTACTCAAAATAGAAATGATTTTGAACAGTATCTCCTTTTTATTTAATGTTAAACACTTTAGCGACAGCATGTTTTTGTATTTTAATAGTCTGTTCCGCCTGTAGGCGTTATTCATTCAAACTACATTATGTCAGAACGAGGTTTTCTATATCCATATTTATTTTACATATGAATAAACATAATAATTATACTCTTTCTAGTGAAAGTATTTGTATTCATACTATTTTGTTTATATAAATATGAATATAAGGAATATTCTTAAGAAATATAGTAACTCACAAATCGGGAAAGAAACGCCCACTGGAGGAGTTACAGATTTCCAATGACGTTGTTCTAAGTCAGCGGTAACGAAAGTGTTAAATATCCTTTCTCTGATTTTATCTTAAATCTTGTTATCTATATTTTTGTATATTATATATTGTTGATTTGTACGCTTAAAATTAAATGTAAAACTTTATAGTAACACTTGTGAGGTCGTGACGGTAAGCCACCACAGTTTGTTTAAAGTTAAGCTAGATCCAGCAAAGTATTCAGTTGGGATGGTTAAACAAGGATCGTACTCTCCGCCCTTTTTTCAGTACATTCTCAGAGGTAGGAAATTTCTTCCTTTTTTGCCACCACAAATTTAATGTTAAAATACTTCTGATATATTTAACAAGACCTTAGTTCGCGCCCCTCACAATTGCTCCAGCTCCAAGCTCCGAGGGCTCCTACTTGCTTCTTCTAATGCGCATGGGCGCAGACTTTGCGCTCCCACCCATTCAGGGAGTTCTTTCCAATCCCAGAAAACTACTTGGAGAAAAATTGACTATGGCCTCGATGCAATTTCCTCATATATCTGTACAACATGAGAATTTTCTAGTAACTTTTGTACTGGTTGAGATAGAGCTTAGATAATTAGGTATATCGATAATAAGGGATTTTTCTAGCGAAGGTCACCAAGGATTGATAAAGTTACCAAATTTAGCACCAAGAACATTACTTGCTCTGGTGAAGCTTTTAAACGGGTTTTTACAGAAAAATAAGCTCTTTTAATGTGAAAACAAGCTAGAAAAATGCAGAAAATTAACATTTTATAACCTGACTAAAGCTTTTTGAATAAAATTACATAAAAAGAGCTAATATTTACAAATCGTAACAATTTTTAATTCCATTTTCACATTTAGAAAATTCACAACTGATAAAATGTTTATAATTTTCAAAAAAAAAAAAAAAAAAAAAAAAAAAAAAAAAAAACATATATATATGTATATATATTAGAGATTGTGTAAGCTGTAAAATGCGAAAAATAAATTAAAAGCCTTTTTTTCACTTCATAGCATCTAAATGAATTATTAAAAAATCAACTTTTGTAAAAATAAGAACAATTGAACGGTTATGTATTTTGTAATTGTGAATTTTTTAAACGTAAAAAAATACATTTGTCAATGAGACTAATTTCTTCACAGAATAACATTTGGTTAGGTTATCTGTTAAATAATGTGAAGTATTTCCTTAAGTACTTTCCAAGCCTACAGCGGCCGAGTGGTTCTGCGTTCGAAGCTGGTAAACGTGAGGTGCCGGGTTAGATCCCAGGTCGCGCTCATCGTCCTAGTCGTTCAGAGTTTTCTCTAAAACTTGTATAGGTTAGAACCATTCAGAAAGACCCCCACTCCATTCATAGATCTAAGACCCCAGAGCAGTCAATGGGCCTTAATACTCACAACCTTAAGTACTTTCCAAATCTAATCAAATTTGATAAATATTGGTATGAGTATGTGAATAATGCTTCGTAAAATTAAATACCAGTATATTAAAATTATGGTAATACTAAATTTTTCTGTGTGTAAGGAAAATGCATTTATGCATAGCTGAATACTTAAATTTATTTTCTTTAAAATTTACGAAGTTAATGTAGCATAAATTTAAAATTAACTTTTTTTTTTTTTTTTTTTTTTTTTTTTAATGTAAAAATAAACTTGTAACAATAACAAACAATATTAGTAAAAAGTATTTAAAAAAAAAAATGTGCAAAAATAATATAAAGAAAAACACAAATGTTAATAAACCTGATTTTAAGTTATAAGCTCAAGCTCATCTTCATGTCTTATCAATTTTTGTTATTTTAAAAATATATCTTAAAAAATGTTAAACAGATTTGGAGGAAAAAAAATTATAAAAAAAATAAAAATATGTTTTTTATAAGATTATTGAATAAAAATGTCTGCAAACATTTTTCTATAAATATTTTCATATTAAATAATATATATATATATTTTTTTAATATCTCTTTACATTCATTTCTTAACCCCTTCCCCTTTTTCTAATTAATGAAAGTTAACTTTATAAAAATGAACTTTGAATAAAAACTTTCAAATAATAATAATAATAATAATAATAATAATAACAATAATAAAAAGAAAGAGGAAAAAAGAAAAAGAAAAAAAAGGTTTTAGCTTATAGAAATGTTTATTTAAATTAATCGCTGAGGATAGCGCAAATGATATGAGGAATTCAGAATGCAGATTGCAAATGCATGCTATCTCTATCTCACATCCGTGAAGTCTGCGCGCATGCGCATTAGAAGGAGCCATCGGAGCTTGGAGCTGGAGCATTTGTGAGGGGCGCGAACTATGGTCTTGTATATATTTATAGTAATGTGTCATGATTATACAGAGTACAGATTATTTTATAAAAATAGTGGTAACAGTAAATTAAAAAGATTTTAATTCATGAAAGTTTCCTCAAAAAGGGCGGAAAGTACGACTCCTTGGTTAAATCGCTTCGACACCTGTGGCTCGGCGAAATTTTAGGTCGGATTAGTTTTGTGTCGACATGGTGCTGCAACGAAGGAATTAAGATGCGAGATGTAGATGAATAGGAAGCGATTATAAAAGTTTGGTTGAAATGAAGATAAGGGAAGTTGGTGGAAAGTGGTATAAGATGGAGATGGTTTTCGTAAAAGATGTATGATGTAGAGGCGATGGAGAATAGAAATTTTCTTGAGTGATTAACTTCTTAGTTCGATAAATGTTGTGGTGTTTTGGAGGTGTTAATTTATAGTATAGAGTTAGGCGTATTCAGGGAATCCTCTTTCGCCTTTAGCCTACATTAGTAAAGTGACGTGGATTAGCGAGGGAAATCATCTTATTACGTTTCCACTGTGGGTGAGATTTCATCTGAATTTATTTAAGTTGTTTATTAAAGTTACCTTTCTTAAAGTATTTAATGTTTGATATTGAGTTTGGCTCAAGTATCCTCCCAGCACTTAAGTTCTAATAAAACTTTATTTGTATTTAACTTAGAGTCTGTGTGCTAATTTCATATTTAATACTTAAGAAATTATGTTAATCGTTGAGGAATAGAGACCATTAATTCCTCACACACTTTCTAACGGGACTTACTGTATAAAATAACAAAAAAGAAAAATTATGCAGTACGCATTGATTAGTAACACTTTCCAACTGTACGCAATTGTTGTATCGAATAACTTTTAATATTCTTTGCCTACGTTATCACGCAACAGACAGAAGGACTGAAAAACATACAGGTAGACTGATTGATTTTAAAATTTCTCTTAGGCATTTTGGAAAGTGTTAAAAAGGCTTAACGCAAATAATAATAAAAAAAAAATCAGCCGTTAGATTACAATTGCAGCTTTTAATCTCTCTGAATATTTTTGTAGCCCTGTAAATCTGAAAGTTAATCATATCATATTCAATACAAAACAATATTTTAGAATATTAATAATACATGTCAATGTTTTTACTTTTTTCATAGTAGAAAGTTTTTTAAATATAACTTTTAAAAAATTCTGTTCTAAAACGTAATACATTGCTTTTTTTTTTTTTTTTTATTGTTGTTGTTGTCGTCCCTGTAAACAAACTAGTTGTACAGGACTAGTTGTTAATGACATTTTAAATAGTGAACATTCTATAAAGAACATGAGTGTATCATTTTTTAAAACTTCTCCAAATATTCACGGATAATAAGCAAATTGAAATAATATTCCCACTAAAATTATAAGAAAGTGTTAAAACGCTCATGTAAACAAAAGCGCAATTCCAGCAAATTTTTATTAATAGGTCTTAATGTAACTGATTATTTTTGTGTAGCCCTGTAAATATAATGCTAACCATACTATATTACATAGAAAGCACTCTTTTGTGCAAACGAATAATATATTTCAATTGCATTAAGCTTTGTGGAAAATAAAATTATTAAAATTTGGTTTATAAAAATAACTCTAATACAACACAATGCTTTGGAATACTTTCAAGTGTCCCTGTACACAAACCAGTAAGAAATGTACTCTATTTTAAATAGGAAACATCCGATAGGGAATTGAATAACATATTAAAATTTCATTACAATTTCTATACATTAAAAATATTAAAATATGGTTTATGGAAACTCCTCTCCTAGCACATAATGCTTTCGAATACTTTAGGTGTCCCTGTACACAAACCAGAAGAGGTATTCACTCCATTTTCAATAGGGAACATCCGATAGTGAACTTGAATAAAATATATCGGTTTAAAGAAATTCCATATATATTTACGGGAGTTAGAGCGCAGAAAAACAGACAGAGTGACAAACGGACAGAAGAATAGTCAGACAAATACACAAATTGAAATTATATTCACACTAAAAATGATAGAAAGTGTCAAAAACGCTTAATGTAAACCAAAGTACAATTCTAGCAACTTTTTATTAATATCTCTTAATATAATTGAATATTTTTGTGTCACCCTGTAAATCTAATGATAACCATGCTATATTCTATACAAAGCATTCTTTTGTGCATATAAATAACATATTTCAATTTCTTAAAACTTCGTGGAAAGTAAAGTTATGAAAATTTGATATATAGAAATATCTCACAAAGAACAAAATGCTTTGGAGTAATTTTGAGTATCCCCCCCCTGTACAAAAAAATGTGGTGGTATGCAATCTATTTTATATAGGAAACATAAAATAGTGAACTTGAATTGCATATTTCAATTTCCTGAAGATATTGTACAGTAAAGGTATGAAAATATGGTTTATAGAAATTCTTCTCATAGAACACAATTCTTTGAAATATTTCGGGTGTATCTGTACACAAACCAGTAGAGGTATAAACTCCATTTTCAATAGGGAACATCCGATAGTGAACTTGAATAACATATATCAGTTTCAAAAATTTCCATAAATATTTACGGGTGTTAGAGCGAGGGCAGACAGTTAGACGGACAGAGGACAGATACACAAATTGATATCATATTCACACTTTAAAAAAATGTTAGAAAGTGATAAAAACGCTCAATGTAAACGAAAGTAGAATTCTACAAATTTTCATTAATAGCTCTTAATATAACAGAGTATTTTTGTGTCACGCTGTAAATCTAATGCTAATCATGCTATATTCTATGGAAAGCATTCTTTTGTGCATATAAAACCAATATTTCAATTTCATAAAACTTTGTAAAAAGTAAAATTATTAAAATTTGATTTATAGAAATATCTATCATAGAACGCAATGCTTTAGAATACATTTGATTGTCCTTGTATATAAAACAATGATGGTATGTAATCCATTTCATACAGGAAACATCCAATAGTGAATTTGAATATCATATTTGAATTTCGGTTGTCCCTGTATACAAACTAGTAAAGGTATACAAACTAGTAAACTCCTGTATACAAACCTGTATACAAACTAGTAAACTCCATTTACAATAGGGGACATCCGATAGTGAACTTGAATAACATATATCAGTTTCAGGAAATTCCTCAAATATATTCTGGAATTAGAGCGCGGAGAGACAGACAGACGGATAGACAGAAAGACAAACCGAAGTCATAAACACTTTTCAACCATGTTGGGAAGTGTTAAAAATGGTAGAAATTGGTAAAAACGCTTAATGTAAACGAAAGTACAATTTTAGCAAATATTTATTATTAGCTCTTTATATAACAGAATATTTTTGTGTCACCCTGTAAATCTAATGCTAATCATGCTATATTCTATGCAAAGCATTTTCTTTTGTGCTTATAAATTACATATTTCAATTTCATGAATCTTCGTGCAAAGTAAAGTTATTAAAATTTAGTTTATAGAAATATCTCTCATAAAACGCAATGCTTTGTTATAATTTTGTGTGTCCCTGTACACAAATCAGTGGTGGTATTTACTCCATTTTATACCGGAAACATCCGATAGTGAACTTGAATAACATATTTCAATTTCATTAGGATTTTTGTACAGTAAGGGTATGAAAATATGGTCTATGAAATGCCTCTCGTAGAACTCAATGCTTTGAAATACTCTTGTGTATCCGTGTACACAAATCAGTGTTGGTGTTTGCTCCAATTTTTATAGGAAACATATTACAATTTCATTAAGATTTATATAGAGTAAGGAAATAAATGTGTCGTATGAAAATAAAATTTATAGAAATACTTCTCGTAGAACACAATGCTTTGAAATATTTTCGGGGGTCCCTGTACAGAAACCAGTGGAGGTATAAACTCCATTTTCAATAGGGAACATCCGATTGTGATTTTGATTAACATATATCAGTTTCAAAAAATGCCGTAAATATTTACGGGAGTTAGAGCGCGGACACACAGACAGACAGATAGACAGACAGACAGACAGACTGATAGACAGGCAGACGGACAGACAGACAAACCGAAGTCATTAACACTTTTCAACCTTGTTGGAAAAAGTTAAAAAGGTACCCAACATAAGTAGATAATTCTTTTTCTTAAATATTAAACACTTTTTTTTTTTTTTTTTTTTTTTTTAACCGCTATTAATATTATTATCATTATTACTATTATTCTTTCTAGGGTTCATTTGACTTAAGCTATTCATTTTTATTTATGATTTTTATTTTGATGTATTTAACCCTTTGCGAGGCAAGACAATTCGGATAATTTATATTATACTGCCACCGGAATTCATGAACTAAACTAAAAGAAATTTTAAATTTTAAGGTCAAAGAAAAAGACTTTTCTTTCTATGGTATAAACGTAAATTGTTGCTAAAAAGCTTCCGGGATGAATTTTTGAAGCTGGATCTTAAATTTTGCAACCTCGCAGCGAGGACAACCCGCGTCAGGGGGTTAACTATTCGATGTTTAATAAATAAAAAACGTTTAATTCGTACACTAACACAGAGCGCTCTGTAAATCAGCTTGTTTTTTTTTTTTTTTTTTTTTTTTTTTTTTTTTTGTGTGTGTGTGAAACTTAATAAAGATTGTCGTTTGTGCGGTAGATCACGATTTTTTTTTTTTTTTTCCTTTTTTTTTCTTTTTTTTTTTTTTAGTAGAGACGGACCCCCAATACATTTTTACGTGTAACTCTATTTAGAATTGATTTAAAGTATGTAAATAGGTATGTTCTCCGAATCGTCTTGATCTCCAAAATCTGAATATGTGTGGACAAAAATAGGGGTTGTTATTGAAAAAAAATGAAGTTTATGCCTGTTTTAGTATGTAGATGACCTCTTAAAAAAAGTATAACTGTACCATTAAGAACTAGATTTTATTACAGATCGATAGGTACCAGTCGCATGTTTCAACGATAACTTACGGCGAAATTAGGTGTGATGGGGGGGGGGGGTTGCTGACAGTACAGTCATAAAAAAAAATATACCATTCCAACTAATATCTCAGCAAATCACCCTATAAATATGCGGCTTTTGCTAGTGGATTAGTAATATATCTAATTTATAACGGCATAGTTAGCTTCCACTTTGAAGGTCGTCTAGATATTGAAACTAGAAAACTGGCATTAACTTTTTTTTTTTTTTTTTAGTTATTTGGATTAAACCCTCCAGGAAAATGAGATAGTTTATATATTTTATAGCATAGTTTGTATATCAGTATTTAATATAAGCTGTCAAAGTCAGAGTATGATAATATTAAATGAGTATAGCAAACTTTAAATCAAACCTTCCTAAAAACCTATGAAATTCAGATTTCTTTTTTATTGCGCTAGAAGAAAATGATTTAAATATATTCTATGCATATTTTCTATTAAAAAGAACATTTTTAATTACAAAAAATTATTAATAAATCCATATTGCTAAAGGTGACGAATCATTGCATATATTAATTTTTGCACATATAGAATAAGTACTATCAGAAGAAACATGAAATCGTTTGTATTATCTCTAATCAAATATATCAACACAATTTGATGGAAAAGTTTCTCAGTGTACTTTCATGTGCTTTATATTTTTTTTCTAAGCAACGTTTCAATGTTTATTATACAAATTAGCTTACTTTTATATAATTAACGCAACGCATAACCGTCAACATCCTAATTATCAATGCGGAGAATTGTTAGTCGCCGTTCCTTTTTACACACCATTTAATTTTTAAAGTAATTTCCTCTGAATATATTTACGAGGAAATAAAAAGACTGGTGGGGAAAAAAAGGTAAGTACTAATAATACTCCGGATTTTTAATTAGGATGTTGGCAGCTATGCATTCAGGCAAAATATTGCGAATGAATTCAAAACAAAATAAGCACCGACTTCTGTCAGATAATAATAATAAAAATAATAAAAAGATTTTGCATATTCATATTTGACTTTATATGTGACTGTGGTATACATAAATGCCAATGGTATTTATAGCATTGATTACTGAAGACAAAATTTAAATGATTTAATAACAAATATGTAAAATCATTTTGTTTTACATGCAGATGTGTATAACGTGCACAACATACACGGATGTCAGTACGGACCTGCCTTTTTGTAAGGATTTTTCCACCACACATTTTCATAGTTGCCATCATTTTAATTTATTCTGGTGCATTTTTAGCCCCGCCTTTATTTCGCACCACTTAATTTTTAGAATAATTTTCAACGAAACATAACTAAGATAAAATAAAAAAAATCTTCTCTTTCAAAAGAGTGGTATGGAATAAAGGCAGGGCTAAAAATGCTCCGGATTAAATAAAAGTGTTAGCAACACTACTTTTTATACATTAAAATATTACATAAAATTATAAGCTTATTTTATTACAAAAATTGACATAAAATTTTACTGATGCCGAAAAATAAGGACGCTACGAACTCTTTTTATAACGTAAAGTTTTAGAGAAAGGCGTAATGGCGTGGATTACTTTTCAAAATATGAATATATTCATAGTTCCCAATATTTAAATTTATTCCGGAGCATTTTTAGCCCCACCTCTATTTCGCACCACTTTATTTATAGAACATTTTTCTCCAATGTATAGCTACGATAAAACAAGAAAAAAATACTCTTAAAAATAAGTGGTATGGATTAAAGGTGGGGCTAAAAATGCTCCGGAATAAATTAAATTGCTGGCATATCTTATATATCTGACGTGGATATATAGTTGCCAACTTAGCACCTTTGGGCTACCGAAAATTTCAAT
Organism: Salticus scenicus; assembly: GCA_963930645.1. Lineage (NCBI taxonomy): Eukaryota > Metazoa > Arthropoda > Arachnida > Araneae > Salticidae > Salticus > Salticus scenicus. Next base: position 60,998,656 of record OZ005651.1, read on the forward strand.
ATACAGGGTGATTAAACAATGATGGGACAAACTTTGAAGGGAGGTAGTAAACATCATTAGGACTCAGAATTGCATAGGAAATCATGTCCCCAAACGTCATTTTAACCCTTTACGGACCGTGTGTTTTCTGTGTTTTTTACTAGTAAGCTCCGCCTACTGTCTTTCCTCTTGAATGGTGTATTATTTAACAGAGAGATTCTATTTATAATTGTTTATCATGCAAAAGACCACACATAATAAAAATTTTGTTTCCGAATAATGCACATTGCTTGAATAAATATTAATATTGTGAGCATTTTTTAGATGTACTGTAACACACAGAATTTAAAAGTTACAACGTAGGTGGATTTTCAAATACGAATATTTCTACGTTCATGGAACAAACATTAAGGGGTTTGTTCAAACATTAAGGGGTTTAACAGTTTACTAAAACACACATATTTTGTATAGGCATAACACAAAAATTAAATATGAAGTAAAAAACATTGTGCAAAAAACGAAAGTAAAATGGTATAAAAACAAATGCAGCCGTTCAAACATTTTGTGATTCGGCATGCGCCTGTTTGGAAATCATTCCTGATACAGTTGTAGCCCTGCTCTACTGTTCACATTAGCAGCACCGTACATTAGATGCATTTATGCTTTTTATCTCCCATCTCCGTTGAAAACATAGTTAAAAATTATACTTTAAAGTAGATGCAGATAACGAATGACCAGGTCCACTAAAGGTCTCTACCGTCAGCATTAGCAGCCAATCACCCCAATTTTGTTTAGTTGTATTACTTGTAGTGATTGCAATTTTAAGCATTTATTGTCAATATTACTGCAAAGAAACACTTTGCGATGTATTTGAAACCCCGCCCACTGCGTAAGTTTTACATTTCGTGTGTTACAGTACATCTAAAAAATTATTCACAATATAAGCATTTATTCGATCAGTGTGAAGTATAAGGAAACAACATTTTTATCATGTATTTTGTAAGATTAACTGTAAAATACAGAAACTTTCTGTTAAATAGGAAACCATTCACAAGAAAATGCATTAAACGGAGCTTTCTGCTAAAAAACCCAGAAAACCCATAGTCCGTAAAAGGTTAAATAGACGTTTGGGGACATTGGTTCCCTGTATATATAGTATATACATAAATATATATATAAATATATATATATATATATATATATATATATATATATATTTATTTACTTTATCAGTGAAAACCGTTACAGACCACTGATTAAATAAAATAAATATTTCTATTAAATATTTCTGGTAGCCAATAGGTGCTAAATTGGCAACTATGCGTGGATATATTACTTTTTTGTCCCTTAAATATTAAATAACGTTTCTCAGTTTTCATATATACGTTTTATTTAAACCTTGTCCGTATTTCTGTATTTAATATTGTAGGGTTTGTACAACTTAATTGAAATTTAGCGTTTTAGAGTAACGCGGTAAAGCAGGACTTGCTGTTAAAAATATTAATATGCCCAAGGTAATGGATTAACAGATTTTTTAAATATATAATAACTTTTATAAGTTTTTTACCGCGATTTTTTTATTTTAATCTTGTTCATAATTTTGTATTTGATTATTGTAAGTTTTGTAAGCCCTCATCAAATAACAGTATAAATTGTTTCATTTTATTATTATTATTGTTGTAATTAAATGCTTTGGTGTTTTAAAGTTTTTGAACGCACAGAATCGATTATAGAAAGAAAAAGGCTTAATAATATTTATGTCATATGAATTCTAGTCACAGTTTAACATTTACATTTATAGTATCCAAAAATAGTTAAAAACATAAAGTATTATGACTTATCAGTTTCAAAGATTTTGGTAATGATCTCGCACATTGCATATATAATAATTCAAATAGTTATTTGTATAAGTTTAGATACAAACACAATATCTTTAGTAATTTTATTTTATATAATAATTTAAATGTTATATTTTTCCCACTTGATGCATGAATGAATAATTTACATTCAGTGCGAGATCATATTTTATCTATTTAATATATGGATGGATATTGGAGAGAAATTGCTATTAAGGAATAATAATCACCAGTATGTAGCGATACATTGCATTGTATAAATTTACTACTTTTTTTCTAAAGTTTCTTTCAATATATTTTTTTTAATCTACACCCATGTTCTTTAACGGATCACAAGTTTAAAATTTTAGTATTAATATCCTCTTATTCTAAATAAGTTTTTTTTTTTTTTTTTTTTTTTTTTTTTTTTTTTTTATAATTTATATGTAAGTTAATTAATGAACTAAGAATTCGTTAAATTATTTATTTTATTAAAAATTTAATCACATCTGATAATACTAAAATTTCATTTAGTCAATATTCATATTAATTTAATATTTCTTTAGGTGGTACTCAATATTAGATTATTTAAATACCAATTTATTAAATTTTACAATTCCCCTTGATTCATTAAATTCAAATTTAATTGAAGGATAAAGAAAAAGGGAATTCAAAGAATTTTAATTTAAAAAAAAATTATTTCTTTGACATATAAATTTTGACTCACCCAGTGACCAATCCCTGCATTTGCGGAAGACTTGAACTTTATTTATCAGCTCAGCTAGTGCAGGAAACTCTGATTTTATTCTCTGACATTTGATTCATCAACAGAGCTAGTTACGGAAGGCCTTACTTTATACATCAGCGCAGCTAGAGCGGAATACTTGGATTTTACTCTTTCATATTCGATTCATGAGCACAGTTAGTTGCGGAAGGCTTGGACTTTATTCCTCATCTCCACTGTTGAAGCCTGGAGTTTTTGGCCTGGGCATTTCACATTTTTATTTATAGTTTCCGAATAAAGCAGAATTCCAGAGCGTCCTCTAATCCTTTCGATCCATGCTTGTCGACCTAGCAAGGGCTTGAGACCATGGCTTAAAATTCAGGCCTAATTCCTAGGCAGACGCCCTGTATCCTCGGATCTTCTTAAATTTTTCGTGCAAGTTGCATCTTCAGAAATTTTCTATTATTGTCCAACAATATTTTTTTCTTCTCAAGTTCAGGTCATACTTCGTCAATGGACCTTTCTTTTTTTCATCACTGGTTCATTTTTTAATCAATGAATTTTTCACTCCTCTTTCTTACCCGCGATTACATTTTTTCCGGGAAACATGTTTCAAATACTTTATCGGACTTGCCGTCCAAATTTATGATTGCTATCAACTATCTCAGTGTTTTTTGTGTTCTATAACATCAACTGGGTCGCCTGCTAGTTTAATAGATCCCTCTCTCTCCAACTACCTGTTCCTCTATTTCTTCCTTCAAATTTACTATAGCTTTTTCTATTATGCCTACTTTTAACAAGAAAAACATTGTTTTTTAGATGTATTATTTTACATCTAAATGATACTAATTTAATAAATTTTGCATTTCCCTTTGATTCATTAAATTCAACATTTTGTTGAAGGATAGAGAAAAAGAGAATCAAAAGAATTTTAATCTTAAAGTACTTTTTTTCTTAGAGTACGAAATTTTTATAACTCACCCAATGGTCAATCCTAACAGTTGCGGAAGGCTTGGACTTTAATCATCAGTTCAACTAGTGCGGAACACTTGATTTTATTCTATCATATTCAATTCATCAGCACAGCTAATTGCGGAAGGCTTGGACTTTATTCATCCAATCAGCTATAGCTGGATACTTAGATTTTATTCTTTCATAGTTCATTCGTCAGTACAACTAGTTGCGGAAGGCTTGGGACTTTATTCATCAGCTCCGCTGTAAAAGACTGGCGCTTTTGGCCTGAACATTTCACTATTTTCTTTATAGTTTAAGAGAACTAGGACTTAATCCGTGAGCAAAGAAGGACTCCAGAGCGTCCTCTAATCCCCTCGATTCATGCATGTCGATCCTAGAAAGGGCGTGGTTTAAAGTTCATGGCTGATTCCAAACAGTGTTGCCAGATCTGGCGGATTTTTTATTGAATAACCACTAATAACACTGATCGGTAGGAAAATTGCCTCTGACACCATTTCAGCATATTCTTATGTAAAATGACCTCCCGAATCCGAATATGACCACCATTTTGCCCAATAACCCACTGTTTTCTAGATACATCCCCTCCTTCATTTTTTTAATTGTTTTATAATTATACCCATCAGTTTGATATGGATAGGAACGATGATTATTTTAGTCATTAAATGTCTTCTGACCAGAGGAGCTACAGAGCTAGAAAGTTCTAAAACACGAACATTTGTAGTAAGGAGGAAATTTGAGGGGATTTGTGCCCAGAAAACAAAAGAAAATCAATTAAAACAATCATTTTCTGTTTCTTTTCTTTTCTTTATTATTATTATTATTTTCACAACATTTCTTTTATTTTTTACATATTCCAGCTTCCAGTTTGCCATTTTCTTACCAAAACACCCCAAATAATAAAAATTATGCAGTGGAAATTTTTTTTCAAAATGCTGGTGAGCGGAGTAAAGTCTCAAAGCCCGCGCAAGAAAGTTACACTGCTTCACTGTACGACGTTTGCTTTCAATAAATTCCACGATAAATGTTTTCGACAGTAAAACATGAACCGTAAAGTCTCCTGCTTCGGCACGTGTTAAAAGTCATTGTAGTCGTCAGTTGTTATCTACCTTTATTACACGTTTTACCAGGGCCTGATTAAGGGGGAAGCTTGCTCTCCACACATTATTTATACTTACACCGTTATTTTTTAACAAATACTTTCCTCCAATAATAAACAGAAAATTTTCATTAAAAATTATTTTAAAAGAATTCTGTTGTCTAATAACGGTGAGTAAATTGGATTGTTTTACACCGTTCATTTTTATAAAAAATATTTCCTCGTCAAAGCGTGGAATTTCTATGACATGAAGTAAAAAATAATTGTAAAAATATTCCGGTATGAGCGAGCTTCCCCCTTAATCAGGCCCTGCGTTTTGCAATAAGAGAGTGAACTTTATGGTGTTCTCGACGGTGTGACCATTAACACGTGTCAAAGGAGGATATTTTACTGTTCATGTTTTACTGCCCAAAACATTTAACGTGGCAGTTATTGAAAGGAAACGTCGTACATTGAATAAGTCAAACTTTCTTGCGAGGTCTTTGAGACTTTACTCCACTTAGCAACATATTGAAAAAATTTTCGCTGCATAATTGTTATTATTTGGGGTGTTTTGGAAAGAAAATGGCAAACTGGAAGCTGGAAAATGTAAAAAATAAGAGAAAGATTGCGAAAAGTAAAGAAACAGAAACCGATTGTTTCTATTGATTTTCTTTCGTTTTCTGGGCACAAATCCCATCAAATTTCCTCCTTACTACAAATGTTCGTGTTTTAGAACTTTCTACCTCTGTAGCTTCTCAGGTCAGAAGACATTTAACGGTTAAAATAATCATTGTTCCTCTCCAAATCAAACTGATGGGTTTGAAATTACTGAACAATGATAAAAATGAGGGAGGGTTTGTATCTAGAAAACAGTCGGTGATTGGGCAAAATGGTGATCATATTCGGATTCAGAAGGTCATTTTACATAAGAGTATCCTGAAACGTTGTCAGAGGCAATTTGCATGCCGAGCAGTGGTATTGAGAAAAATTCCGTGAACATCACTGTGGTTTTTGCGCCTTCTTTTGGCGATATAATCTTTCTTGGCAACTGGTTCTCGGGATTTTGCATGTTTTAAGCAGTTTACACTTTTACCACCAAAACTCCAAACAGAACAGCTTTCAATGAATAATATCCCTTCCATGGAAGATCAAAATTGTGATGGCATGTCTCCGGACAACTTATAGGGTGAGTCCAACGCCCTCTGTAGACAAGGCCGCGGCGCTAATCTCTGACGTCACGATCATCAGGCTGTTGCTGATGAAATTAAAACTACTGACTTTGTGTATTATTGCGGTGAAATCTCCACACAAAAGAACGGGATTTTTAGTTTTAGTTAAAGACATCTTTTAAAACTGACTAAAGAAAAAAGCGAATTTTTTTAAAAATGTGTTTTAAATACTACCCTAACGATATATATGTATGTGTGAGAGTAACAAAATTTATAAACTTTCTTTTATATATATTATAAGCAATTTTTATAATTTAGCAACTTTTATACTTAGAAAGAAATCTAAGATTAAATAAATAGTTTTAATATTATTATAATATTGCTTCAAATAAAAGAAATAAGTTGCACGAAATCTATGACTTTATTGAAAAACAATTTCTTTAAATAAAATTTTAATTTTCTTTTCAAGTTTTATCTTTCTTTATCGTTAATTACATAATTAATTATTTAAATTATTCTGTGCTGTTGAAATTTTCAGCCACTGTTACACATAAAGTTTAAAATCCTTTAAATTGTTTTTTAATAATATAATCTGCTCATTTTTATAAATAATATCATTGTAACAAAATACCATAATTATTCACTTTACATGAGTATAGTATAATGAAATTCCTCCTTTTTTCCCCTAGCTGATTAATACTAAACAAAAGTTGTAAGCAATCACATGTATTATCCTTTGGACTGTAAAGGGAACTGTGACTGAATAATAACAATTTTTGCTGGTACAAAAATAAAAATGTTTTCTTGGAGATTTATTTATTTACTCTATTACTATTAATATTATTTTAAAAATACCTTTAAAATTTTAAACATAATTTCTATTTAAATATTAAAATTAAAACAACAATGTTTCTATTCTGCTAAAATTAAAACATGTATAAAATTCTGTGTTTGAATTCTGCTACAATTAAAACAGCTATTATCTTATTTTTAAAATTAATTATCAATGTGAGAGACTCTGAATTTTAAACTGTGGCTGAATAAATAATAATAATAATAATAATAATATTGAACATAATTTTCCACTAAAGTGTAAAACTACAATTCTGATAAAATAAAGTAAAACTTGCCTTTGGATGCTACCTAAAACTGGATTCAAGAAAAAATATGTATATGTTTAAAAGGAAAAAAAAAAAAAAAAACTAATAATTGTAAAAATTAAGGAGTCAACAACACATTGCAATATATATGTATATATATCAGTACAAAAAACCCTTAACGGGTTAAAAGTTTGTGACGCCGCTACTTTATGGCTATAAGAATTTGAAATATGAGTCTTAAAAATAATGATATCAAATTTTAAGTGACGCTTTGCAATTAGTTAAAATATACATAGATTTTCTTATTTGATCATTTACTTTCTACTTTTATTTATATTTATAATGCAAGCGTAATATTTTTAGCTTCAAGATCAGACAGATATATAAAATACACTCACCTATGCTTTTTCATTTACATTTCAAATTCAAAATAACAGTTTTAAAAGGAATGGTATAAAAATTCCAGTGGCGCCTCGGTGTTATTTTAAAAGATTTGTTTTTAGATTCCACTAAAACTACTTTTGTTTTGTCTAATAAAGTATATTTACATATTGAAACAGTGCTTTTAATTTTCAAATATACTGTCAAATAATTATACTTTCACTGAGTTTGCATTATAAATTAAAATTATTTATTTCAATAAATTGATTTATCTTTTGCATCACGCTATCCAAAACATAGTATATCATAGTATCCAACTGAGTGAAAATTTGCGCAAAGAGGTAGTGTGACGTAAAGAAAACATTTACACAGATTTTACTTGCAGTTTTGGATAGCGTGACGCAAAAGATAAATCAATTTATTGAAATAAATAATTTTAATTTATAATGCAAACTCAGTGAAAGTATAATTATTTGACAGTATATTTGAAAATTAAAAGCACTGTTTCAATATGTAAATATACTTTATTAGACAAAACAAAAGTAGTTTTAGTGGAATCTAAAAACAAATCTTTTAAAATAACACCGAGGCGCCACTGGAATTTTTATACCATTCCTTTTAAAACTGTTATTTTGAATTTGAAATGTAAATGAAAAAGCATCGGTGAGTGTATTTTATATATCTGTCTGATCTTGAAGCTAAAAATATTACGCTTGCATTATAAATATAAATAAAAGTAGAAAGTAAATGATCAAATAAGAAAATCTATGTATATTTTAACTAATTGCAAAGCGTCACTTAAAATTTGATATCATTATTTTTAAGACTCATATTTCAAATTCTTATAGCCATAAAGTAGCGGCATCACAAACTTTTAACCCGTTAAGGGTTTTTTGTACTGATATCATTACTTTTTAGGGGTTATTGATCAAAAAATAAAAACAAGTCCTTCTGGCTCCTAGGAAGGGTGAACTGATTTATTTTTTATTATGAAGTTGCCACCATTTTTTTTTCAAGATGGCAGCTACAATTTATTAATGGACTTCGTGGATTTATTAATGAAGGCTTGTATATATGGAGTTTTAAGCAAATCGGTTCATAAAACCTTTCTAATGTAAATTTGAATTTTTCAGTGGGCTGGCACAGGGAAACAAGAGGGTAGATTAAGTTGGCAAATGAACATAACAAATACATTTCTGAGATAAATCCAGACTACAAATTTAGTTTGAATTAATTCAGTATTTCAAATGTTATCATGCTGACAAATTTTCAAGTAGCCTGCCACTTGGAAACAAAATGGAGAAGCTTCGCACTAGAAAAAAATATTGAGTGGGATTCTCAAACTCTTTAAAATAATAATAACTATAATAAGTGGGAAATTTCAAATTTAAGTTAGAATTACGTAATTTACATTTTGCAAGTTTCTTTTTAAAGAATTTCAAATGCAAATTAAACAATAAAAAAAAAAAAAAAAAAAAAAAAAAATCAAGTTAATGTTAAAAATGGAAATTTATTTATTTTCTTTTCCCTTTTGAGACTAAGTATAGATACTGCTCCAATATTCACAATTTTAAATTTTCATCAAAAGTGCAGGTAAAAATTATTTCATAAAAATATTTAGTGGAAGAAAATAGACAAAATATAAATTAAGCTCTACATTTCTATAATTTTAAAAATAAGATAAAATCATTTGGAGAAAAAATTTATGGAAAATACAAGTTAAGCTGAAGTTCATACAAGTTAAGTAAAATACAAGTTAAGCTTAAGTTTTATGGAAAATACAAGTTATATATATTTCTTTTTAAAAATTAAAAATCTCTTTTTAAAATACAGTTAGAGTTTATTCATATATTTACTTTTCAGACTTTAAAATGATACACATTTTAAATATTAACATAATCAAACTAATTTTTTTTATTATTATTATTTAAAGCAATAATGGCTAGGGGATGAAAAAGGGGATAAATACGCTGTATATTAAAAAAAAAAAAAAAAAATTAAAATAGAATTAAAATTCATGAAAAATGTGTCAAATATAGCAATTATTGAAAAACACATCAAAATAAATAAATAACATCTTTACTTTGAAACCAATAATAGTTTATTTAAAAAATATAATTCTCTCTTTCTTTCTTTTTTTTTAATTAATTATTTTCTGCATGAAAAATTCCATTTCATAAATATATTTACAACAACGATAAGAAAAAAAAAAAAAAAAAAAAACCTCCTTTAATTTTAAATAATATTTCTACATGTTTCTAAGCAATTAAAAGTGCCCACCCACCCCTTTTTTTTTTTTTTTTTTTTTTTTTAAGAAAAATAAATAAAATATAGGAATGTATATGGTTTCAATATAAGTTACGAGATCGCGCCACTAGATGGCCAAATTATTACCTTCGTGATAAAACAATATACATTCCGATATTTAAACTACTTTTCTTAAAAAAAAAAAAATCACTTTTAATTGCTTAGAAACATGTAGAAATAATTATTTAAAATTAAAGGAGGGTTTCTTGTTTCTTGTAGTTGTAAATATATTTATGAAATGGAATTTTTCATGCAGAAATTAATTAATTAAAAAAAAAAAAGAAAGAAAGAGAGAATTATATTTTTTAAATAAATTATTATGGGATTCAAAGTAAAGATATTAATATTTAAAATATCTATCACTTTAAAGTCTGAAAAGTGAATATATGAATAATCTTTAACTGTATTTTGAAAATAGATTTTTAATTTTTAAAAAGAAATATATACATATATATATATTTGCAAAAGTGTATGTTTTAATTTAAATTAAAATCAAAAGATGGCGCCAAAACTGCATTTGCTGTTTTTTCCTATTCCCTGTGCGGAAGGTTACATGAATAGGAATCGCAAATGATTGAGCTACTACAAAATCGATGTTTATGAATTATTAAAAATTTTTTGCTTTAAAAAATTGTAAATTCATCATTATTATGATAAAATGGAATGTCTAAAATTACAAAATACTTCCTTATTTAAAATGTTATCTAAATACTTTTTTGACTAAATATGAAATTTTAAATTCAAAAATATCTTTTTCATAGCAGAAGAGAAAATATATTTAAGTGAATTTGACTTAGTATATATACAATAAATATATAAAAAATTTAATAAAGTATTTTTGCGTTAAAAAAAAGGAAAGTTTAAATAATTCATTGACTGCATTCACGTTGGTCAGCCAACCAACATGCCTTGAAAGTGAGAACCGAATTACGACATTTTCGCTGAATAAAAGCATGCATTTTGGCGGAGTAATATAGTTCTATTTTTAAAGCAACTTTTACAAAAAACAAGAGTTTTCCTGAAAAAAACGAAAACGTTACTAGATTCAGAAAGATCCCATTAACAACATATATTAATTAAATTAAAATCGTTCGTGCGGTTTTAGAGATATTTTTTCATTACATCCTTACAGCGTACACCACACATTTTCCCTTTTTGGCTTTAAATTGAGATTCAGATCTCAAAACATACTGCATGTAGAAACGTAAAATTTTCAGGATAGATTAAGACCGACGATAAAAGACTATTTTGAAAATATCAGAACAAAATATGGCATATTTGCTGAGATATTAAGTGTCGGCTTTTACAAATCTCTTTGATGTCAAACTAGGCGTATATATGAGTTCGCAGCGTTCCGTCCGTTTGTCCTTCCGCTTGCGTCACTCGAAAAACTGCCGTTTTTCATGATATACCTAAATTGTTATCAGTCACCAGAAAGATATATGGAAAAATAAATAAATAAATAATAAAATGTAGAGTTATTTTTTGAAACACCAATTTCCAAGATCTAACACTGACCTATCCAATCAGGATGACTTAATTTTCCTGTAATAACTACGTAATATATGAGAAAGGATATCTAAAATGGATTTATGTAACAATTTTCAAGAAAATCGTTAGAGCCGTTTTTGAGATACCAACTTTTACCAAAACTTGGCATACACAATTATTGACCCGGAAAACAATGATTACATAAAGATATTTAAAAGGGAGTTAATATGGCGAGTTTGAAAAAAAATCGTACAGCCGTTTTAAAAGAAAAGCACTTACCAAACCTGAAATTGAGCTATCTATGCAGGACTCCTATCAATTTTCTTGACCTAACCAATTGTATCATGCGAAATTATATCTAATAGAATGTTTATATAGCAACTTTGAAGAAAATCGGTAGAGTTGTTTTCGAGATACGGACTTACGGTTCCACTTCCGGTTTTCCAGTTTTCACCAAAGTTTGGGAAAATTCATCTGTACACCAGACCTGTCTCAATTATGAAGTTTTGACGTTTTATCTTTAATAGTTTCGGAGATATGAAAGCCCGAAGATTCCGCACATACACACACACACACGGACCAATTGCCAAAACTACATTTTTGGACTCAGGAGAGCTTAAAACATGTAAATCGGGTGAAAACTCGATATTGAATTTTTGGACCGAATACAATACTTCCATTACCTACGGTAGTCGGGTAACTACTGAAGTAAAAAGGCGAAAAATGAATTTATCAAGTTTGTAAAATATCTTAATTAATCAATACAATTTAATGTGCAAAGCAATAAGAATCTGAATAAAACGTCTCACTATAATGTTTTTCAAAATAAAATTATATTTGTGATAGAATAAATGTAATTACAATAATCATAATATCATTAAAATTAAGTTAAACATATTTATTTAGTAATTAACGTCGCATTACTTCTGCTTCGAAATTACTTAAATACTGCACTTTCATGTGCAATGCAATATAAAATTAAACATCTAACTATACTCTTTCTGTTGTATTTCAAATAATATTTTACAACAAAGGATGCAATCAATTATGAAATAGTATTCATTAATAACATTCATTCAAGCTGCTGCAAAACCAAAACTAATATTTCATAAAAACTGAAATATATTTTTCAAAAAAATTGGCTACCACAAATTGTTTTTTATTACTTATGCTCACTAATTAATTTTTAATAAAATTTTAGCAAAAAAGAATTGTCTTTTAGTGCATATATTTGCTAAATAATTTTTAATAATTAGTATAATCATATTGCAAACTATTTATATATTATTCAGACTTAAAGAAAAAAAAAATTATCTTAATTTAAAAAAAGAGATAGGTAGCAATTACATATGTAAAGCAATGATAATATGAATAAAACTTTTGATCTTAATGTTTTTCAAATAACATTTTATATATTTGTGATGGAATATATATAATTTGAATGGAATTATACTAATTTTATGAACGATAATAGCAATAATAAATTATCCCGTATCACTTTTTTAGAGATAATTTATAATAAAATACATTCGCATTTCTATTAACTTCGCATTATTTCTATAAATCTGACATAAATGAAATGAATATTTAAGTTTTTAAAATCTTTTAGTTAAATAATGCATTTTCACATGCAGAGCAGTGAGAATCTGAATAAGATTTCACATTCTAATGTTTTTGAAGTATTGCATATTTGTGATAGTATAAACGTAATTAGAATTATATATAATTCTATTTAAGGAAACATTTATATAGGTAGCAAGCCATTGCATTACTTCTATTTAATAAAAAAGAAAAAAGTTTTAAAAGATAATTATTGACACATATTCTTAAATATTTTAGCAGTCAAAAATCATTTTTTTTAAATTATTATTAGTTATGTTTGTTAATTAATTTTTAATAAATAATAAAATCCCATGAAGAAAATATTTTCACATTCATTACGGAAATTTCTTTGAATTTTTTTGAGATCTGATTATCAATAGATAAATTCTTAAGTGTTTTTAAAACTGTTCTGTTCTGTGTATGTTTTAATATAATTATTACAATGTACGGTAAGTCACTTAAATTAAATGTTTAATTTTTTTCCGATGCAAAAATAATGATTTAAGAAATATTGTTAAACAAAAGAAATAAAATTATCTAACCTTAGTATATTATGTACGACAAAAATTCTTTTTAGATAAGGCCGATAGCTATTTTGTCATTTCCTGTTTATCTTTCGTGAAGGAAAACCAACTTCATTTCTTTTCTTGCTTATCATATCCATAATGCTTTTACAACCAGGAATGAAACACTTATAAACCATTTTTCAAAGGAAGATTGGTATACCTATAACAATCATTAGACAATAAATACTTTTAAGAAGACAAATCAAATCAAATAACATATCACCCACCGCACTTTTTAAACTACTACTTATAGTGTGGCTTCGCGGGAAACGGGAAGGCAGGTGGTTGGCTAGTTTTTTCAGCCTGATTTTGGTGACGTCACCGCATTTAAAGGTCCCGCCGCCGCGGCCTGTCTGGAGAATGCGTTGGTGAGTCCCAGACCATCGCCAATTGTCCATTGCGCTGCACTAGTGCGACGTAAAACCCAAGCAACCAACCGTCAAGGATTAGGTTACTTGCTTTTCATTTCAGTTAGTGTAAGTTGTGGTTTGTGTTTAATTTATCCCCAATCGAAAGATAAAACTGCGATAACAAAAGTGGAGGAAACTTTCTTTGGTAGAAGGAAGTGCAATGTCGGTTTGGCGGTGGTTTGGCGAATTGATGGGTTAAATGGTAAGAGATTTGGTGTTCAGAAACAAAAAGGTTACTAGTTCTGGGTCTACTGTAATATCTAGTCGATTATTTAATGTGCCATTAAATATGTAATAAATTATTGGAGATAGTCTGGGACACTCCGCAAAGAGTGATGTGGATAAATGCCAACACAAATTCGATCCTCTACAGTTGAGATAGCTGCTTCGTTTACAGTTGGTAGCAAAATTATTCGAGCGCTAGCAATAATCACTATGTAAAAAAAAGTACACTTAATACTGCTTTGTTAAATAAATCCTTGTCGAGTCATTTTCTTAGTCAGTCTAAAACATGATTCGACAAGGATTTATTTAACAAAACAGTATTAAGTGTACCTTTTATATACAGTAATTATTGCTTTCGTTCGATTAATTTTGCTGCCAATAGTAAGTGTTCTTCGGAGACAAACTGTCACATTTTGATCTTATACGGAAGGATTGGCTACCCTTTTTTGCACCACGACGTCTTTGACGCGAAATTGATAACATGATAGAGCATAACTAATTAACAAGAACACGGTCACGCGAATTTCTCGCACCCTACATAAAACGATCATGAGAGATATAATTCTCTGAATACAAATATCCTCCATGTTCCCATCTAAATTAAACGCTTTGGGATCACCAAATGCCTTCCCACTATTCTTAGAGGTGAGTTCCAGATCGCTGCCAATTGCTCATAATGTAGCACTAGTACGACACAAAATCCACTCATTCTCAACCGTTTAAATACTGACCGCAGTTACGCTATTTCAATGTTAATGTTTGATTGGGAACAGAAATTAACCAACTAGTCCAGTATGGAACCCATAAAATATTCACGAATAAAAAAACTTAAAATGTCTCTAGATTATCTCATGATTCAAGTTAAATCCCATTTTGTTCGCCTTCTAAATTTGGGAAAGATTGGGAGTCGTTCTCTCCGCGAAAGTTTAAAAGTGTGATTAGACTGACCAACAACATGACTAGACAAGGATTTATTTAACATAGTAGTATTAAGTGTACTTTTTTACATAGGAATTATTGCTAGCGCTCGAATAATTTTGATGCTGACTGTATGTTTCCTTACCAAGTGCCTGATTTATGTCAGAGCATTCGGGGTACGTGCCCTGGGCCCTCACAGTGAAGGGGCCCCCAAGAAATTCCATCATACATTTTAAAAAAATATTTAAAATGAAAAATTTCCAAATTACGCTATCATGATCGTTTTATTTTCGTCAATGGATGGAGGCTGGTTGGTTGGGTTTTACGTCGCACTAGTGCTGCGCAGATGGGCAATTGGCGACGGTCTGGGACTCACCCCTAGAGGTGGTCCGGAGACATGCTATTCCAATTTTTGTCCTCCACTGAAGGGATGGCTCTCCCACTTCCAATTGATGGAGGAATTACTGCGCTGTTTTATTCATTGGCGTGATGATCTTTCAAGGAAACTATCAACTCATCGGAAAAATTGGAATATTTTTGCTAAACACAAATACAACGGCATACTACCGATACTTGCATTCCAAACTCTTACTAAGGCTAACTAAATCCGAGGCACGCACCGCAATGCATATACACTGGGGCGACGTACGTTGATCCGATAGACAAGCGATGGATCTTGTTTAGCCTCACTCTGACCAACAAATGAAAAGTTAAGTGAATTTTTCGGCAGCTTAATCTGAAGTAAGCGGTTTGTTTTGTTTGTTGTAATATTAAAGTATGGGATAAATGGGCACAATGAACATGAGTGCCCTGGGCGTCCAAGTGAGTAAATCGGTCCCTGTGCTTAGCACTCCTAGGAATGAGTCCCACATCGTCTCCAATTGCTCAATGAGTAGAACTCTTGCGACGTTAAGTACACTCAACTCAACTCTAAATTTTGGAAATTAGAGCCGTGTCCACTAGTGGATCTGACCTTAAGTCAGATGAGACAGTAGTGACAGGGCTGTCCACTACAGGTCATGATGGCATTTTTTGGTACCAGCAATGGTTGGTTGGTTGGTTGAATGGCTTTTTTGGCGCAAGGTCCAAAGTAGGACATGCTGCGCCAATGAAAAAAGGTACCAGCAATGGACACCCATAAAAGTACTATATATGTTAATACAAGATTTAAAAAACAGCGCAATAAATGAATTCTGCATAGTTATTTTAGTCCTACGAAAGCAAAAGGTAGAAGAAATCAGTTAAAAATAAGCAGAGGCAAAGCAAACAAAATTTTATTTCCTTATTCAAAATGATAAGAAAAAACGGCATAATCACAAAAACTGCATATTTTTTTAGTTAAACTACCTTTATTATAAAACTGATGGCTGGAATTATTTGTAGTTATAGACATTAATAATAGAGGACTATAACTTCCTTCCTGAACATTGCTCGAACCTTCAGAAGGATTAGAAAGCTTATTTTCCGAGTTTAAATTTAAAAGTGTCCACTACTGGTACAGGGTCCACTACT
The DNA here is from genome assembly GCA_963930645.1 of Salticus scenicus. Taxonomy (NCBI): domain Eukaryota; kingdom Metazoa; phylum Arthropoda; class Arachnida; order Araneae; family Salticidae; genus Salticus; species Salticus scenicus. The sequence goes on from OZ005651.1 coordinate 61,014,928, forward strand.
GGTGCTTTTACCTTAATTGTAATTGCATTTGGAGAATATTATTCTAAACATTTACTGGTGTGAAAAAAAGGGCGAGACTAACAACACTACGGAATATTAATTAGGATGTTGGCAAGTATGCTCTTAGGTATATTAAATACCAGCTCTAAAATTTTTTGGTGAATGTTGAATAAAAAAGTCGCACAATCTGACAACGCTACAGGAAACATGAAAAGATTGAAGTTAAAAAGTAAATGTACTAATTTTTAAATTAAACGTGTTATCTAATAACTTAATGTTATTTTAAAATTGTTCATCTTTATCTAGTCCTTTTTTTTTTTTTTCTTTTTCTTTAATATTTTTTCTTTAAATAAATTTTTGTAATTTTTTTTCTGATTTTTAATTATTAAATTGATATAACCACTTCTAATAGAAAAATGTTTGTTTACAAATGCCTTTCAACAATGTATTTTAAATGCGATTATTCCTATTAACAATTTAACTGCAGTTATACTTAAACGCAATCACTTCTACCCAATAAGGAGAGATGGAGCAAAATAGATGTCAGGGTTTTATTAAAGCTGTTATTTTAAATTATAGCAGAACAACAAAATAGTAATGAAAATGTATAGAAGAACGTTCAATTCAAAAGTATGCACCAATAATTTAGCAAAAAATTAATATTTGGATTTTTTATAGTGTTTTGTTGAATTGTGCGCAAATTCCTTATGCTAAAAATATGTAGGCTAAAAATATTCCGGAAGAAATTAAAATGTTGACATATACTTCAATTCTTTTTTAGATAATACATTTTAAGTATATTTAAATACAACATTTTCACGACCACTGACGTAGATTTACTTCATTTGAAAATCTACAACTCTACCAGTGTGCGTTTCTTTCACAATTTTTGTGTTACTTATTTCTTAAGTATATGCACAGTGTTGATATTTTTTAAATAAGATATACTATGGAAAGAAATATATCGATTAAAAATACTATAATTATAATGTATATCATGGGCGTATCTAGAAAAAATTCTAGGGGGGGCCCATGGTCCCAGGTACCTTTGAAGTCTATTATCGAATCAGAAAATTATTTTCATATCATCAGTAAAGAATAGTTTTTTCCTCAAAGTAAAATTGCCATGCATGGACCTAAGGGCCCTGAGCCCTTGTTTGTTGTTTGTGAGGCACACATTTTCCCAACAAATTATAACTCACTTCCTGTCATCCAATTGAGCTGAAATTGTGCATACATATAAAACTTCGATCCGATGACACTACATGCTCAAGTACTAACACATTTAAGAATGAGACCTTGAGGTTTTGGGCCCCGAATTTGCAGTAATTTATTTGATTTCGATTTTTAACGCACTTCCTGTAATCCAATTTCTGCAAATTCGTATGGATGCTTAACTCCAATGATAATACATGTTCAAGTAAAAAAGGGGTCATGGAGCCCCTTTGTTTGCCATCTGTTAGGTTTTAATTATTCAAGTAGGTTTTATCCCAAGTCCTCTCATGCAATTGAGGTGAAATTGTACATACACGAAATACATGTTCAGGCAGTAAAAAGACTTAGGGATCGGGGTCTGGGAGCCGTGTTCCCCTTATTTTGCTCTCTGTTAGGTTAAAATTATTCAACCGAATTTTATGTACGTCCTCTCATTCATTACACGGAAAGTTTGCATACCGACAGCATAACTCTAATGGCAATACACGCTCAAGATACAAAGGGCTTGGAAGTGGTTTGAGAGCAATGATAGACATGGGACTCTTTCGTTGTTCTCTATTTCAAGAATTTTAACCCATTTTTTCTCATCCAAATAAGCTGAAATTCTGTATGCACATAGAATTTCGATCACAATACATGCTTAAATTCTAACAAATGGAGAGGGGGGGGTAACAGCATTGGATCCGAACCACATGTTAAAGATTTGATTTCGAATTTTAACCCATTTCTATAATCCGATAAAGCTGAAATTTTGCATACACTGTAAGACGCCTTACTGAGTTTGTAAAATTTTGAGTTTTGTGAAAAATCAATGCATGAAGTCGATTTCATGGTTCGAACCTGAGAGTTAAAAGGAGTTCTGGAAAGTTGGAGAAAAGTATCAAACGGATATCTGATTTGCTAAAGGAATAATCGCTGGCGGTGTTAAAGAGCGCACTAGGTCCCCAGGGCTTAAAAGGCGCCAATGGAGGATCAAACAGTGATATTTTTCAAAAGTAAAAAGTATTTTTATAAGTAGCTACGCCAACTTAAACCTTTTATTTTGTTGATTTGTTGCGGAAGCAGTGGGGATTTCAAAGTAAACATGTCAAATAAATCAGCTACCTAATTTTTCTCAGTTCGCCAAATTAAATTTGTGCTACTTTATTTCTTGAAAGATAAAACTACAATTTTCTAAATTAGTGTAAAATACTATTCAAGTGCCTCTTTAGTCTTCAAAAGAAAATCAGGACCCTCTACAACAATTCAAAATTTTTAGTAATTTTGGAATAAATGCATGTTCTTAATTTAATTCTAAATTTATGTGATAATTTTTCTTTTCAACATCCAAGTTTCAAAATTTTGTACACTTTTGAAAAAAAAAAAATGACTTTAAAACATTGTCAAAAAGGAACACAAGGAATATAGGTAAAGTTCTGAATTCAGCGACAGACATATAATTTCTTCTCCTTTATTTTTAGTATATTAGAAAAGAATGTAAAAGTAAATAAAATATAAACTTTTAGTTATTTTATATGCAAAAAAGTCATTTAGAAGATGCGTAATACGTGTATAGCATTGGAATGCATAAGCACAATAGTTTGTAAAACCTCAATGAAGCAAGCTTACAGCTGCAACTTTATAATTTAATAATGTTTTAAATTTTTCTAGGGGGTTTCGACCCACCTCTGGTCCCCACCTTCCTACCCCTACGATACATATCCATTTGGAATATCATAGCCTCCTAAACTAGATGCCTGTCGCGGGGCTCGGAACTTTGGTAACAGTTGAAGCGGTAGACAGCGCCACCTGGTACAGATACAGCGACTTTTTTATTCAACAACCATCAAAAATTTTTTTAAGTGGGCTATGATATATATAAAAAGCGAATAGAATCGAAGAAACGTCAATGATATATACAGTATATCACTTCTTAAAATTATTGGTGACAGTTGAATAAAAAGTCAAGCAATCAGTACCAGGTGGCGCTGTCTCGGCTTCAACTGTTGCCAAGTTCCCAAGCAACGCGACAGGCATCTAGTTTAGGAGGCTATGGTAATATAAATGTGAATACAGAAAATTTTGTTCTGAAATATTTTACTTTGGGAGAATAATGCCCACAGGCGGACCTTACTGTCAAACCATTACCTCAAAGACAAAATCCAGCGGTCGCAAAAAGTGTTCAAATATATTTATAAAAGTTTAAGTACATTTATAAAAATACATAAAGTTAAAATATATTAATAAAATTTTAAAGACTAAAGTATCCTTAAAATAACAATCCTCCCCCCTACAAAGTAAATAAATAAATAAAAATAAATAAAGCAATATATAAAGCAAATGATTAAGCCTTTAACTGACACGATAGTTAAGAAACGATTTTACAAGTCTGCCTTGCATTCCAATTCCAATTCCATTCTTTTTTTTTTTTTTTAATTCATAATTTTTACATTCAACCTATTTTTCTATTTAAACAGTAAGCCCCGCCTATTTAGTTAATTTTTTTTTTCTTCTAGTGTTCGTGATTCAAAATTTATCACCAGTTATCAATGAGGTAAACACCACTTGTGTATATTTTTGCCAACGTTAAGTAAGAGGTTTAACACGAATACTCAAAGTCACATTTACTTTTCTTTTGTGTATTGCTTTGTTTTGAAGAACGATGAAAGGTGGGGCTTGTCTTCTTTTGAAAACAAGAACTATTGATGCTAACACATAGATGCCAACATTTAAATTTATTCTGAAGTATTTTAACCTCACCTTTATTTCATATCACTTATATTTTAAGATTAGTTTATTCTTATTTTATCGGAGTTATATATTGCAGAAAACTTTTCTGTAAATAATGTGGTGTGAAATAAAGGCGGAGTTAAAAAGTACTCCTGAATAAATTAAAATGTTTGCATAACACTAATGTTTGTTAAAACTAATATTTAAACATCATCATTTTTGTTTCATTTCTTTCAGTTTGACATTGTTGTTACATAATTTGACCCCTGAATAAAAAATAAAAAATAAATTGTTTAATTTTCTCTATTATTTTTTAAGATTTACTTCGTTATCTCATGCAAAACTTTATAATAAGTGATGACACTCTAAGCCTCCCCAAAAGAAAGATTTATGAATATCTCGAAATCTGATAACTGGAACGAGCTGCAAATTTGCACACCCATATTTTTAAGCATTAGGATTCATTTTATGTAAAAATTAATATAGGTCATTATTTGTAATTTTTATGAATATGAATTTATTAATATTTTTCAGAATTAAAAATGGTTTTCAGAATCGAAAGCAATGATGGATTATGTTTGGGTTTCTGCACTTGTAAAAAATGTATGTCCTTATTGTTAAAAAATTATATATATATATATATATATATATATATATACAGTCGGTAACAAAAGTGTCCGAACACTAGCAAAAATTCCTATATAAAAAAAAAATACACTTCATACGGTTTTGATAACCCCTTAACGCGCGGTGTCCTCGCCACAAGGACGCAAAATTTAAGATCCAGCTGCAAAAATTCATCCCGGAAAAATTTTAGCAAAAATTCACGTTTATAACATATCAGAAAAGGTTGGTTTTTTAAACCTCAAAATTTAAAATTTCTTTTAGTTTAATTTAGTTCATGAATTCCGGTGGCAGTATAATTTAAATGTTTCAAATTGTCTTGCGCCGCAAAGGGTTAAATAAATCCTTGTCGAATCCTGTTCTTAGATTGACTAAGAACAGGATTCGATAAGGATTTATTTAACAAAACTGTATTAAATGTACTTTTTTCATATAGGAATTTTTGCTAGTGTTCGGAGACTTTTGTTACCGACTGTATATATATATATATATATATATATGTGTGTGTGTGTGTATACAGGAAAAAGAAAAGAAAAAAAAAAGTGAAAATGTCAAAATTCTAGAAAAAGAAATTTCTGATAAGTTAATAGAAATAAACAATACTTTTGAAAAAAGTTTTCTAAATTAACTTGATAAAGAACTATGTCTTTAGTTTAAATAAGACTGAACTTATTATTATTAAAATATTAATAGATAATGATATGTTTGTGAATACACATACTTTTGATTTAATTAGAGATTTGACAAAATATAGATGTATAAACCATAATAGTAAAGATATTCAAATTGACTCAAAGAATAATGAATATCTTGTTATTTTATTTATGAATAAATCCTATGATAATATAAATTTTAATAAAATTATAAATAAAAATGAAAAATGTTTCCCTATTAAAAACGTAATTATTAAAAAGGCTTATAAATATAGTATTCCTATTGGCAGATTACTATTTAATTATAACATTAAAATGAGTGATGGAAATTCATAAACTTGTATTTGTGAAAATTTTAAACAATTTATTGACACACATCATAAACATATTATAAATGGTGATATGGATTTTACACATTTAGTTTTACATAATAATACACATAAGAATTTCATGAAAAAGGGTACTAAATATAGATTAAATGTTACTAATTATATCAAAAATGTAAAAAATCAGTTAAATAAAGATATTGATAATTTTATAAAAAGTATTGTAGTAAAATATAATATGCCTATTGAGGCTTTTAATGAATGGGTTTTTTATGTAAAAAATGATATTGATAAATTAAAATTTGATGTTCTGAAAGGTTATATTAACAGAGATCTTAAAGATGATATTAAAAAACTTTAAGAAAACTTTATCATAACATATGTAGATAAAGCTGTGAATAATTTTGCTATTATATGTAAAAAATATTATTTGGAAATGGTGGATAAATTTGTGACAAACAATATATTATTTGTAGAGTCTAAAATTAAAGAAAGGGTACTTGCAAATAGAATTAAAGCTAAAAATCTACAAATTGGAATTAAACTTACTGATGCTAATTTTCCTTTTATATTTTTTATCCCTAAATTTCATAAAGGTCCAGTAAAATTTAGAACAGTAACTTCTGCTTATAAAACATATAATGTTAAAGCAAATGAAAAACTACAACTTCTTATTGAAAATGCTGTAGATCAAAATAAAAACTCTATAATTCTTAAAAATAGTTATAATTTGATTGTTTTTATGAAAAGTAAGAAGGATAATAATGTTTTCACTTGGGATTTTGAAGATTTATTTAATAATATTAAAATAGATGATTTGATCAATTCTTTGGATTTTTTGTATTATGAAAATAATATAAAAGATATTATAGATTATAATAAATAAAAAAAATTATACAGCTTGGTTCTAAAAGAAAATTATATTAATTATCAAGGGAAATTTTATGTTCAAAAACATGGAATTACTCAGGGCTCAGTATCTAGCAACAGTTTAGCAAATATGTATTTGCATACATATGAAAATAATTTTAAATCTAATGAGGGTATTATAATTTACAGATATATTGATGATCTGATCGCTTTTACTAGTACTAATAATGACACTAAAATAAAAACAGATTTTTATTGTTCTTATTTAAAATTCATTTGTACTAATTTTAATCCCTTAAAAGCAAATTTCTTGGACTTGCATAAAAATATTGTAGATAATGAAATGATTACAACTATTTTTGTTAAAAGAAATAATTTTGATTTTAATGTGATTAAATGGATTCATTGGAGTTCTAACATTAGTAAACTTATCTACAGAAATATCATTTTAAACTATCTTAATCGTAATAAAAGATTAATTTCTAATTATCATGACAAAATTAAGGATATTCAGGATTTCTTTAATAGTGCTATTGAAAATGATTATGCTATAGATATTTTACATGGTTATATTATAGAAAACTATTCAAATATTTTAAATACACTGATGGAAAAAAAAATCCCAACACCAGGAAGGAGCTGTGCTAGATAAACGAAATTTGGTAGGCGTGTTTATACATCTGAAAGATGACGTCGATTCAAATTTCGAGCTACGCGCATAAGTGTGGCGCTAGTAGCGACACTATGAACATGAAAATGAGGTTTTCTTTAAATAAGCGCTGTAAGGTTCGTGATCGTTATTTACAGTTGAGATTTGACGTAGTGGGTTAATGTTAGTCAAGGATGCCTCTAAGAAGACGAATAAGCCATTATCAACAGCTCACTGAGTTTGAACGAGGTCGTGTAGTAGGGCTACGAGAAGGTGGGTTTTCTTTCCGCGATATTGCAGAAAGACTTGGCAGGAATGTATCCACTGTGCATGAGTGTTGGCAGCAGTGGTCAAGGGAAGGTACTGCCTCAAGAAGACCGGGCGGCCACGTGGCACTACTGAGAGGAAAGACCGCCGTGTTCGGGGTATGGCTGTGGCTAATCGTACTGCGTCTGCAGCTGAAATTCGAGCTGCAGTTGGCACCACAATGACACAACGAACTGTTACAAATCGGCTACTTCAAGGACAGCTCCGAGCCAGACGCCCTGTAGCGTGCATTCCACTGACTCCAAACCACTACCGTTTGCGACGTGAGTGGTGTCAAGCTAGAGCTCATTGGAGGACGGAGTGGAGATCTGTTGTGTTTCCTGATGAAAGTCGGTTCTGCCTTGGTCGCAGTGATAGCCGTGTGTTGGTTAGAAGGAGGCCAGGTGAACGCCTGCTAGCAACCTGTCTGCGGCCTAGACACACAGGACCTTTTCCTGAAGTTATGGTTTGGGGAGCAATTTCGTATGACAGCAGGAGCACTCTCGTGGTTATCCCACGCACCCTGACTGCAAATTTATACGTCAGTCTAGTGAGACAACCTGTTGTGATGCCATTCATGAACAGCATTCAAAGGGGTGTTTTCCAACAGGAAAACGCTCGCCCTCATACCGCTGTTGTAACCCAACATGCTCTACAGAGTGCCGACATGTTGCCTTGGCCTGCTAGATCACCAGATCTTTCTCCAATCGAGCTTCATTCTGTAAAAGTGCTCACATTTTCCTGTCGAATGTTACCTATTACATTTTTGTGCATCGATTAGCCACGATGTTAATCGAGAGTTTTTTTTTTTTTTTTTTTTTTTTAATCTACGGATTTTTACGATACCAGTTTTACGATATTTGGACATTTATCGAAATCGAAAATTTATCGAAAATGTAACTGAATAAGTTGAACGGGATATTATAATTAAAAAAAAAAAAATTAGTCCTCCATACTAAACAAAATTCTGCTTTTGCCAGAATTTCATAAAAACCTTTTTTTTTTTTTTTTTTTTTTTTTTTTTTGGTTCTTTCTTTTCTTAGAAAGGAAAACAAAAACAAAAAAAAAAAAAAAAAAAAAAAAAATTAATAATAACCAGTATCGAAACCAACCGTAGTGAAAAGTTTTTTTTTATCTTTCCCCAAAAAACTTTAATATGGCATTATAAGACAAAATTTCGTATAAATGCACGCAATGAGATTTATTGTTAGTTACCTCCCCCCCACACAAAAAAAAGGGGGGGGGGGAGAGGAATACTTACCGATTACGATTCTCCTGTTTTTTTTTATTTGTTGATTTCAATACTTTGACATATCTGCCAACATTCTAAATCATAATCCGTAAAATTGTTAGCCTGTTTTTACGCACCACGTTATTATTTATTTATTTTGTATTGTTGCATAAATTAATATGATAATCTATAAATAAGAGATTTTTTTTTTTTTTCGATCAAGAAAAAAAAAAAAAAAAAAAAAAAAAAAAAACCATGCATTTAAGGTTTAAAAAGCTATATCTTTTAGATTGTAATACATCCTAATTATTTCGTAAGTTTCCGAACTCAACCCTATAATTCTAATAACTAACAAGCTATAATGGTCTTCATTAATATATACCTTTAATTTAAGGGATTTCGAAATCATTTGTTGATAAAAGAGCGCAGATTGGCAGACCGACACATAAACGAACTGAATTCTAAAGCAAATTTCCAAAATGTTAATAAAAGTTTATTATTATTATCATTATTACTAATAATTTAGATTATTCTTGAAAATTTCTTGCACAATTTTATTTATTCATTTTTATTTTACATATAATATCATATTTAATAACTTTTTAATAACTCTGCAACTAATACAAAAGAGAAATATTTTTTTAATATTCAAATAAAGATAATGACACTCTAAACTTAAATGATGACAAATATATATATATATATATATATATTTTGAGATTTTGTGTTACTTTAAAAGACTGACTGGCAACAATCGTAAACGTAATCCTTATTTTACCAAGCTAATCAAAATACAAAAAGACATTAGAATGGAATTTTCTCCCTTTTCTTTGAACATTTCTACCACAGTATTGTGAACGACAACCACATATTCATTTAGTGTCGCTGATGTTTATTATGGTGTACACTTTTTGTTAAGAAACAACAGTTAAGAGTTTTTAAAACAGGTAAGGGCATTTCTTTTATATATATACATATATATATATAATGTTTTTAATATTTAATATATATCTCAAGAAACTCATGCGATTTTTCTTCTTTTAAAAATTAATGATTCGCGGAAGAAACATGAAAAATTTCATTTATTATTAGTTTTTTTTTTTTTTTTTTTTTTTTTTTCTGTATATAGTAATTTAAGTGTCTAAGAAACTAAATAAGGAATGTTATTTTAAACTATTTTTTAACGACAAAAATGTGCGTTTTAAAATTCTGTTGTTCTTGATTCATATTTTGTTTTAAACGTATCGGGTTTGATTATTTGTTTGCATAGAATTTTGCGAGACATTTTTTTCCTAAAAGTTAAAAAAATTTCTTTCTCCATTTTATTTGTTTATCGCTACTGGAATCCTCATATTCAATGACTTTGAATGAAATTTGCATTTATACGTTATACATATATATATATATATATATATATATGTAAGGTAAGTACACCAAAACCGGGCACACTAAGGAATAATTTTGAATTTTTCCTTTTTTTTTTTTTTTTTACCTAAAAAATAACTGCCTGGCTGTAATGAGTGGTTTACGTGTTTTCAGGCAACTGTTACAGAAAACACCACAAATGTTACTTTCAAGCAAACATAAATTTTTTAAACCCTTAAAATCATCTAAATCTGACACCTTCATTCTGAGGTGTACTTAAAGCTGATACTTTAAGTACCTAAATATGACACTCATATGATATTTCTTGTAAAACAAGTTTAGTATGTATTTTTTGTTAAACACTGTTTGTATAATACAGTAAAGTCTCGTACAACGCGGTGGCAGAGAGGACAAATAAATAAAACTGTTTTATTTTTTACCACCACTAAATTTTTAGAGTATCATTCTATTGGTTCATTCATACATTCGATTTAGTTTTTTTGCATAAAACAGTTGTTTTGATATAAAATTAGTGGTGTTAAAAATTAAAATTGTAGTATTCATAAGGCAAACTTGCACCCGCGTTGTACGAGATTTTACTGTAAATATGAATGAAGCTACCTGTAAAATTATTTGGATAAAACTAACAGAAATTGTTATTTAGGAATTTAAAAAAGACTCAACATTAGGAAATTAGGTTTATTTTGACATTTTACAGAGACAACCAGTACTTTTCAGAATTAAAATTAATTATTAGTTATGCTAGATAATGGTATTTTCTTATATCTATTTTAATATGGCTGGTACAGTGCAAACACCACGAGAATTTGTGATTGATGGGGGATTGATTTTTTCTATTACTTGGTCTTCCATATACCAAATCTTGCCTTCAGCGTCAGACCATCACGAACCATTAGGTCCACTCACTGTCATCATTGTAACAAACCATTCATTCAATGATTTGCCATCTTTTTTTACGTAGATCTTTAATTTGTCCAGGAAAATATTCCCCCTCATAATTAACTATTACAAAATCATTTATTACATATTTCTGTCCTTCGTTGGAAAAAGTTTCCACATAAAAATCTTCATCGGAATTAATACAAAAAGCATCATTTGATGTATCTGAATCAATGTTGAAGTTCAAGTGTCTCTTTGCAGACTTGGAGGCTGTTTTCACATCTTTATGTATTTACTTATTTATTTTTTCTGACTGTACATACATAACAAAATTCGAATTCTAGAGGTTTTCAGGCAAAATCACTATTATTTAAAAAGGACTCTTTTAAAGAAAGAGCTTTTTATTTTATTCTTGAAACATGCATTTAGTTTTTGTAACAATTCAGATTTTTTGCAGGAATTACAAATGACCATTTATACAGGAACGAAAAAAAAAAGTGAATAAATAGATAGACGTTAATTATTTAGTGTAAAATAATGAAATAATTTGAGCGTAAAAATGTAAGTGCAGTTTAAAATTTAAAAATGTTTTTGCAAGCGAAAAATGAGAGCATTTATTTTATATAATATGTAATTTGATGTTATAAAAATTTTTACTTTTACTGTTTGCAATGATTTTCTTCTTATCCATAAAAGATAAGAATAAAATAATTCTATAAATGTGATGCTTTTCTTCTTATATTTTACAGGAATGAAAGATAACTGTAAAAATATGACAAAAATTTTCTGTATAAAAGTACTGGTAGCGTAAAAAGTGGAACTCTTTTATCCCTGAATTTGTTATCTTTATTTTAGTTAAATACTATGTAATTGCTAGATCAGAAGAATAAACGCTTTATGCAAGAATGAACACGCAATTTTTCTTTTCATTCTTTCTTTCTTTTTTTTTTTCCTTGTTTTGTTATTGGTAATAAATTTATTAAGATTAGAACCTTTTATAAAATTTTATTTCCTTTCTTAGTGTCAACAGCCTGCCTGTGCTTAGCGGCAGAATATGATTCAAAAGGTGATGCAAATATCTATGAGTTTGTCATTAGGGATTTACAAAAACTGAAAGCACAAAATAACGATGTGTATCCCATTATACAAAGAGCGTCCAGCGTTTGCTATGATGAGCTTGGCTGTTTCGACAAGGACGGAACTTTTAAGCACCTGAAGCAACTCCCTGAGCCTCCAGAAACAGTTAACACGCAATTTCTGCTTTACACTAAGAAGAATCCGATTGACCCTCAGATCTTAGATTATAAAAAGCCTGAAACCATAGAAAACAGTAACTTTGATCCTTCAAAGCCTGTGAAATTCATTACACATGGATTTGGGGGAAAAAACAACCTTACGTGGGTATGGGAGATGAAATCTGCTTTCATCAAAAAGGTGAGGTCTTAATTATTTCTGATAATAATCATTCTTTTTCTACTAACGATCACCCGATCCCCTTTCAACTACTCATCATTTCAGCAACGAAATTTCGTGTAATATCAGATGTCTCATGAAACACGATAAACATTCATTATAATTACTTACTACACATATTAATTTTTTATAAATCTCTTAGAACTAGAAACAGATATTCGACAATTTGGGATAGACTTTCTATTTAGTAAATCAATGATTCTAAAAAAAAATTGAATGCACCAAATTTTTGTATTTTTAATTCCCCCTAAATAAGAAATTGGATTTTATTTTTTATTATATAACTAATAATAATCTGTATTAACAAACTAAGATGGCTAGTCTCCTTATTTCGATAAACTGAAGCCTGATTAAATTCGGAGTACACAGCCACTAATAATTTTAACAAATATTTTTTTTTACTTCTAATTCTCAAAAATCCTTTATTTAAAATAAGATTTTTTTTTTTTTTTTAATAGTAGTTTTTTTGTACATAACAGCCATGTTTCTCACTTTTAGAATATTACTGTTTCTTTATAAAAATTTTTGGTGTATTTAAAGTTCAACTTCAATAATTAAATAAATATTTAAGTAAAAAAAGTTTTTTTTTTTTTTTTTTTTTTTTTAATTAGAAGCTTTTCATTGTGCAGCCCTAAAATGCATAAAATAAAAATTTATTGTGGCAAAGAAGTCCTATAAAGAAAGGAAAGTTTTAACAATAAGGAAATTTTAGAGAAAAATATATATAATTCACTTTTGCAAGAGATGAATATTTTTAAATATTTTAAATATTTTAAAAGCATTCAAGACAAATATTCTTAGTTTTTAGTTTTTTGTATAATTATTTAATAAGCCATAAATTTCAAAGGCCTCGAAAGCTTTTTATAATATTTTCAATAGTTAAAAATATTCATCTCTTGCAAAAGGGAATTATCTATATTTTTCTCTAAAATTTCCTTATTGTTAGGGTCATTCTCACATAATGGTAAATTTTGTGTCCTTGGCTAAAAAATGTTACTTGAGCAAGTCAGCTATGAAAGTTAAATTTTTTTTTAAACAATACTTTTCAAGCACTGCACTGTGCAGTAATTTGAATAGCAAAAAAAGTAAAATTTAAATATTTAAAAATTTTTTTAAGTTGTAAATGTCATTACCAAGGCTCGTCCCAAACTCCAAACTTTATTATTTGAACCTTTATTTTAAAGAATTGAAAAATTTAAAAATAAAGCTAACAATTTTATAGGTATATTTAATTTTTCTATTTTTGATATATTTGGAACTTTAGGCATGAAAGAAAAAAATCTATTAATTATTCTTATTTAAAATTTGTCCCTATGGGTAACTGTCATTACCAGGGTGCGTAAGTTTTCTTTTAGTACCTCACTACTAGATGGTGTGGTCATAATTACCAACCTGTCAAAAGAAAAGTATTTCATGCCCTTATAAGCAGACGAGTTTTTTTTAGTTTAAGTAAATACAAATTATTTCATTTTGCTGTTTTTGTTCTAAAATCATAGTCAGTGTATTTATTGTGTGTCATTACAAAGTCCATTATTACAGAAATACACAATTAATAAATTTAAATTTACTGAATGATTTATAAAGATCTTTGGGACTACATACAGAATAAATATTGCATTAGCTTTTAATTGTTATAATTTAGCCCTAAATGGGCTTAACATTAAAAATGTCATTACCAAGGTGGTCATTACCAAGGTGTTCTGAAAACATGGTAATGATGTCTAGGAACATGGTAATGACAGTTTTAGACTGTTTTTTTTTCATTTCATAACTATTCCTTAGCAGAAATTTCCAAAATTCCATTTTATGGGCTAATTTAGTCTATCATAAAACTTTTTGTCTCACTTGTCCTTATAAAGTAAACCTTATAAGATTATTATTCTGTTTATTATTAGTAAAAATGAAGATTGAAATTTTGCAAGGCTTTTTGTGTTAATCATTTAATGACGCTTTTCTTATTCAATTTTCTTACAATGACATTATATTGAAATTCATAATATAGTTTATTTTCAAATGTATTATTTTGAGTTATATTTATTTAAAAGGTATTTTTACATAAAAATAAAATGGAGTTTCTTTCTTTCTTTTTTAATGCTTTACTGGAAAATAAATTTAAATTCTAATGTAATAAAATCAATTTAAAAATTTATCTTTTATTTGGATGTTTGGAGGGTTCATATTTATTTTCTTAATGTGCATGAATATAAAAACAATTTAAAATTTTATCGTTTAATTGGATGTTGCCCAAAAAATATGTCACTGAAGCTAATTTGAAAATAGTGCAGAGCAAGATGTAATTGAGAGAGACAACCACACTTTAGAATGCAAAAAATGTGGAGAAAAATTAAAAATCCATAGAAAATAGCATGGAATGAAAATGAAAAAATACAGTCACAAGTGTGAAAAAAAAGTGCAACAACAATACGAACATAAAGAAAAAATAAAAGTAATCGAGGCTGGGAAGGGTGGGCAAATGGGGCCTTGAGGCTATCGTCAAGGGACGATTTAAATCATCAGACGACTACGTCTCGTCTGATAGTGGGGGTTAGGCAGAAATCACTGCACTTTAGATTTTAAAATTAAAAAAAAAAAAAAAAAAAAAAACAAGGGGGAAAAAAGTAAAAAAAATCCATAGAAAATAGCATGGGATGAAAACAAACTAGTATGTTGTGGCCACCACAAGACTTTCTTCTATATTTTCCTATACATATTCAATCAGTAACAATATTAAAAAAAAAAAAAAAAAAAAAAAAAAAAGAAAAAAGATTTTTTTTTTCTAATTTTTTTTTTTTTTTTTTTTTTTGTAAAAATTAATACATATTTAATCACTAACAATATTTAAAAAAAAAAAAAAAATCGAATTTTTTTCTAAGTTTTTTTTTTTTTTTTTTGGTTAAAAGTAAAAAAAAATCGATAACTTTGTTCTAAATTATCACAGATTTATAGTTCAACCATTCGTTTTAAAGGTATTGACGAGATCTTTCGAAAGATACCCATCTTGAAAATTTACCCCCCCCCCCGGGGGGGTACCCCCCCCCAGGGGGGGAAGCGATGCCCCCCCATGCACAAAATGTTTTTCCTAGTTACGTACTACTATTATCAATAGTTCGTATTAATTTTACAATCACAAGTGTAAAATAACTCTTATTATGCACATTTATACGAATATTTGTCCTATACTGCCATGTTAAAAATTTAGATAAAATGCTATCACAGCGCCTCCTGTTGAGCTATTGATCCCCAAATATAATCAGCACCAGTTTATGTCGGGGACCAACTAAATACCAAGTTTGGTAAAATTTCGTTAAAAAAAAAAAAAAAAAAAAAAAAAACGATTTTTTTTTCAAAGTTTTTTTTTGTTAAAAGTAAAAAAAATCGATAACTTTGTTTTAAATTATCACAGATTTATGGTTCAACCATTCGTTTTAAAGGTATTGACGAGATCTTTCGAATGATACCCATCTTCAAAATTTAACCCCCCCGGGGGGTACTTCCCCCCCAGGGGGGAACCGATGCCCCCCATGCACAAATTTTTTTTCCTAGTTAACTACTACTATTATCAATAATTCATATTAATTTTACAATCACAAGTTTAAAATAACTCTCATTATGCCCATTTATACGGAATTTTGTCCTATGCTGCCATGTTAAAAATTTGCATAAAATGCGATCACAGCGCCACCTGTTGAGCTATTGATCCTCAAATCTAATGGGCACCAGTTCATGTCAGGGTGCAACTAAATACCAAGTTTGGTTAAATTTCATTCATTTGTTCGTGAGATACAGCGTCGACAAAAAAATGATACAGACAGACAGACAGACAGACAGACATTTTCTAAAAACTATCAATTCGTGTTCAGGACATTCCAAAACGTGTAGATCCGTCAAAAAACGGAGGTCGAAAATTTTCGCGAATCCAATACTTTCTCTATATTACATATAGAAGAAAGTAAAAATGCAGAATCACGCATGTAAAAAAAAAAAAAAAAAAACTAACACGTATGAAAATAAGGGAAAAATAGACAAGCAAAAGTAACCAAAGCTGGGGAAGGGTGGGTAAATGGGGCTTCGTGCTGGGCAGTAAAGTGTAAATCACTTTATGTCGCCTGTTAAAATAGACAGCTATAGGATTCATATAGTGAAAATTATTCCAAAAATCTCACCACTATATATCATCTAGACATTTTAATTTTTCTGTAACAAATTAGAATGATAAATACAGCTGTCCATAAATATAAATGTGTGATTATCTGGCCATTGGTCATTTCTGTGGTTCTGTCTGTCATTACCATGTTCACAAATGTCATTACCATGTTGCAATGAAAAATTAAAAAAAAAATAATTTAAGCTGTAATTAAGGCAAACGATCTCTGCTGGTAATTTTTTTCTCTATAGCAGACATGGATAATTGCATTAATGTAAAAAAATCAGGAATTAAAACAATATATTTTTTTATTTTTTTCTGAAACCAATATTTACCATTATCTGAGAATGACCCGTTAAAACTTTCATTTCTTTATAGAATGTGTTTGCCGCAATAAAATTTTATTTTATGCATTTTAAGGCTTCACAATAAAAAGCTTCTAAGTGAAAAAAAAAAAAAAAAAAGTTTTTTTACTTAAATATTTATTTTGTGCTTTTTAGTTTAAAAAAAAAAAAAAAAAATACCTTCTTAAAAAATAATCAAAATTTCTTAGAATACTATGTAGATAGCTAAAGGGTCATTTTCATTCGTCAACTGACATCTTTTCTTTTAACTATCTGCGAAAAAAATAGTACATCGTCTTTCGAGGATCGAACACACGCCCATCGCGTTATCAGCCTGACGCTCTAACCAGAAGTGAAAGAACAATCAAGAAAAGCCATAGAGCATGCTAGAAAAATCTAACAAATGCAAAAAAATATTGTTCTTGAATGCTTTTTAAAATATTTTGAAGATTTAAAAATTTTCAGCGCTTAAAAATCTGAAATATCCATATGTACCTATCTATCTATATATATACATTTTAAATTTTCTTTTTGTTAAAACTTTTAGGTTTTTATAGCATGTCTGAGCAAGAATAACATTTTATTTTATGCTGTTTAGAGTTCCACAATAAAAAGCTTAAGACATTTTTTCCTTTTTTTTTTTTCTTTTACTCACATTTGTTTTTTGTTCTTTTTAGTAACTAAAAAAAGCTTCTTAAAAAATCTACTCAATATTTTTAGGATATTGTGCATACCATAAAAGTTTTCCTTTTAAGACAATTTGGATCATTTAAATTATACTGTCACCGGAATTCATGAATTAAATTAAACTAAAAGAAATTTTAAATTTTAAGGTTTAAAAAAACGGCCTTTTCTGATATGTTATAAACGTAAATTTTTGCTAAAAAATTTCCGGGATGAATTTTTGCAGTTGGATCTTAAATTTTGCGTCCTCGCACCGAGGACAGCGCGCTTTAAGGGGTTAACAAATTACATCTCTTCTATTAATTATCGGCGAAAAAGAAACGTCTCGACGTTCAAGGACTGAACCAATTACCATCGCTCTATCAGTATGACGCTCTAATCAACTGTGTCAACGAACGACAAAAAATTATGCTTACATTTACTTTAAAGTGGAAGCGCCTTGTTTTTCAGCATAATACGGTGACGCGATGACAAAATCCAATTTCAATGAAAATATTCTAATGAAAAAATCCTAAAAAAATATATTTATTGATTTATTTTTACTTAAATTTTTATTTTGGGCTTTTTAGTAACCAGATAAAAAGCTGTTTGAAAAACTCTTTAAAAATTTTTAGGATACTGTGTAGTCAACGAAAAATTTTCTTTTATCAATTGACACCTTTTTTACTTATTGTCTGCAAACAATTAACACGCCGGACCTTCAGAGATCGAACTCTTGACCACCGCGTTATTAACGTGACGCTCTAATCAACTACGCCAACGAGCGACAAACAGAGATGCTTATATTTACTTTAAAATGGAGGCGCCTTATTTATTAGCGTGACATGAAGACGTGATGACAAAATCCAATTTCATATAAAACGCTTCTAAAAAATTTATTTATTTATTTATTTTTACTTACATTTTTATTTTGTACTTTTTATTAACTAGATAAAAAGCTGTTTAAAAAACTCCTCAAAAATTATTAGGATACTGTGTACACAATGAAATATTTTCTTTAATCAATTGACAACTTTTCTATTATTTGATTGAAAAAAATAACACCTCGCCCGGTGAGGATCGAACACACGACTCTTGCCTTGTCAACATGACGCTCTAACCATTTTTTTTTTCCTTAAGTGTAAGCGTCTTGTTTTTTAGCGTGACAGAAACGCGATGACAAATCCAATTTCATATAATACAGGTTGATTCAAAATTAGTGTGACCAATTTCAGAGCATCAGAAATTTTTATTGATTTAAGTTATTTGCATGAAATTTTCAATGTGGTTTCCTTTAGCATAGTACACTTTACGTAAACGTTTAGGTCAAGCCAAAAGAGCTTTTTCGACCATTTTTGGGGGTATTTTTCCAACTTTCTTTTTGATTGCTTTTTTAAGCCCTTGAAGAGTTTCTACTTTACGTCTGCTTAATTGTTTTTAAAGTATCCCCATAAAAAATAATAGCAAGGAGCACAGTTAGGTTATGATGGCAGCCATTTCTCAGGAGGAAGAAAATTTATTTATTTTTAATCTTTAAGCCATTTTATAGTTGATTTTGCAGTATGACTTGGTGCAGAATCTTGGTAAAAAACAAAGTTTTCTTAAGAGCAAAGACGTTTACTTTCTTTGATCATGTTCTTTAAAACTTTATTCTGGTAGTATTTAGCATCAATTTTAGCCTTTGGTTCTACAAAAAAGGGTTTTGTTAAGCTTTGAGAGGACATTCGCATCCATGTTTTGTATCTATCTTTGCGTAACATTAAATACAGAGGCTAAGAACATTTTCTTCGTTTTTCTACGTTCTTTGCAGACATTTGATGACAGACTGGTTTATTCCCTTTTTTATAGCCAATTTTCTTTATATGACGACAAATTGTCGATTGTGATACCTGTAGTTTCTTTGCTAAAGTTCTTTGAGGCAGAGGATTTTCTACAGCGAAAAGTCTTTTCAGCTTCTTTTTTTATTTTTCACCAAAGACTTCTTTTCGTCCACATTTTTTTCCTGGAGCTTTTAATTGCCAGCCTAATTTTATTTATTTTCGAAGTTTAGATATTAATACATTAGAAAAATGTTTTTTTCTGATTTTTAAATCCTTTATTTATAACAGAATTTAAGCAACCATTCTTCAAAAGCTTTTAATATTTCGTTTCGAGTTTGAAGATCTAATTTCGGAGCCATAATTTACTCCCACAAATAAAAATAGCTAGAATGGTAATTTAAACGCATCATTTTTAAGATAAAACTAGTGGTAAAGCAATTAAAATTTACCATAAATAGTTACAAGCTTTTAAAATTGGTCACACTAATTTTGAATCAACATGTATATATAGACATATATATAAAGCTTCTAAAATGCATTTTTTACTTAAAACTTTTTAATGTCTAAAATATTTTGTGTTTTCTAATACCTAAAAAAAATAAAAAAGCCTTCTTCAAAAAAATCTCGTAAAAAATTCTTAGGATACTGTGTAGTCAACATTTTTTTTTAAAATCAATTGACACCTTTTCTACTAATTATCTGGAAAAATCAACTCGCCGGACCTTTAAGGATCGACCTCTCGATCATCGCGTTATTGACGTGATGCTCTAACCACAAACTGAACTTATATTTACTTTAAAATGATAGCGTCTTGCTTATTAGCGTGACATGAAGACACGATGACATAATCAATTTCATATAAAAAGCTTCTAACAACACTAAGGTATTATAGAAAACCGGGAAACTTGGCAGCTGCGGCGGTGACTGTTTGGCTCTCGTAAATAATGCCCTTAAACACACCTATTTTTCCAACAATAACGTTTTCCCAATTAAAAAACAGAATTCCTGCCTTTAATAAAACCAAAATTATCGTTTAAAAAGAGTGATGTAGTGTGCTCCAAATTCAATAATTTTCTGCCAGGAAACCATCCCATACTGTAGTCATTAAAAAAAAATCCAAACAAACATTAATTGAAACAGCATATATAAATATATTTTTTGGCGCATAAAGCAATAGCCCTCGTCAGCTCGTTTTCGAGTAATAAATTCTGAAAGTTTGCTAATAATCGGTGCAGCTACACCTGAATCGATAACACCACGCTTTATTGAAATAATGAATAAAATTTAAAACAAGCAGAAATCGAAAGAGCATAGTCAAATGTGTTCCTTGATGGAATTAACAGTTACACATTTCAGCTTTGAGATATATTTAATCGAGATACAATGTCTAAAAATTCGTTAAAATAGAATCCCAAAATTGATAAAAGTCATAGTTCTGGCAGGTTTTCACGAGACTCCTCCCACTTCTTTCAGATTACTATATTTTTACCCAAACTTACATATAGATTTCTCGAGAACGAGCCAACGAGGACTAACAGTTTATGCGTCAAAAATCACGTTATATTATGCCTTCTCAAATGAACATAATTTAATATATTTCTATTATTACACCATTCGGATGGTTTCCTGGTAAGATATTTTTATTTAATAACATTTTTCTAATATTATCTAAAACACATATTACTATACAAAAGTAGTGGTTGGTGCAAAACAAGGAATCCAGACACATTGAACTCCAATAATGTTGAAAATATGTTAACAAATCAAGACGCTTGTAGGACATGCTCTGAATAAGTAAGTTTCACTTATGCACTAGTGCAAGATTACCGCATATAATAAAATTATGGACTTTCTTACGCGGGATTATTTCATATGTGATAAAACCATGAAAGAATAATTTTATATGTTTTATTACTTTTTTTTTTATAATTTAAACTAAAATTATCATTAAAGACATATGGCAACGTGAGAACGCAACTGTATGTTTTATTATCTGTACTATGCCCTTAACTCAGTTGTGTCATTCATTACATTCAGTTTACATAAGATATATTTAATTTTTGAATTTTATCTTCTTGTATTTTTATCAGTTTATCACCAAACTTAAAACTATCTGGGAAATAAGTCAGGTTTTTAAATAATACATTTTAAGTAAACTTGCTTTAATTTTTTTCATCGTTTATTCTTCATCGCATTTCTTTTTCTTCTTCTTGTTTTTTTTTAAATATTAAATAATAGTAAAAAAATTTTGTTATCACATATTCAACTAAAAATACGCCGCTTAGCAAAAGGGAAAAAGAAAGAATTTTACAGTATTAAAAGATATGTGCGAATGATTTCTGGAATTGTTTATTGAATGAAATGCTTGGAGAAGATTAAAGGATATTCAATATTTTTTAAGTCTCACATATAGAACAATCATCTTTCAGATAAATTTATCTTGCTCTGCAAGATTTATCTCCCATAATATAAAAAGGGAAATCTTAGGTTAAGTTTTTTAATGAAATATTTTATGCCTACTTGCCAACAATCTAATTAATATTTCATGAAATTGTTAGTACCCGTCTCTTTTTCCACACCTTTTTATTTTTAGATAAACTTTCGCTAACTATAATTACGATTAAATAAGAACAAAAGTACTCTAAAAAAAGACTGCATGAAAAAGTAGGCAGGTAAAACCAGTGTTGCAAAATTTAGGGATATTTTTAAAATTCAATATCTACCACTAAACTTTAATTGCAACGGTTGCCTAATGAATTCGAAGATTAATTGTGTATTATATATATTATATAGCACTTCTCAAAATTATTGGTGATAATTGAATAAAAAGTCCCTAAGTTTGGCAACACTGGAAAAACAGATCACGTAATATTAATTGTCAGGTATGATGGTATGCAAAACTGCCAAACTTTCCGATTTTTATCTATTAATTATTCCGAATTTAAAAAAATGATAATAACCGCGAATCAGAAGTAAATTTCAAGACTAATATTCAGGAATTATATACAACGAAAATAACTTTCTGAAAAAATAGTACTAAAAAATCAGCAGAATTGGCAAATGTAATTAATGAACAAATTTGAACTATATATTGTTGCGTACGTGGGGGTTCGTGAGTTGTCCGAGAATGAAGGGCGAAACTTACAAAAATTCAATAATTTATTCACAGAAAGTTCCAGAAAAATACAGGTCTATAAACCAACTATCAGCTTCAATTCAACCAGTAAACACTTAAACAACAGCTGTCAATAGCAAATCCACAGTACAAACTGCATAGCAATAACACATAAAGCAAGTCTCTTTCAAAGAGTCTCGAAGCAGTGCAAGCATTGGCGAAACTGACCAACTCTGATCTCAGACTGAACTGAACTGACTGTTTTCGCGAATAAAACAGTCCTTATATACCCCAGTAGAAAAGTGTGGAAAGTTCCAGAAATTTCCGTATCTCATCAGCAAATGAGATTAGAGCTGCCATATTTGGTATATCCCTAATAAGGATTTTCTTGCCAAGGTCACGAAAAAAATTGCCAAGGTGGGAAAAAATCGCCAAATTTGGCGCCAAATCCATTACCTGCCTTATTGGAGGTTTTCAATGCGTTTTTAAGGGAAAATAAGAATATTGACGCTACAACGACTAGAAATGCACAAAATTAGCACATTATCAACTTACTAAGCCTCTTTGAAAGAATTTATACAAAAATAAACACAATTATTTACAATTTTGTAACACTGCCCCCCTCCCAAGGACTGCACGTCCCGGGCAGTGGAACCCTTGGACAAGAGGCGAAACTAAACAAATTTACACAATCTAAAATAATAAAACTAAGTTGCATATAACGATAAAATAGAAATATAAATCAAGTGAGAAATATTTACAAAATTTACAAATATGAACAAATATTTATATACAAATATTTGCATTACGCATGCGCAAATTTTACCAGTATTTACATTTTAAATTTTAATACTACCGTTAATTGTGGTACTTGGCTAGCCTGTTATAGTGCACCACCTTCGGTTTTGATGAAGGTGTTTAGTGATCCGCACCACTACATCATTCAGCCTTTTTAAAAATGTGTAAGGTCCGTCCCAGTTGCACTGTAACTTGGGAGAGAGTCCTTTGCGTCGAACAGGATTCCACAACCAGACCTTGTCTCCTTCCTGGAACTCATGTTGTGTAGCCTTTAGATTTTGTGAATTTTGATCTTGGATGTACTCCTCGGGCGATGAAAGCGCATCGGGTGGACAACCAAACAGGATATCACATGGGAGACAAACTTCACGTCCAAACAGCATCTGAGCTGGAGTATAGCTGGTGGTTTCATGGACAGCACTTCGATAAACCAGCAGGAACAATGGCAAATTCAAGTCCCAATCTTGCTGGTTCCTTGATACTAGAAGAGACGTTATTCAGGATGGTACGGTTGAACCTCTCGACCATGCCGTCTGACTGAGAATGTAAGGGTGTTGTCTGGGTTTTGTCTATGCCGAGTAGTTGTCAAAGTCCTTTGAAAACAGCAGAGGTAGAGTTCGTACCTTGGCCGGTATGAAGTTGTAGGGGCGTGCCGTACCTTGACACCCATTGCAGCACTAGGACCTCTGCGACTGTACATGCCTCTTGATCAGGAATGGGATATGACTCAGGCCACTTGGTGAAATAGTCCCTCACGACGAGGATGTATTTATTTCCATAGGAAGTCCTTGGCAAAGGACCCAAGATGTCGAGTGCAATCCGTTCAAATGGTGCTCCTACGTTTTACCATTACAATCTTCCTCGATTTCGTTTCTGCAGGCCTTTACGTGCAGCACAAGCATTACAGGATTTACACCATTTCTCCATATCCTCAGTTGCCTTGCCCCAGTAGAAGCGTTTCCGGACTTTCTGCAGAGTCTTCATTACCCCAAAATGGCCTCCGGTAGAGCTACTATGCAGTTGTTCTAAAGCATCTGGAATTTTTGATCTTGGTATTACAATCTGCCATCTGAAGCTTTTCCCATCATCAGATTCCCACTTTCTGTATGATACACCGTTTCTGATTTGAAGAGAGTCCCAAAGTGCCCAATAACTTTACGTAATGGGACTAAATCTGGAAATGTCCTGCCAGGTAGGTCTGTTGCTGGTCGTCTCCTTCAGCTGTAATATTGGTTTTATGTCAGGATCTTCCAATTCGGCTTGTCTAAGTTTTTCGTCACTCCATGTATCGCGATCTTGTTCTGATGGTGTTGAGACAGTAACTTGGCAGGCAACCGGATTTATCGGCAGGTATTTTTGTTCGGCTCTAGAGCAGTACTTGCAGCTTTCTGAGCAGGGCTTCCGTGACAAGGCATCTGCATGAAAATGTAGAGTCCCTTTACGATGACGTAACTCGAAGTCATATTCCTGGAGGCGTTGTATCCACCCGGCAATCTATCCTTCAGTGTTCTTGAACTAGAGCAACCATGTTAAAGATTCATGGTCAGTCCGGAGCAGGAATCTTCTGCCATAGAGGTAATGGTGGAAATGTTCTGTGGCTTTTACGATGGCGAGTAGCTCTTTCCTGGTGGTACAGTAATTTCGCTCTCGTTTAGACAGGCATTTACTCCAATAGGCAATGACACGTTCTTTACCATGAACTTCCTGCGACATAAAAGCACCGACAATCTCATGGCTGGCATCTGTATCAAGTATGAACTGTCTGTCGGGCTGTAGATACGTCAAGATAGTCATGATGTTAAGGCCTCTTTAAGTCGCTTGAACGCTTTTTCACATTTATCTGTCCACTGGAACTTCTGTTTGGCTTCCGTCAGCTTGTGGAGTGGTCTGGCAATATTTGAGAAACCCTTGACAAACTTCCTGTAGTAAGTGCATAACCCCAGGAAACTTCGTAGTTGGTGTACATTTTCAGGGCGAATCCAGTTCTCGACTTCAGAGATCTTCTCAGGATCAGTTCTCATACTTTCGGCAGAGATGATATGGCCGAGGTAGCTCACTTCACGATGGAACAAGTTACACTTGCTTGGATTCAATTTGAGGTTAGCCATTTTGAGTTTCTCCAGCAACTTTCGGATGTTTCGCAGATGGTTTTCAAAGGTGCGCCCCACAATGATAATATCATCCAAATACACCAGACAGGTTTCATAGGAAAATCCTTTTAGCACTGTCTTCATCAGGCGTTCGAATGTGGCAGGTGCATTACATAATCCGAATGACATAACTTTAAATTGCCACAGTTCTTGTCCCGTGGTGAATGCAGTCTTCTCACGATCATCAGGATGTAAGTCTACTTGCCAGTAACCGCTCTTCAGATCCAAAGTCGAGAACCATTTATTGCCAGCAAGTGTGTCTAATGTGTCATCAATCCTGGGAAGAAGGTAACTGTCTTTCTTCGTGATATCATTCAAACGACGATAATCCACGCAAAATCTTGTTGAACAAGCCTTTTTTCGCACCAGTACTATGGGAGAGGCTCAAATACTCGTTGATGGCTCGATGACGTCATTGTGCTCCATTTCATTTAGAAGTTCAGTGACCTCTTCCTGTTTAGCAAATGGAAGTCTTCTTGGATGTTGTTTGATTGGAGGATTATTCCCTGATTTAATTCTGTGCTGGGTGATGTTCGTTCTCCCGACGTCTTCAGGTGTTCGAGAAAAAGGTCTTTAAATTCTTGGAGTAGCTTCTCCGCCGCACCCTCTGTTCACTTCCTAATTCTACATTCTTGAGTAGTTTCGTTGTTAATTGCTCAGAAGACTTCGATTCGGTTGATTGCGTGGGGCGGTTGATGCATGTAACCGGAGTGCAGATTGCTAACACCTCATCCTTCTTCCCTGTCCGGACCTAATCGCTGCTGTTTGCGACTCTCACAGGAATAGTACTCTTTGAGGGATGAACTAGAGATGAAGCTACCAGAACTCCTCTTGGGCTACTTTCTGTATTCGGGTATTCAGTCAGTCCATAGCGGAAGTATTGCTTCGTAGGAGGTGTTCCTGAAACTATTGCCTCTGTGTGTGGAGGGATGGAAATTTCAGACTTGGTTGTTATCTGGCAAATTAGCTGAATGTCTTGAATTTCAGTGTTGAACACAGCTATATCTTCCGAAATCGAATGCAGTTCATTATTCTTGAAGTCCAATTTAAAGTTACATTTTCTCAGGAAATCAATTTCAATGATTAGAGGATCTCTTATATCAGCCACATATGCCATATGATGGTAAATGGCATTCCCAAAAGTGATGGTCAAGTTCATTTTTACATATATTTTGATTTCGTCTCCGGCCACATTTTGAAGTTTAACGCTGGGCGGCGTCCAAATGATCTTCTCTTTTAGTTCTTGAGCCAAATCCGTTCTAATGATGGTCACGTTTGCTCCCGTGTCCAGAATCACCCGGCAGGTGGTGTTTTTAACTTGGTCATAGACGTAAAGTTCATTATCGCCGCCACTCATCGATGAAACATGAAATACTGTAAATTGGGGCTCTTTAATTTCAGGCAACCTCCGCCCCACCAGATGACTTTCTCTTAGTTTCCTGCAGTGATGGTGAAGCCGGGTGATTTCCTTTAGTTGGTCGTACAGGGCAGTTCATCTTCACATGACCATCCCCTCCACAGCCCCCCAGCACCTTTATTTCCTTAATATTTTCCAGGCTGCGCAATCTCATTAAGATCTCTGAGAGACTTCTCTTCATTTCATTTTCATCAGCAGGCGTATCATTTAATGAGACTGCTCTTATGGTATGGCGGACTTCACGGGAGGCTTGTTGGGCTGCCTCTATCCTAAATGCATAGCCTAAAGCTGATTCTACGTCTCTGATGTTGGAGAGTCTCAAAGCTTTTTGAATTTCTGGATCCCGAAGAGCATCGATAAAGTACTGAAGAGGTAAGTCGTTTCGAGTGTTAGCAAGACAGTCTGAGAATGCTAGGTGTGACAGTATCTGAATGTCCGCTGCCAGCTCTTGCAAACTTTCGACCGTTTTCTGGTAACGGGATTTTAGTTGGAGGCGACTATAGTCCTTAGAACACTTCTCCCCGAACCGTAGCTGCTGTGCTCTAGTCAGAGCTTCGAAGTCGTTCCTTTCTTCTTTAGAAACATTTCTCAGTATCTCGGCTGCATCTCCCCGTAATGCCGCGGCTAAGTGGACTGACTTGGCGGTAGAGTCCCAGCCGTTAGCTTCAGCTACGATGGAAAACTGCGTCTTATATACATGCCAGGAGGAACTGCCGTCATAGGTAGATAGCATAATAAATTCCTGATTCTGGCTTATTTTATCTCTCTTTTCAGTTTCCTGAGGCATCGATTCTAACTTTTCTTCGAGACTCCGAATCTTGTTCTGCAGTTCATTCCCTATTACTTCTTCATTCCACTCTTCTTTCATTTTTCTCTCAAGATCTTCCTCTATTCTATTAAACTTGCTTTCTATCTCTGAAAACCTTCCTTTCAGCTCTTGATCAAAGTTCTCTTTAAATTTCTCCTCAAATTTCTCTTCTATCTTTATAACTTTCTCTTCTATTCCATCTATTCTGCTTCCTATATCTGATAATTTACTTTTAATCACTTCCTTTACTGTCGAAAGTTCTCTCTTCATCTCTTCTTGATGACATTTGATTTCTTCAGTCAACCCGTCTTTCAACTCTTTTTGCCCAGTTTCCATTTTCCCCTGTACTGCTTTCATTTCTTCAGTGAAACTGTCTTTCAAATATTTTTGTTCTTCCTTCATTTCTTGAATGAGGCTATCTTTCATCTCTCTTTGTCGTTCCTTCATTCTTTCGATTTATCCGGTTTTCATCTTTTCCTGTCCGGCTTCCGTTTCATTCATCTGGGTAGCTAAGCTTTCTAGAAATTTCTTCATTTCCTGCTCCATAGCTCTAGTTATCACCATTCACACACAATCCCACTCCTGACACCAGAAATGTTGCGTACTTGGGGGTTCGTTAGTTGTCCGAGAATGAAAGGCAAAAGTTACAAAAATTCAATAATTTATTCACAGAAAGTTCTTGAAAAATACAGATCTATAAACCAACTATCAGCTTCAATTCAACCAGTAAACACAGCTTAAACAACAGCTGTCAATAGCAAATCCACAGTACAAACTGTATCTCAATAACACATAAAGCAAGTCTCTTTCAAAGAGGTTCAAAGCAATGCAAGCATTGGCGAAACTGACCGACTCTGATCTCAGACTGAACTGAACTGACTGTTTTGGAGAATAAAACTGCCCTTATATATACCTCTGTAGAAAAGTGTGGAAAGTTCCAGAAATTTCCGTATCTCATCAGCAAATGAGATTAGAGCTGCCATATTTGGTATATCCCTAATAAGGATTTTCTCGCCAAGGTGGGAAAATCGCCAAATTTGGCGCCAAATCCATTACCTGCCTTATTGGAGCTTTTTAATGCGTTTTGTGGGAAAATAAGGCTATTTTAACGATAAAAAGTCTAGAAATGCACAAAATTAGCACTTTATCAACTTACCAAGCCTCTTTGAAAGAATTTATACAAAAATAAACCCAATTATTTACAATTTTGTAACAATATTATACAATAAAAATATTAAAATTATATATTTATTAAGAAACTAAACATAAAAAAAAATAAAACGAATATTTTTAAATGATTACGTCTCGTACATTTATATTAAATTTTGATTACATTAAAAATCGAGACAATATACAATTTAAAATATTAAAATACACATAACTTAAATTTAAATGTTTCAAGCCTTCTTGCGCAGTCCCTGCTGAATACGCTGTACTTTCTTAAAGGAAATCTATTGTTCTTCTCAGCGTTTACTTTTGATGTTTTTTACTCATGAGGAGCCTAGAATAATTCTTGAATCGTTTAAATTTATGTTATGTGTATTTTAATATTTTAAATTGCATATTTTAATGTATATTGTCTTAATTTTTAATGTAATTAAAATTTAATAAAACTATTATATTAGGTATAAGTTATGTAAACGACAGTTAAATGTTTTATGTAATAAGTATTTCTGGAAAATGATATTAAAAATAATATAAAAAGAAATAACGAGTTTTAAAATTTAAGTTGTTTAAAATTTATTAAATATGCAAACCTCACTACAGTTAAATTCGTTTTACTAACAATGAATATACTAACTATTTCATACAAAATGTTTTTTTTCTATTTTTTTAATATATATATATATATATATTATATGCAGCATGATCTTAACGTGATTGTGGTGGATTGGAGCCTGGGTGCTCGAGTACCTTTCTACATCCAAGCAGCAGTTAATTCCGAGTTGGTGGGAGCACAAGTAGCCGTTTTCTTTTTGCTTTTGAAAGACAAATGGGGCGTTCAAGAGAAGGATCTACACTTGATAGGTTTTAGCCTCGGAGCTCAAGTAGTCGGCTTCGTAGGCAAGAAGATGAGGGAATTTCGGGGAATACGACCCGCTAGAATCACAGGTAAGTGATAATCAAAGCACATCGAGAGTTAAACATGAAATTTGGAATTTTCAGTTAGTCGCAAGTAACGAATAGACACTTATAACTCAGTCGCAACTTTTTCACAACTTAAAAGAGTTCCCAACTTTTATAATTTATTCAAGAGCATTTTTAGCCCCGCTTCTTTTTCATAGCGGAAATTTTGAAAAATTATTTTCTTCTTATTTAATCGTTGTCACATGTTAAAGAGAAATAATCTACAATTTTTTTGGCGTGAAAAGAAGGCGGCGCTAAAAAAACCCGTGAATAAATTATAAAAGTTGGGAACTCTTGTACTTAACCCTTTGCGCTCGGCATATTTTCCGTAAGACACGCCTTTTGGTGTTCCTTTAAAATGTCACACGTATATTTTCCAACTTACTACCTTTTGGCTACAGATAAATTGTAATAATTTATTTTATTTTCCTTCATCATTAAATAAAATAAACCTTTCTGTTACAATTTTCCGGTAGACAAAATGTAGCCTATAGTTACACGTTTTAGAAAAATAACACTACATTTGTTGAGGAACACCTTAAGGCGTGGCTCGATTTTTTAATGTCCCTTCAAAAGGGACGTACGAGCGATAAGGGTTAATAATAGCCAGTGGAATTACGATTTTAGCTTAGTAATTATATTTTCACCAGTTTTTTCTTAATAATAATAAAATGTATGTATAACGAATAAAACAATAGGAAAAATGCTATTGAAATGACTATATTAATGTTGTGTAACCAGGGCTTTGAAATTTATTGCAAAAATATGAGATGGTAATTCTGAAACCCTCTCCCCGTCTTTGAGTAGCCTTAAAAAAAAGAACCTAGTAATTTTCTTTTGTAGCAGGAGTCGTCACACTTCGCAATCTGGGCCCGAAATGACTGACACTGAAAAAAAAAAAAGGTTTTGTTCTTTTGTTTAGTTTTATACATTGCGGAAAATTATTGCGGTTAATCGAGGAAAAAAATTGGCTGGTTATTAATTTGGTTATTATATTCACTGGTTATTATATTCCTTTGCCGCCACGGTATGTTAATTGCAGTTTTTTTTTTTGTCCTATTATGTGCAGATACTTCCAAGTTATATAACAACAAAACATTAATGAAAAAAAAATAATAATAATAATGAAGAACATTTTGAAAAAGAAAAAAAAAAAAATGAACTTGCTATATAAAAGCAATCCAAATTGCAAGTATTTTAAGTTGTAAATATAACGCTTTCTAGAAAAAAAATAAGAAAATTATCTCAGAACAGACTGCTGAGTTTTAGTTCCTGCTATTTACTTTATGTGATCTCACATCTTAGTTGCCCTATTTGCATATTTTTAATGCCACTATTTTCTAGAAAAACTTTTGTTTTATTTAAAGAATAAAACTCCTCAATTAAATGAGACAAACAAAATTCTTTTGAAACAATAGTATTCAAAATGCATAAAAGTGTGCAAAATATGTCATGTCTAAATTATTGTGCGATATCATATTATTATGAATGCATTGCACTGTTATAAATTACACAAGTGAAAATAAATTATCTTATATTGCCAAGGTAAGTGAATAAAATAATAATATGTAACTAATACAGGGGTCGTACTCTCCGCCCTTTTTCAGGACACTCTTAGGAATGATTTTTTTTTTTAATTTATTGTTACCACATATTTTATGCAGTAATTTCTACCCTGTATAATCGTGGAAGATTACAATAAATATATCGAGAAGTTTTTCTGCATAAAATTAGTGGTGGTAAGAATGGCAGAAATTTGTTATCTTTTGAACATACTTGCCAACATCCTAATTAATATTCCGTAGTGTTGTTAATCCCGCCCTTTTTTACGCACCAGTAAATTTTTAGAGTAATACTGTTCAAATGCAATTACGATAAAATAAAGAAAAAAGTACTCTACCCCCCCCCCAGTGGCCACGCCCCACGCGTTTTTTTTTTTTTTTTTTAATATTTTAGTGTACATGAAAGCACCAGCCAGTACCAAATTATATATAATGTATTT
This sequence comes from Salticus scenicus, assembly GCA_963930645.1. Classification (NCBI taxonomy): domain Eukaryota; kingdom Metazoa; phylum Arthropoda; class Arachnida; order Araneae; family Salticidae; genus Salticus; species Salticus scenicus. Next base: position 61,046,637 of record OZ005651.1, read on the forward strand.
GAAAATATGTGTAGAATAAATATATATATTATTCGTATATTTATTTTCAATCTATTTTTTTTAACTGGACAAAAATGTAGATTTTATGGGCGTGTCTTTGAAAACTGTGCGACCGTTAAGGGGCTAAAAAGATACTGGTGTGAAAAAGAAGGCGGGGCTAACAATACTATGGAATACTCCCTACGTCCCTAATTAACTGCTACATTTTGGTAAAAAAGTTTGTCCCAAATTAGTTGCTACATTTCAAGTAGGTGGAGTTATAGATAAATTCCGTTGCAGTTTAGTAGATCGGCACCACTCCTTTTGTCCAGAGCCTGATTAAGGGGGAAGCACACATTATCTCCGCTCTCACCGGAATATTTTTACAATCATTTTTTACTTCATGTCATCGAAATTCCACGCTTTGACGAGGACATATTTTTTATAAAAAATGAACGGTGTAAAACAATCCAATTTACTCACCGTTATTAGACACCAGAAATCTTTTAAAATAATTTTTAATGAGAATTTTCTGTTTAATATAGGAGGAAAGTGTTTGTTAAAAAATAACGGTGTAAGTATAAATAATGTGTGCTTCCCCCTTAATCAGGCTCTGCTTCTGTCTTAAGTTAGTTATTACATTTAAATACTTATCTATTGATTATTTACGTGGATAATTTATGATTTTGTTTGAACATTTTTCATAGAATAATTAAAGTTTAAAACTCTTAAATGTTTAAAACTTGCAATAAATCTGCATTTTAACACAGTAAAATATATATGAAACCACTTTAAAACACGTATAAAAATTTTTATACGAAGCTTTTCGCTACAACTATGTAGTATCTTCAGGTGATGTTATTAACATAAGATTTTTCGGAGACTTCAGGGTGCTAAACTATCAATCAACAACTTACTCAATTAACACGCAGTGACTCAATAAACTACGCAGTGATTGTCTTCGTTTTATTGGAAAATCTTTGACCTTGCTGAGGTGGAAAAAAATTGTCCGCATTTACCATTTCTTTTCTTTTTTTTTTTTTTTTTTTTGTAAACTTACATTGTAAATTTCATCATTATTTATTACTGACGTCTTTACCTGCTTCCACAAACGAAATATTGTATTTAAATTAAATTTAACCACTGCGGCATTTTTAGCACCATAGCTCAGTTTATAATTTTTCAAAAGTTGAAGTAAAGATTGCAATACAGCGTTACTCTCTTTATTATTCATTTCCTTCTTTAACCCATACTTATAACATACTCATTAATATTCCGTAGTATTGTTAGCTCCGCGTTCTTTTTCACAACAGTATCTATTATCTATTATTTAGAGTATTTTTCCTCTTATTCAATCGTAATTTAATTTGGAGTACCATGTACTCTAAAAATTTATTGGTATGAGAAAAAAGGCGGAACTAACAAGACTACGGAATATTAATTAGTATGTTGGCAAGTATGTTTTAACCCCTTGTCAGTGTCGCCCGAATGCCGAATTCAGTTTGGCCAGAGACCACGCCCCACGTGCATTTTTCCTTTAATATTTTAGAGTACTTGAACAGGGTTTCCACGGCCACGCCTTTTTTCAAGGAGTTTTGCAACATAAAAAGTTTAAGATAAATTTATTCTTAAATATACAGTGTACACTTAAGAAGAAGTTTATTTTTAGATAATACTGGTGTAAGAGTCCTTGAAAAAAATCGGGCCGTGGGAACCCTGTTGAAAGCACCAGCCTTTACCAAACTATATATAATGTATTTGGAAATATGTACAAAATAACTATATATATTTATTTTCAATCTTTTATTATTATTATTATTATTATTTGAATTAGACAAATTCGGGGATGATATAGGCATGTCTTTGAAAAATATACCCCAGTTAAGGGGTTGAGGTATTCTCTGAATTATTATTATGATTCATAATTTCATTTATATTAGGCTGAGTCACGTTACTTCATGTTCGACGTTCGAGTTATTAATACTTCTAACACCTAATGTACCACATTATATTCATTGTAGTATTTATTGGTGTCGATCTACTAAACTGCTTTGGGAGTTATTTATGACTCTGCCTACTTAAAATGTATCAACTAATTTGGTACTGATTTAAGGAGGAAGGAGGGAATGCTTGGTATGTAAATGTTGTTGATTCATAGCATAGCACCCAGAAATCTCTGAAAAATATTTAAACAAAATCATAAAACCATCAGTATCAATAATCAGTACAAAAGTATTCAAATGTAGCAGCTAATTTGGGACGGAGGGAGTATTAATTAGCATGTTGGCAAGTATGTTTGTGAGTGTCCTGAAAAAAGGGCAGAAAGTACGGCCCTTGCTAATATCATTAGCTAAATACACACATTATCACGAAACAACACGTTTAGCTCAATTATAATTCAAAATTCAAAATTTGGCTAATAAAAATTCTTTTAAAGATAAAAATTAAAGTATCACATCACTAAAATTAATTATTTATCGAATTTCATTGATTTAACAGGTCTCGACGCAGCTAGCCCTTTGTTCGAAGAATACGGAAGTGAAGTGCACCTGTGGCGTGACGATGCAGACTTCGTGGATGTAGTGCACACGAATGCCGATCTTCTTATATACGGTGGAGTCGGGATTGATAAACCCATTGGCCATGTGGACTTTTACCCAAATGGTGGAAAAAGACAACCTGGATGCGGAAGTACCCTAGGGGGTGCCTTGGTAGATATATTTAGTAAGTATTACCAAACTATAGTTAAGCATTGAAGATTATCTTGCTCAAGTATTACCAAACACTTATAAGTACTTAATTATTTAACAGAAAGTCCCCTTAATCAACGAGAGTATTTTCTTTAAGATTAATATTTCCTTACAGTTTATTATAAAAAAGTAAAATATAAATTTATTTTATACAGTAGATAATAACATATTATTCTAGAAATTAATCTTCGCTTAAATTCTAAATGTGACTAATTTGATTGTTATCAAGCCATAAAAACTTATAAAAAATATTATTATAGCTTACTCACTAGGAAGCCCTTTCAGATGCCCATCCCCTATTATCTCGGAAAAAAATGATTGGAAAAAATATTTAATCATAAATAATATATTTTTTAGAAATATTAGGTTAGGAGTCGCAGTAGAAGTGTTATAAAAATTAATTTAAAATGACCTCATGTCTTTAATATCTCAAAATAATCATCAGATTGGTAATTTCAGAGTTGTAATCTGAATGTTGGTTCGTACATATATGCTTTTACCAAGGACTCTTCCACCAGGATTTTTATACAATACATTCCAGGCCAAACGGGTTTCCGAGTTTGATGTCCTGGAAAATTTAGCTATCTATCTTAGTCGTAATAAATCTGTTAATGAAAAATTTGATTGCATATTGCTGTCTACTGCTTGGGAAAACTTGATTAGTTTCATTAAATAATTTTCTTTCTTTTTGTAAAATAAAATAAAATAAATAAAATAAAATAAAACAGAATACTGTATTAAAAAACTAAAAATAATTATAAAGAAAAAAAAAAAAAAAAAAAAAAAAAAAATCCTTTCTCTTATTTTTTTGTGTGTGTTTATTTTTCTCTCTTCTCCTATTGTTTGTTTGCGTCCCCTTCTGATTAGTTGTTGCGTACAGACTCAGAGCCTGATTAAGGGAGAAGCACACATTATCTCCGCTCTCAACGGAATATTTTTACAATTATTTTTTTACTTCATGTCATCGAAATTCCACGCTTTGAGGAGGAAATATTTTTTATAAAAAATGAACGGTGTAAAACAATCCAATTTACTCACCGTTATTAGACACCAGAATTCTTTTAAAATAATCTTTAATGAGAATTTTCTGTTTAATATAGGAGGAAAGTATTTGTTAAAAAATAACGATGTAAGTATAAATAATGTGTGCTTCCCCCTTAATCAGGCTCAGTAGACGTTTATTGGCTGATTATGTTGCTCCTGCCCCTTGGGTTTTCCCCTGTTTTCAGTCTTGATTTTGCCTTTTTAACGTGCTTTTTTTACCTGAAGGAGAAAGGCCATGTCCTATAAAACCGGTAATGCTTGTATTGATTTTATAATATTTCAAGAAAGTTCAAATATATTTCATCATAAAAGTGCAAGGCTTTCTTTCATAAAAAAATTGTTTTATAGCATTAATGGTTCAGAAAATCAATGAAATTCGAGGATCATACGAATCCTGTTATACTTTATTCCGGAGCAGTCCCGGAGCATTGCACATTACCTTATTTTTAGAAAAAAAGTAACAAACATATAACTGCAATAAGATAAGCAGCTGACAATAAATTGTAAGTGCTTGTACACAAAACCTGAGAAGGTTTCCTCCTACTATATAACAACGCTAAAATAAGAAAAAAATATATCTTAAGTAAGAAGTGGTATTAAATAAAGGCGTGACTAAAAATGCTCCGGAATAAATAAATGTTGGCATCTCTGACTTTATATTACTTGAGCAAGAAATGCAACGAGACGTATCAAATTTTAGCACTTTGGCTTCAGTGTTCCAAAAACATTCATTACCAACATAAATGCATGTGTACGACACAGAGCCTGATTAAGGGGGAAGCACACATTATTTATACTTACACCGTTATTTTTTAACAAATACTTTCCTCCTATAATAAACAGAAAATTCTCATTAAAAATTATTTTAAAAGAATTCTGGTGTCTAATAACGGTGAGTAAATTGGATTGTTTTAAACCGTTCATTTTTTATAAAAAATATTTCCTCGTCAAAGCGTGGAATTTCTATGACCTGAAGTAAAAAATAATTGTAAAAATATTCCGGTGAGAGCGGAGATAATGTGTGCTTCCCCCTTAATCAGGCTCTGGTACGACAAGCAATGCATAACTATTTGCTCACATTCATCTTTATGTATCAAACTGAAATAAAAATTAAATGCCTTTTACTAATAGAAAACAGACTGAAAAGTAAAAAATTAAAAATTAATAATGTTAAGCCAAAAACACTTACAGTGGTCGTACTCTCCGCTCCTTTTTCAGGACAGTCACATAGATAAGAAATTCCCTTCTTTATTGCCACCACTAATCCCATGCAGAAATACTTCTGGTATATTTATAGTAAAGTGTCATGATTATACAGCGTAGAGATTAATTCATAAAAATAGTGGTAGCAATAAATTTGAAAATTTCTCATTCTTGAGAGTATCATCAAAAAGGGCGGAGAGTACGATCAATTAATCAATTTTGTCTAGGTGAATGATATGAAAAATATTCGTAATTGACCTTCTAAATTCAGATAAGAACATAACAATTACAAAAAAAGAAAAAAGAAATAAAATAAAATAAAGGGTGTTGTTTTATATTGTAATATTAGCTCATAACAGGGGTGAAACTTTTGAGTCGCTACCCCTGAATTCAGGGTTTTCGAAATTTTTACTGTCTTAGCATTTCATGTTAAAATACTTTGCTTTTACAAAATTTTCTCATTTTGAATGTTTAATTTACTTTATAATGCATTATGAAATCTGCAGATATCACTTAATATAGGTAGTCATATTATATATCATTAATAAATCTCCCCTATCTGCATGCAAGGAACAGTTTTCAGGGTTTTTTCAAGCTAGGTAGTTTCACCCTTGCTCATAATTTAACGACAGAAGCAAAAATAAGTTTACAAATAATTTAATTCCTTAATAACTGCCAATTAAATTTATTTTTTCTTCCCTCATACTATAGATAATACGTAGTCAGAATAACTTGAACATTTCTTCTAGTCTTTGCAAGTTTAAATTAACGAGTTTAGTGTATGTAGTAAAATTATTTAAATCATTATTTTTTATGTACTTTACCATGCAACCACAAGATCAGCTATTATATATATATATATATATTTTTTTTTTCATAGAGGGCGAGCGTGAGCGCGCTTGCAACCATGAACGCGCCGTGCATCTCTATACGGAGTCTATCTTGAAACCATTTCTTTGTGAATATGTGGCTTATCCCTGCGTCAACTACACAGAATTCTCGGTAGCTAAATGTATGAACTGTGACAGTGGTGAATCAAAATGTGGAAAGATGGGATATGAAGTGGCTGGATCCGGAACCTACTACCTCATGACAAAAGCAAAAAATCCCTTCTGTAGTGAGTAATGTTTATACAATTATATTTAGGAAGTTTAAAAAGCTATATGATGAAAAAGTATGATGTTATCAGTGCGTTAAAGATAGAAACATGCAGCTTAAGAAACATCAAAACATGCACTCGATAATATACAAATGCACTGTAAACGTAAATGTCTTAAATTCAGTTAAAAACGTGTCTTAAACGGTTGGTCATTTTTTAAGCGAAATAAAGTCTTACTTTTTAAGACACCTTTTTGCATCTGAAATTAAGACATTTCAAGTGCCTTAAAATGCCGCCATTTTTTAGGCTTAAGAACACCGCCATGTTAGGCCATAGCCTCCTAAAGTAGATGCCTGTCGCGTGGCTTGGAAACTCGGCAACAGTTGAAGCGGTAAACAGCGCCACCTGGTGCAGATTGCGCGACTTTTTTATTCAACAGCCACCAAAAATTTTTAGAAGTGGGATTTGATACACATAAAAGGCGAAACAAGTCGATGAAACGTGTATTATATATATCATATATCACTACTTAAAATTATTGGTGACAGTTGAATAAAAAAGCCGCACTATCTGTACAAGGTGGTGCTGTTAACCGCTTCAACTTAGGGACCCTGAATAGAGAGAGAGACTGGACATTGAACAAATATGGCGGACGTTCGTTCAAAAACCAGTCGATCGCCGTAGGACGTAATTTAATTTTAGCAGTGTCTGACACTTTTCTTTTAATTAAAATCACGATAAAACATTTTTATTTGTCTTTAGAATGTTTTGTAGAGTGCCATTTAAAATTTTGCGGAGCTTAATGGTACTGTATATAACAGCTTAAACAAACATGGCTTAACGGCAGTCTCTTATCATGTAGGGTCTCTACTTCAACTGTTGACAAGTTTCCGAGCCATGCGAAAGGCATCTAGTTTTGGAGGATATGGTTAGACTTAAAAACACTACCGTTTTTAAGGCTTTTTAATAAATAAATAAATATGGCGTTTGATTATTTTTTTCTGTTAAAAATATATTTTAGAATTGTTTAGAGCATTAATGAAATATTTGTATATAAAAAAAAAGTCCCATTATCCGGCTTTGGGATTCGAACTCACACTGTCCAAGGAAACCGAAACCTCGAGCTAAGCATCGTCGGAGTCAAGCATTTACCAATCACGCCACCGTATACAGCGATATGTGTTTTTATGATAAAATATACTACAGTATTTGTGAAACAAATGACAGTGTTATGTTTTATTCATAAATTTTGCCATGAAACTGTTGATAATATGGTATTTTCAACTTAATAAATATTATTATCTTAAATTTCATATCTAGAGGTGTAGAATTTTTTAATAATGCATAACAAGTATGTTAAGGTTGCATCCCTCGATGATAACGATTTCTTTCCTTGAAGTGATATTTAAATAAAAACAAACTATAATTATGAATACATGAAAATTTGTTGTTTTACATTTAGATGTTGGTAAATATGTGAACGAAAAAAGTTTTCAAATGAATAATAATAAGGAGAAAGAAAGAAAAATGTTATGCACAAATTATTCATTATAGTTCACTTTTAAATTCGCTTTCTTGTCTGAAAATTACTTGCTACGTCCGTCTTCACACTTTTTCTTTTAATATAAAAAAACTTTAAAGGCAAAGATTTGTTTTTGTTTTTGTTTTTGTTTTTTTTAACGAAATAGGCTTTGTGTCTCAATATTTTGTTTATGAATTATGTTAAAGATAATAGCATGCAAATACCATTCACACCCCTAGAGCATTATTCCATAAAATTTAATTTCATGAAGCTATCATAGTTTAAGTAGCTTAACTGCTTATTATATAAAATAATAATGTATTTATTGAATGTGGAAAAAAGTGTGATAAGTATATTTTCTTAAAGTAGCTTCCATATGAAAAATTTTCTAAGTAATGCAAGTGTCTGAATTTCTAAAGTGTCTGAAAATTCAAACGCGTTTACTGTCTGAAAATTCACGTATTTATGTGTTTCAGACATTTTTGTGTCTAAATTGGTATTTCAGACATATTTCTGTCTGAACACTTTCGCGACCGCTGACGTAAATTGACGCCATTTGAAAATCTCTAACTCCGCCAGTGAGCGTTTCTTTCACAATTTGTATGTTATTTATTTCTTAAGGAAATGCTCAATATTCGTATTTACACGATCAAACATTCTCTGGATTCAAATACTTTGATTAGAAAGAATGTATTTATAATGTATATCCACTTGTAATATAAAAGTGAGTACAGAAAATTTTGTTCTGAAATATTGGAACTTGGGAGAGTAATGCCCACAGGCGGATCTTACTGGGAAAAAACAAAAACATGCGGTTGTGAAAGTGTTAAATTAAGATATCTATAACGTCTAATCTATATTTTAAGACATTTCTGTGTCTTAATGCTGTTTCAGTTGTTTTTATGTCTTACTTTAAGACCCTTTTATTTGCAGTGTGGCTTCTTAAAATGCATTTATAATCAATAACTGCATTAAGAAATTTAGCAGATTTGTAAAATAAACATATGCACTAAATAGTAGCAGTATAAATAATTAAATACTTAAATAGTAAGTTAAAAATAACGTACATGAGTTTACTGCTAAAAGCTAATACACGTTTTATTTTATTTATTTATTTATTTTTTTTTTCTAAAAATAGAGAAACTATTTAAAAATAATCTTTATTGAATCATAGAAAAACGGGTACAACATAAAATAACATTGTTTGAAAGTAAGTTACGAGCTCTGTTACAATATTCAGGGTATTCAACTCAAATGCAATGCCATTTTCAGGAAACTAGGCATACTGCGTTAGATACAACATACTCCAATTAGAATATGAAAATAGCAAATATCTGATAAAATATGAACAATTTACTAAATACTTTTTATCTGAATTTTTAAACGATTTTCAAAAATTTAGTCTTCTATCTTGTGCTTTTATGCATTTAATGCGAAAAAATATAACTTGAAATATTTTTTATTTAATATTGTTGAATTGATATTAAAAGATATAATGAGCAAAGGTGGTTTCTTGGTGGTCTTCTTTCTTCTACGAAAAAATTTTGTGTACCGTTCACTGTTCAGATTATTAACGTTTAAGAAAATGCTGTGTTTATGAGTTTTAACAAATATTAAAATATGTAATGCATTTCAATTATTTATATACAGCATAAAAGAAATATTAAAGGTTTAAAGTTTAAAAGAAATAAGGTGTATATATATGCATATAAACTACGAATTCGAAAGACTTTACGCTGATATCCAACTTAAATCAATATTTCATAGCGAATATAACTTCATAAAAATTTGTAAACGCCATCTCTGATTGCTAAAAGAAGCACATTGACAGCAAATTAGCCATCAACAATGGGTGTTGAATAAGGTTTACAACAATACAATGCAGCCTCCGAATTACACAATAACACAGATACAGCATTGGCTGAAACATTATGGCATTTCAAAGCAGTAAACATTGTATCATGTTACTGAAAGGGAGACAGGTGTAGATAAACGTAAACTTACATTGAAATACTTTGTTACGCTTTTATTTTACTAAGTATGGCACTTACTTTTTGGTCTGATTTGTATCTTAGGATAAAATTTTGAGGAGGAAATGATAACTTATAGAAGACATTGAAACATAGCTTTCTAGGTTTATAATTTCTTGTTCGCTTTGTTCACTCTATAGTTTTATTACCATTTCAAATACCGAAAGACAAAAAATTTTGAAGCTTTTTTTTGTAATATATTATCAATGATTACATTTCGAATTCTTCGCTGCAGAGAAATACTTTAATATAACTAAAACCTTTATTTATAAATATATACATGTATAAATATTTCAATATATTAGGTTGGTGGGAAAGTTCTGTCCTATTGAATTACACCACTGATTCCGAAAAGTTATCCTGGACGTCATTTATATAAATTTTAAGAAGGTATTTGGTAAATACCTTCTTAAAAATTTTATAAATGTTGTCTAGAATAAATTTCGAGTGCCAGTTGTTTATTTCAGTGCCATAATGTAAAAATATTTGAAATGATAAACATTCTGATTATGTTTTTCTGGCACAGCATGACATAAGCATTAGTATGTTCAAGTATTAAAAACATACATTTTAACATTAATATACTAGTTAAGATTAGCTGTCTGTCTATACATCTGCTGAACCGCGTTTTAAATTTCATAACTAAATAGTGCATATTGTTACGAAATGATGAAATGTCTTGTGTTTTCAAGATTACGAATATATTACATAAAATAGTGTTGTTGTCAGTTCTTATTCGTTTACATGGCCGGACATACGAGAAAAAATCGGATGCATTATAATCTATCGGCAGGAAAATTTTGAAACTCAGTTTAATAATGTAAAGACTTTATTTCATATTAAACAAAATTCACGTAACTTATGAAATTAATCTACAATATATTTCACATAGAATTGAGGTATTTTCTAATTACAATTTTTATTAAAATCACACAATCAACTGTGGAAGAAAATCATATTTAATCATTTACCTGCGGCTTATTTCTGTTGAGCTATCTATATGATAGACCAGGTGTTTCTGCCTAAAAGGTTGTCTGAGTGAGTAATGTCGACCGGTTGTCGGCCTGGATAGCTCAATTGGTAGAGCCTTGACCTTGTAAGTCAAAGTTCCGGGGTTCGACTCCCGGTCCAGGCATTATTTTCACTCAGTCGGAAAAATTAAGTTTCATTAAATATTTTCTAATTGCCGTTTGCTTACTCTGTCATACAAAAAATGAAATCTAAATTCATCTTTTAGGAGTTTTTGGTGATAACTATTCAGAATGTGTTTAAAATAAGAATTTTAATCTCTTTGAAACATAATAAAATAAGATTGTATTAAAGAGTTAGAACTACTGATATGTGTAATTATACCCATAAAAAAATCTAAATATTTTATTGTAATTTTCTTTTTTCTGAGAACTTTTTTTCTATGTTTGTAAATTCAGAATAAGCAGAGTGAAAGAAATATTGTAAAAAGTCATGTTATTAGATCATATAGTTATATAGCCGTTAGTGTTATAAGTTCATAAATTATATCGAATTAACTTAGTTGCATTTAAAAATAGTCTTACAATTATACAACTATTGTAAAAAAAATAAAATTTTATTTATATATACATACATATATGTATAACATGTGTCTCGTTTTTCATAAACTCTGTGTTGCCTCTTTCTTGTTTTTTTGTGAGTGTTTAAAATTACGACATTTATTGCGGTTAATCAATAATAATTTTTTTTGTGGTTCATAGGATTAACATTTGTAGTGGTGAGTTTATTTTGATCTACCTTTTTTCTTGTTTTATTTCAAATGGGTGTTTCATCTGCGTGTTATATTTTACATGTGACTCGTATTTAATAAATTTTGTGCTGCTTCTTTCTTGCTTATTTGTGATTGTTTGGGGCTTAAAATTACAATGTTTATTAGTGTATTATCACTAATAAATTTTTAAATGGTTTATTGGATTATCATTTGTAGTGATGAGTTTTATTTTGATCTACGTTTTTTCTTGTTTTATTTACAATGGGTGTTTCGGGCCTGAGAACAAATAAATTCTTAGCTTTTGCTATCTTTGTGACAGAAAAACATCCATTTTTTAGCATATTTGCATTCTACCAGGCCCTTGATAACGTTAGAATGCAAATAATGCTGTTTCCTCATTCCTATTTGTTATAATTCATTTAGATTTTACTTTATTTCTTTTTTGGTTTGGTTTGGGTGGTCTTCGTTTTTGATCAGAATAATTGTTTGAATACCGAAATTAAATGATCTTTGAATTTCAAATGTTTGTACTGATATTATTATATTACTGCTGAACGTTATGTTTCTCTCTCTCTCTCTCTCTCTCTCTATATATATATATATATATATATATATATATATATATATATATATATACAGAGTGTTCCAAACGTCCCCCCCCCCTTCCAAACTCGAAAATGAGTCGGAATTATAAAAAATGGCGAAACACATGTTCTATGAATTCGTGAGGGACCTCTTTTGGTGTAAAAAGTTTGGACCCGGAGAAAGGGGGGGGGGGGGTGTAGGTGGGCCGCTAGAGAGGGCAACTTCAAAATTTTAAATAAGAAAGTATATCTAGTCATACATCACTTGAAACGTCTCTTCAAAACAATGAAATTTATATAAATAGTTTCACCCTACGATGATTATTAAAGGAGATACTTGAGTTTTTAGAATTTTGAAATATGGATTTTATACTTATGTATCCCCTTTAATAATCCTTGCAGTACAAAACTGTTTATATCAAATTCATTGTATTGAAGAGACATTTCCAAGGATGTATCACAAGGCACACTTTCCTGTTTGAAATTTAAAAATTGCCCTCCCTAGCGGCGCTACTACTACTACTACCCCCTTGCCAGGTCCCAAACATTTTTGGGCAAAATATGTCTTGTGATATATCCCTGGAAATGTCTCTTCAAGACAATGAATTTGATATAAACAGTTTTGTACGGCAATGATTATTAAAGGGGATACATAAGTATGAAATTAACATTTAAAAAGTCTAAAAACTCATGTATCTCCCTTAATAACAATCGTAGGGCAAAACTATTCATATAAAATGCATTGTTTTGAAGAGACGTTTTCTAGGAATGTACCATAAGACATACCTTCCTTTTTGAAATTTTAAAGTTGCCTTCCCTAGCGGCCTCCCTAGCTCCCCCGGGCTCAAACTTTTTTCACCAAAAGAGGTCCCTCTCAAATTCAATGAACATGTGTTTCGCCATTTTTTACAATTTCGACTCATTTTCGAGTTAAGAGAGTGGTATGGGACATTTGGAACACCCTGTATAAACAATAATCGTAAATATCATACACTATTTGTATATCGTTAACCCCCATTACATTCAAGAACATTACATAGAATTTTGGAATGTAATGTCACCTCAAGCTTGTATAGTTTAATTATGCTTGTTTAGTTACTGTTTACAACGTTTAAAAAATATACATTATAAATATGTACAAATTTTGTGAGCAATTATTGTTGTACGTAAATATTAAATGAATTCCTTTTTTTAAAGAAAAGTGATTATCAACCACCACGACCTCCACCACCACCCCACACACACGCACATAGACACCTTAGTTTCATTTTATGTGTTTAATTGTATTTCCTGTTAGTGTATTACATACACACAGTCACATGTATTATTCTAAATGTTTCTGACAAATTTTTCAATGTTTCTCCACACAATAATTACAAATAAAGGATTGTAATAATTCCATAATGCAGCCTAATATAGCTACGGAATTCACAATATAATTACGATTGTAAATGTTTTATTTCTGGAACAATTTTTTGTGTCCACCGCTTTTCTGAAGGGTCTCTGGAAACCAGGACACATTGGCTGAAATTTTCAAATACTTTTAATGAAAAATTAAGATTAAAAGTTGCTTTTTGTTATGCTCAAATTTTTGAATAAAAATTTTATTTATTATAATTAAAAACAAGAAAGAAAAATCCTGCAGTACGCATTGATTAGTAGCACTTTCCAGCTGTACGCAATTGTGGTATCGAATAAATTTTAATATTCTTTGCCTACGTTATCACGCAACAGACAGAATGACTCAAAAACATACAGATAGACTAATTGATTTTAAAATTACTCTTAGGTATTTTGGAAAATGTTAAAAAGGCTTAACGCAAAAGAAAATGCAGTCGTTAGATTATAATTACAGCTTTGAATCTCTCTGAATATTTTACAGTAGCCCTGTAAATCTGAAAGTTAATCAAATCATATTCTATACAAAACACAATTTTAGAATATTAATAATACATGTCAATGTTTTTATGATTTTTACAGTAGAAAGATTTTTAAATATAACTTTAAAAAAATTCTGTCCTAAAACGTAATACATTGGCTTTTTTTAATTGTTATTTTTGTTGTCCCTGTAAACAAACTAGTTGTACAGGACCCATTAATGACATTTTAAATAGGGAATATTCCATAGGGAACTTGAGTGTATCATTTTTTAAAAATTCTCAAAATATTCAATGATGATAGGAGCCGGAGACAAACAGATAGAAAGGTAGACAATCCGACAGACAGATGCTCAAATTGAAATCATATTCCCACTAAAGTGTTAGGCACTCTTTTGTGCATACTAATAATATATTTGAATTCCATTAAGCTTTGTGGAAAAAAATAACTCTCATGCAACACAATACTTTGGAATACTTTCAAGTAACCCTGTACACAAACCAGTTAGAAATGTACTCTATTTTACATAGGAAACATCCGATAGGGAATTGAATAACATATTAAAATTTCATTAAAGTTTCTGTACATTAAAGGTATTAAAATATGGTTTATAAAACTCCTCTTATCGAACACAATGCTTTCGAATAACTTTGGGTATCCCTGTACACAAACCAGAAGAGGTATTCATTCCATTTTCAATAGGGAAAATCCGATAGTGAACATGTATATCTGTTTAAATATATCTGTTTAAAGAAATTCCATAAATATTTACGGGAATTAGAGCGCAGAGAAACAGACAGAGAGACAGACAGATACACAAATTGAAATTATATTCACGCTAAAAAATTGATAGAAAGTGTCAAAAACACTTAATGTAAACGAAAGTACATTTCCAGCAATTTTTTATTAATAGCTCCTAATTTAACTGAATATTTTTGTGTCACCCTGTAAATCTAATGGTAACCATGCTATATTCTATGCAAAGCATTATTTTGTGCATATAAATAACATATTTCAATTTCCTAAAACTCCGGGGAAAGTAAAGTTATTAAAATTTGATTTATAGAAATATCTCACAAAGAACGCAATGCTTTGGAGTACTTATGAATGTTCCTGTACATAATCTAGTGATGGTATGAAATCTTATATAGGAAACATCCAATAGTGAACTTGAATAACGTATTTCAATTTCATGAAGATATTGTACAGTAAAGGTATGAAAATAAGGTTTATAGAAATACCTCTCATAGAACACATTTCTTTGAAATACTTTCTGGTGTCCCTGTACACAAACCAGTGGAGGTATAAACTCCATTTTCAATAGAGAGCATCCGATAGTGAACTTGAATAACATATATCAGTTTCAAGAAATTCCATAAATATTTACGGGAGTTAGATCGCGGAGAGACAGACGGACAGACAGACAGACAGATACAAAAATTGATATCATATTCACACTTAAAAAAATGTCAGAAGGTGTTAAAAACGCTTAATGTAAACGAAAGTAGAATTCTAGAAATTTTTTATGAATAGCTCTTGATATAACAGAATATTTTTGTGTCACCCTGTAAATCTAATGCTAATCATGCTATATTCTATGTAAAGCATTTTTTTGTGCAAATAAATAACATATTTCAAATTCTTAAAACTTAGCGGAAAGTAAAGTTATTAAAATTTGATTTATAGAAAAATCTCTCATAGAACGCAGTGCCTTAGAATAATTTGAGTGTCCTTGTATATAAAACAGTGATGGTATTTAATCCATTTTATACAGGAAACATCGATAGTGAACTTAAATATCATATTTCAATTTCATTAAGATATGTGTACAGTAAAGGTATAAAAATATGATTTATAGAAATACCTCTCATTAAACACAGTGCTTTGAAATACTTTCGGGTGCCTTTGTATATAACTCAGTGGTGGTATTTAATCCATTTTATACAGGAAACATCCCATAGTGAACTGGAATAACATATTTCAATTTCATTAAGATATGTGTACAGAAAAGGTATGAAAATATGATGAATATAGAAATACCTGTCATAGAACACAATGCTTCGAAATACTTTCGGGTGTCCCTGTATACGAATCATTAAAGGTATAAACTCCATTTTTAATAGGGAACATCCGATAGTGAACTTGAATAACATATATCAGTTTCAAAAAATTCCATAAATATTTAAGGGAGTTAATGCGAGGGCAGACAGACCGACGGACAGATACACATATTGGTATCATATTCACACTTAAAAAAATGTTAGATTTGTTAAAAACGCTTAATTTAAACGAAAGTACAATTTTAGCAAATATTTATTAATAGCTCTTTATATAACTAAATATTTTTGTGTCACCCTGAAGATATAATGCTAATCATGCTATATTCTATGCATAACATTTTCTTTTTTGCTTGTAACTAACACATTTCAATTTCTTAAATCTTCATGCAAAGTAAAGTTATTAAATTTTAGTTTATAGAAATGTCTCTCATAAAACGCAATGATTTGGATTACTTTTCTGTGTCCCTGTACACAAAACAGTGGTGGTATTTACTCCATTTTATACAGGAAACATCCGATAGTGAATTTGAATAACATATTTCAATTTCATTAAGATT
This sequence comes from Salticus scenicus, assembly GCA_963930645.1. Classification (NCBI taxonomy): domain Eukaryota; kingdom Metazoa; phylum Arthropoda; class Arachnida; order Araneae; family Salticidae; genus Salticus; species Salticus scenicus. The sequence continues at coordinate 61,063,084 of OZ005651.1, forward strand.
TGTGTACAGTATGGGTATGAAAATATGATTTATAGAAATGCCTCTCTTAGAACACAATGCTTTTAATTTTTTCGGGGATCCCTGTACACAAACCAGTAGAGGATTAAACTCCATTTTCAACAGGGAACATCCGATAGTAAACTTGAATAACATATTTCAAGATCATTAAGATTGTTGTACAGTAAGGGTATGAAAATATGGTTTATAGAAATGCCTCTTATAGAACACAATGCTTTGAAATACTTTTGTGTGTCCCTGTACACAAATCAGTGGTGGTATTTACTCCATTTTATACAGAAAAATTCCGATAGTGAACTTGAATAACATATTTCAATTTCATTAAGATTTGTGTACAGTAAGGTTATGAAAATATGGTTTATAGAAATGCTTCTCATAGAACACAATACTTTGAAATATTTTAGGGGATCGCTGTACACAAACCGTTAGAGGTATAAACTCCATTTTCAACAGGGAACATCCGATAGTGAACTTGTATAACATGTTTCAATTTCATGAAGATTTTTGTGCAGTAAGGATATGAAAATATGGTTTATAGAAATGCCTCTCATAGAACCCATTGCTTTGAAATATTTTCGGGATGTTCCTGTACACAAACCATTAGAGGTATAAACTCCATTTTCAATAGGGAACATCCGATAGTGAACTTGAATAACATATATCAGTTTCAAGAAATTTCATAAATATTTACGGGAGTTAGAGCGCGGACAGACAGACAGAAAGAGAGACGGACGGACAGCCAGCCAGACGGAGAGACAGACAGACAGACAAACCAAAGTCATAAACACTTTTTAACCTTGTTGGAAAGTGTTAATAAAAAAAGAAAAAAAAGAAAAAATGATTATATTTGCCTTTATAACCCATGTAACCCCTAAAGAATCCCAAACATGTATAATAAGATTCAAGTACGGTCATTGAATTGGATATTCCATGCGCTGATTTATTTGGTGCTGATGATAATCTTCCACGTTGCGAGTCATGTGTGGTCTAACGTTGTGATCCTGTAGCAGGAAATCTTTTTTTTTTATTGCACCGGCATAAGGGCAAACATAAGTATCAAGCATTTAATCACTATAGACAAGAGCATTAATGGCACCATGTGGAAAGACAGGAAGGTATGCTTGTCCTTCAAAAGAGATATTACTTAAACACAGACACTACCTCCTCCTTATCAATCTCTTTCACGCATATTTTATGACTTATAACGTGTTCCCTGATATATCTAAATCAAATAATTTCTGTCGCTTTGGAGGATAAATTTGGAATTATCTGCAACGTGAACAAGCTTTCATTCATCTGCCTTTTAGTGAACAAGTTAACGTATTTACTTCAATCGTTCTTTCCTGTGATGTAGTATGATGATTTCTTGTAATCAGCACATAAATAACGGGACTTCTCGCATAAAAACTTTCTTCGTAAAGCAATTTACGCAAGGTAGGCATTGATACCGACCTTCCGATAGCTTCAGCAAGAAAGGTTCTAAGATGAATCTGTGTTGCTATTCTATTTATAATCGCAACTATCATTTATTGGTACTTGTGGTAGTCCTTGGCTGAAGATTCTACATTCCGAAACAGTAATTTGAGATTGTTGCTAAAATGTATGAAATACAAAGTAATCACATTTTCAAATCGGGTTCACTCTGCTAATTAACACATGCTTTAGTCTACCAAAGTCTCTTTATCACAGTTATTTGGGCGTATGAAGCATCGAGGTTATTTTAACGATTTGCTAATCCCATATTTCGTATCCACTAACACAGCAATATCTGTAGCCTTACATTCTAGTATACATTTTTATGCTCTTGAAATGTGGTACATTACGATTGCAGCGCCACTAATTTGCTTATTACATTTTCATTCACCACTTATTATTTAACCAAGTGGTGAAATAAATTATTCAGTTTGGATTATTTTTGGAAGAATTTTTGTTAATTTTGTGATTTTGTTTCTGAGTTTTAGGAAAAAGTGTAGAAAAGATGTCATATAATCAATTAGATTACCAGTTTTAACTGACCTAACACACATTAAACTATGTGTTACATTAATAATATCAATAAAATGTAATATAGCAACCCAGACTAATTTTTATATATTTTTATTTTTATCATTAGAAGTTTTTAAGAAATCAGCTAAAAATGATACATAAATAACGCAATTTCGTACATGTACATGGACTCATTCGGATTCACTGCAAAAATCATTGGTTGTGTAAATACAGTAATTTTTTCGGAAATATTTATGGAATTTCTTTGCCGTGGACTGAGCGTGGGTTGCAAATGTGCGCTGGTTTTGCTGAAGATAAGGAAAATTCAAATCAAATTGTCATCTTAACAAAACCTCTAACCAAAAATCTTTGTCAAAATTTTTCAAGCAGTTTTCTAGAAAACCAGGCTTCTGTTATATTTTGCACCTGGCGAAGCCAAAATTACCAGCAACAGGTACTTTTCCCTAAGAAAAAGATAGGTCAGATCCCATTACATCTGAAAACACCTAATCCTATTTATTTTAAATTGTTCCAGGAGTTTAGAAGAAAATCAAATTTCTGATGTATTTTCCCCGCTTGGTGTGTGGTTTACCAGTGAATCCTAATCTTAATAAAAAATCTTAATCATAAGTATTAAAATAATTCAGAACAATTTTTCATTTCTTAGAACCATTTCCAGAAGATGAACATAAGTCATATTTGTCATCTGAAAATACCCCAAAAATTTAAATATTTATCAAAACTTTTCAAGCACTTTCCAAGAAACCAGGCAACAACTTGCCGAAGTTAAAACAAAGGTTACTCAAAGTGTGAACCAGGGATGAAATAGATTCGCTTTTCCTGCCATCAGTATTTCTACGCAGAAATTTTTATCATATTTCTACAGCTCTTTTTGAAATTTTACAGTGTGGAAATAAAATTTTAAGTGTCTAAATTTTCTTTAAAAAATACTGGTGTCAAAAAAGGCAGAACTCTTTTATCCCTGATGTGAATGTTCATTTTTATGAAGATGAGAATAAATCAAATGTATTTGCCATCTCAAAAAACACTTAACCCCATTTTTTTTTCATATCATTAGGTCGATTGCCATAACTTACAATGCATGAAGTAAGTGTTAACAGTGAACGTGTGATTTGAATGAAGATAATAGTAACTGAGATAGTTTTGTCATCTCCAGAAATCCATAACCCGAACTTTTTATCGGAATCTTTAGAAACACTTACCCAAAAACTAAATTTCTGTCATATTTTGAACGGGCGGAGTGATAGTTAACAATCAACGCTAATTTCCCTGGGGATGAAGAAAAATCAATGAATTTGACAGCTTAAAATCCCTTAATCCTTTGTTTTTATCAAAATCTTCAGAACCAATACCCAGAACATTAAGTTCCTACCTTATTTTGCAACGAACAGGTTGAGATTTAACAATGAACATTACATTTTGTTAAGATAAGGATAAGTCAGGTAGATTTGTAATCTCAAAAAACCTTAACCCTAAGTTTTTATCAAAACTGTTTGTGCCATTTCCCTGAAAACAAAGGTTCCCTAAAAACAAGGGTTAGCAGTAAACAGCAATTTTTCTGAAGATGGAGATAAGTCGTGTGGTTTTGTCATTCGAAAAAACACTTACTCTAAGTTTTCATGAAAATTGTGAGATCTTTTTTCGAGAAAATCAGGTTTCTACCTTATTTTTCAACGGTCAAATTGAGAGTTAAAAACAAGTGCTAACTTTTTTGTAGGTGAGATAAGTGAGATGGGTTTTTCATCTCTGTAGAAATCCCAAAACTGTTTGTGCCATTTCCCTGAAAACAAAGGTTCCCTAAAAACAAGGGTTAGCAGTAAACAGCAATTTTTCTGAAGATGGAGATAAGTCGTGTGGTTTTGTCATTCGAAAAAACACTTACCCCTAAGTTTTCATGAAAATTGTGAGATCTTTTTTCGAGAAAATCAGGTTTCTACCTTATTTTTCAACGGTCAAATTGAGAGTTAAAAACAAGTGCTAACTTTTTTGTAGGTGAGATAAGTGAGATGGGTTTTTCATCTCTGTAGAAATCCCAAAACGTAAGATTTTTTGTCCAAAATCGTTAAAACTTTTTCCGAGAAAACTAATTTTCTGCAATATTCTGCCAGAGGCTGAGTTAGGGATAACAATCAACCCACGTTTTTTGAAGATGAAGATAAGTGAGATTGGTTTGTTATATTAAAATACCCTTAAAACTTAGTTTTTAATAAAAATCATTGGATCTATTTTTGAGAAAACCAAGTCAACCAGTGGAGTGAGGATTAACAACTATGCAAATTTTCCTGATGATGAGGATAAATCAGATAGGTATTTCACCCCAAAAATACCTTAACCCCAAAACTTTTATCAAAATCGTTTGAAGAGTTTCCGAAATACAGAAGGCACCTTCAGACACGCACATACATATATTTATATGTATGTATGTATGTATATATATATATATATATATATATAGAGAGAGAGAGAGAGAGAGAGAGAGAAGGGGGTGGAAAGGTTTAAATACGGGCAACCCTTCACAAGTTGCTGTAGGAGGCGCTGAAGGCTGGCGGCGAGGACTGTATATGGTGTCACTTGTTGGCACAAGATTGTAGAGAGCAGTTGGAGCATTTCTTTCAAGTAATGTGGAAGCAGTGTGAGTTAGTGTGCGAATTGGTGCTTGTTCTAGACGCCAAACTGTTGACAGGCATCTGAAATCGTTTACTGTTAAAGCACATTCTCAAAAATAAGCGGAATATTTTCATTTAAGCGAAGTTTCATTTCTTATAGTAACTTTAATAAGGAACTTTTCGTTTTTCAGATTTTTTTTTTCTCATTTAAATATTCATTTCAAATTCTGCATCAATTTATATATAATTGATGAATTTTCCAGAACAGAATATTCTAGAGTTTGAAAAGTCTAAAAATTCCATATCATTAACTGAACAATTAACATAAACATAATTAACATAATTAATAAATGATAAATAAAGAATTTAGATTCAAACAAAATACATTTTAAAACAATTTCCCTATGACGGGGATCGAACCCACAACCTCTGGTTTCATAGTTCGATGTTTTACCTCGAAACCACGGCGTTCAAGAACTTTTCTTACAATATCCGAAGAGTGAATAGGAAATGAATAGTTAAATGAGGAGAAAAAAAAGTTCTTAAAAATGAGCTGTTATTTATAAAGAATTTAAAAGCATTTATCGAAACGCCTTTCATGAAATTAAATTATTAGTTATTATACTTATTTTTACTAATATTCCCATTTATGAGAAAGCAACGGCTCCCGCATTTTTTGGGAAAAAACTTCTTAAAAAACTATGAGAAGACTGATCTTCTCATTTTTAAAAAAATTCATTTTTAAGAGTGTTTTTTTTATTTTTCATGCTCTTATGGTTAGTTTAAAATGATTTCACAGTGATATCTGGAAAGCGAAGTTACTTTCAGAACCACATTTTTTAACTATTTGCCTTACTTAAAGCTCTAAAGCGCTCTAAACAGTACTGCCAAATTTAGGGACTCTTTTACTCAACTGTCACGAATAATTTTGAAGAGTGATATTTGATATACATAATTCAGCAACAACTTTCGAAGTGATTAAGCAACTGTTACAGTTAAAATTTAGTTATCAGTATCTAATAAAAAATCCCTAAATTTGGCAACATTAATTACAGGAGTAAAATTAAATAGGACCGGCAAAGGTTTAATCGTAGACGTTTTTAGATTGCATGTGATAGAGACCAGTTTTCTTACATGAGATTGGTGTTAAATACGGGTCGCGGAAATTTCAAATGCATTTTCTCTGTTCGATTATCTCCTGTCTCTAACATTATGAAGAACGCAAAGCAGCAGAATCAGTGATTTGATCACCATACAAGGATCAATTGTTTAAGTCACTTGACAAAAGTACTCTCAAGAAGACATCCTTGAACCTTTCCTGAGTAAAATACCGGCCAGGGCCCGTTAATGTAAGAGACCGGCTGGGGGTGGAAAGACCAAAGAACGTCAAAGAAAGAAGATGCGACCCACGAAACGACATGATTCCTCATCGGACGTTTGAGACTACTGTAGCCCTCCCTTTAAGGACAGTGATGATGATATCATCCTGGGTATCAACGATAGGGATAAACTAAATTCGATCGATGAAATTTACATATTTTGTGATGCAATATTCTCAGAACCCACACTCGTAGAAGAGTGGTAGAGTCGGGGGGGGGGGGACGCAACACCCGCTGTAATTTCGTTATTAATTGACGCAGAACATCTAATAGGCATAATTCAACAGGAAATTAAACGCAAAATGTCGTCAAATTTTGAATTAGGGTTCATCTACATATTGAAATGAGCGCCAACTTTAATTTTTTTTTCAATAGCGACACCCAATTTTGACTTTATATTTGAATTTCTGAGAGTCTGGCAGTGCGGAAAAGTATAGTGTTTGTATACTTTAAATTTAGTATTTATAGACTTATAATCAAAAATGTGTTATGGGGTTATCTGTAAATGTAGAAAAATAAAATTAAGATCCTAAAAGAAATAGACTAAATTTTAATGTTTCGCACCGGAAATATTTCAGAAAAAAAAGAAGTACGAAAATTAGTTAAATTTTACAGTTTAGAGTTAAATTTTACAGTTTCTTTTTTATCCGGAATTCAGTTTTTTAGAATTGTGTATACTTCAGTACTTTTTTCGATAATTTTAGGTCTATTTAAAAACATTACACTTGCGATTGGTCCAGACAGTACTCACTGAAAAAAATGCAATATTTTTCAAGAAAAAGTGTCTTTTATGATTGTACTGATCACCAATAAAGCTTAAATTTTCTTTCGAAGGTGTGACGAAATGAAATGATATAGAAATATACGAAATGAAATGATATAGATACAACGCATAAACTAAATCTTTTCGGATAAATTATTGTAAGGGTTCATAAAGTAAATATTAAACAATTTTAATCGCACTTACCAGATTTGGATGAGTTGAACTCTTTCGAAATGTACGATTTGTTTTATAATTTTTATGAAAATATAATTTCTTAATTAACCCTTTCGCGACTGTTGACGTAAATTCACGTCTTTTGAAAATCTGTAACTCTGTCAGTGGACGTTTCTTTCGTAATTTGTGTGTTACGTATTTCTTAGATGTGTACCCAGTGTTCATATTTTTGCAATAAAATATACTATGTGTAGAAATATCTTGATTAGAAAGAATATAATTATAATGTATATCAATTTGTAATATAATTGTGAATACAGAAAAGTTGTTCTGAAATATTTTATTTTGAGAAAATAACGCCTGTAGGCGGATCTTACTGTCAGAAAGAATAAAATCCTGCGGTCGTAAAAAGTGTTAAAATATATTTTTAAAAGTTAAAGTATATTTTTAAAAATATATAAAGTTAAAATATATTGATAAAATTTTAGAGACTAAAGTGTCTTTAAAATAATAATTCTCCCACCTACAAAATAAATAATAAATAAATAAATAAATAAAAATAAAGCAATATATGAAGCAAATGACTTTAACTATGACGGTAGTTAAGAAACGATTTTACATGTCTGTCTGGCAGTCCAATTCCATTCGTTTTTTTTAATTGACAATTTTTACATTAAACCTATTTTTCTATTTAAAAAAGTAAACCCGCCTATTTAGTTAATTCTTTCTTCTAGTGTTCGTTTAAAAAATTCAAAATTTATCACCAGTAATCGATGAAGTACATACCACTTGTGCATATTTTTGTCAACATAAAATAAGTGGTTTAACACGAATTCATCACTCAATGTCACATTTACTTTTATTTTCTGTATTGTTTTGTTTGGAAGAACGACGAAGGCGGAGCTTATGTTATGTCTAAAAATCATCATTTTTGTTTCATTTCTTTGCGTTTGACGTTGTTCTTATATAATTTGACCCGTAAATAAAAAATAAAAATACTTTGTTTAATTTTCTTTGTTATTTTTTAAGATTTTATTTGTTATCTCATGCAAAACTTTATTAGAGACGCCCCCCCCCCCAAACCACTCGAAAAGAAAGATTTATTTATATCTCGAAAACAAATAACTGGAATGAGCTACAAATTTGCACACCCATATTTTCCAGCATTAGGATTCATTTTATGTAAAAATCAATATAGGTCATAATTCATAATTTTTATGAATATGAATTATTAATATTTTTCAGAATTAAAAATATTTTTTAGAATCAAAAGTAATGATGGATTATGTTTGGGTTTCTTCACTATATCTCGTAAATATATATATATATATATATATATATGGATCAAATTATTTTTTGTGAGGATAATAATAAAAGTTTGAAGTATGAATTTAACATTAGCACACTCAAACGTTGAACGTTTATAACTCTGTAAAAAATTAAGTAAAATATACAACCAATATACTTTTTCGCGTTGTCGCGACGGTTTGTTACTTTTCGGCGCGCCGTCTTGGCGCGGCCGTTTCGGCGCCGGCCGTTTTGGCGCCGGCCGTTTCGGCACCAGATGTTTACATTCCGAACTTTTTGAGTGTAAGATTTTTTTTTTTTTTCTAAAAACATAATAAATAGTCGGGAATATTCAAGAATTTTATAATTGTTTATTAATAGATGGATTAAAATAAACCCGCGAGTTAATCATTATTGACTTTGTTTAAGTGAAGGCAGTTTAAGAATTGGTTAAAAATGCATACCTTTTCTTTATCCTGTTTCTTGCTAAAGTTAACTTTTATTTTATCTCAGCAAGCTTTATTATATAAGAAATTTTAATACGCAAACTGTAAATAAAAATAAACAGAAGTCTTTAATAATTAAATTTTGTGTAACAAAAAAAAAAAACAAAAAAAAAAAAAAAAGAAGAAGAAGAAGAAGAAGAAGAATAGCAGTGATAACTTTAAGATAATGAAAACTTTATAGAAAGTTATTTTTTTATTTTTATCAATTTTTTTTTATTTTTTTTTTATTTTTTTTTTTTAATAACTGGTGGAGATTTAAAAGTACAGGATATTTTCATCTGGCACTTCTAAACGTAAATTGCTCATTTTTCTTTTTGTACAGTTGATTTTTACTGATTTAGTGATTAATGAACCTAAGTCTACATTTTAACTGTGGGGATTTACTAAGTTACAATAAATAAATAGTAAGCTGAGGGGGGGGGGGAATGGTATTAAAAATTAATAAGTTGTATGGAACTATTCTACTATGTGTAATAAGTTTCAGAAATTTAGAGCAATGCGAGCTTTAAGTAAGTTATTAAAAAAAAAAAAAAATTAAAGCAGGTGTGTATTTACCGTGTAATGGTTTTTGCCGGTTTTTACTATCTTGGCCAAAACATGTTTTTCCCATGGTTTTTACCACCTTCAGAAAAAATAAAATTCCTATTTTTTTATTTATTTTTGTTTTTTAATTTACCCCAAAAACCTTCGGGACATATTTTAAAATTTTTAGTTCTCATTTTCCCAATATTATTTACTATGAAATTTCCATTCTTTCATCCATTTCTAACAACAATATTTTGAAAATAAAAATAAATAAATAAATAAAGCGATTGACGACATGAAATTTGTTTTAAATTACATGATCAGTTTAACCCTTTATCAGTTACAAACATTTTTTTCTGTCACTCAATAGTTGAAATAAAAGGCTAATGTGACAATCTTAAAAAAAAAAAAAAAAAAAAAAAGAAAAAAGAAAAAAAATTGGAAAATAAGATTACTGAATAACCATAGAGTTAAAATATATACATATATATATATATATTTAATATATTATTATGTTACTTAGTTTATATTATTTTATTATTATTATTTTATTAAATTTAATCATTTTTTAATTCCTACCTTCACCTACTATTGTTTTTATCAGTTATTAAACAGATAAAACACTACACAGCTAATGGATTAATGAACTAATGTTTTTCAAATACTTGCAATATATATTGTTCCATACTAAGAAATGAAACCCAAATATATGGCTTCAATAAAAAGTATTTAGTTTGGTAATAACATAAATTAAGTTACATAAATTAAGTTAATTAAACAAAAATCTAGTTTCTCACCTTATCATTGGCTCTTTTAAATCACGCAAAATTCTATTCGTCATTAATATCTTTAGAAAGTAATTTAAAATATTTTTTTGTTTACGCATAATATATATATATATATATATATATATATATAAAGTCAGAAATTACATTGTTTATTTTATTACCCAAAGAACCGCACGGCAATAGGTTTAATAAGTTTTAACTACAAAAATCGAGTTCTTTTCTCAGATTACCACTGACTTCTTTAAATTACGAAAAATCCTATTCATCATTAATGTCATTAATAAAAAATTAAAAATATTTTTTGGTTCAAGCATTAAAAAAAAAAAAAAAAAAAAAAAAAAAAAAAAATCAGAAATTACATTGTTTATTTTATTCCTCAAAGAACCTCCATCACCAAATTGGTTAGAATCTTTAGAATTGCTGCGTATGTGTTGCCATCTGATGACTAAGTTTAATAAAAAACAAGTTTCTAATCTTATCGTTGGCTCCTTTAAATTAAGCAAAATTCTATTCATCATTAATATATTTAATAAATAATTTAAAATAGTTTTTTCTTCACGCATAATAAATAAATAAATAAGAAATCATATCTATCATTAAATAAATTTTAACTGAAAAGGCTGAGACGAAAGCCGCGGCCATTTCGTGAAGGACAGACTGCGCGAAAACAGCCTCTCCGATATGGATCTCGCGCCAAAACGGCCGCGCCGAAACGTCCCATTCCGTTGTCGCGATCCCAAGAAATCAAATATAAAATAAAAATGGGGCATTACCATTGAAAAAAAGTTGGTGCGCGTTTTAATATATAGACGACCCCAAACTCAAAATTTCAGTTCATTTTTTGAAACTACTCATAATTCCCCGTCGAAGGATACCTATTACATTTTTCTACATCGATTATCAACAAAGTTACGTTGAGTGCACCGTTTTTTTTTTTTTTTTCTCCCGACTGTACAAAGCGTTATGTGCCAAATGTCGGTCCATTATTGAACCGAGTCTGAAAGAGCCATTTACGTCTGTGATTTCTCTAAATATTTTTTCCCATAATGAATAAATTCCCTAACTTGTTTTTTTTTTTTTTTTTTTTTTTTTTTTTTTCATGTTTTGAAACATTTCAAACCAATTTTTGTGACACTTTTGGAAAGGGCCCATATTTGTATCCCATTTTTTCTGGGATTTTGAAACTGAAATAGTTGATATTAATCATTGTTTTGCCACCTCTCATTTAGTAAAATTGTTGTAGTTGTTTATGAAGGTGAAAAACGTAGAATTTTTCAAAATGAAAGTAACATTAAGTCAAAAACAATGAGCGTGCACATATTTACACCTTTCCCTCTAAATATACAGACATGCCAACATTTTAATCTATTCCGAAACATTGTTAGAGCCCCGACTTATTTTCACATTATTATTTGTAGGGAAATTTTTTCCCCCAAAAGACGATTAAATATGAAGAAAAATACCTTTCAAGAAATGTGGTGTGAATAAAGGACGGTTACTAAAAATGCTCCGGAAAAATTAAAATATTGGCCTGTCCGTGAATATATACACTAAGCGACACACACACACAAAAAAAAAAGCCGCATTTGATGTTTTCCATTTTTCTTTCTGTAATCGCTAATTTTATTGTTTCAAAAGTGAATTTTTGAACAGATTTTCTTACGATGTGTTCCACGTGCAATTTGGGATTTAGCCAAGTGTTAAAAACAAGATGCAATTTTTCGGAAAATAGTAATTTTAGAAAGTATTGCAAAAATGGCAAGAATAAGGCAATTAGCGATACCACAGAAAATATTAAATTTAGGGCGAAAAAAAAAAAAAAAAACAATTAATACGTGGGATGTCAAAATTATTAAATGTTAACAAAATATTAGTGATCTGCTTTTTAGCAAGATATAATATTTTTTGACTGTTTAAAATGCACATTTGTCTTTAGGCGGCCACGTTACTCTTCCAGTCGAGATGACCGCAAGTTAAAAAGCCAGTGCTTAAAAAATCACTTTGTATTACATTTAGAACATAGCAGGGATTCAGAAAAAGTATTTAGTAACATAATCTAAATACAATGAAATAACAATTAAACAAAGCAGGCTTAATTGCCTGAAAATCTGAACAAAATTCATTGTTAAAGTAAAGAATTAGAAAACCAAGAAATTAGAGGTTTAAAAAAAATGATCAATTAATTATCGGGATGAAGCTGTTTTCTCTAATTAGTCAAGTTTAACTTACCTCGAACTGACGGAAATAAGCAGATCTGATAACGAAGATGTGACTGACTTAATGAAAATCGCACTTTTAAAACAATGACATATTTCCCGTACATTACGATACGAAAATGCAAAATTTTTCGGTGAATCTGGCAAATTTTCATGTTCAACGGATCAATTAACCAGAAATAAAACTTGGTCATTAAGAAATTGATACCTGACCGACTACTGTGGGGGTATTTCAGACTCTTCCACAATCGGCATTTCAAGATGATAATGCACCTTGTTATATGGCGTTTGTGATACATTTATTTATTCAAGTTGTTAAAATTACTTATCCATTCTCATGAGCACCTATAATTTTTTAAGTTATCATAATTTTTTTACTGAAAATTAAATCCCACAAAGAATATCGCAGGATTTCTCCTTTATTAGACCTGAAAATTGTCCTAATCTCAATCCGCTCGAAAATGTTTTGTCTATAAAAGAGGGTGGGGATTAGAAATTTGTAGCCTACAACTTTGAAAGAACTAGAAAAAAAATATTTATGATATTTGGCACAGTGAACAGGGATGGAACACGGGCGCAGAATTCATACCACTATCAATGTAAGAAAATTTTCTACTTCTTAAATCAACGATATTATAGGTAGAGAAATTTCTTAAACGGATTCCGGTATGAATTCTGCGCCCGTGTTCCATCCCTGAGTGAACTTTCTGAGTTTCATGTTAAAAAGCTGTAAAATACTATGTCATTGCGTATTAAAGCAGTAATTCCATATAAAGGCGAAATTATCCTATCCAGAATACATATTTTTATTAAATAATTGTTTAGATCTAACAAATAAATAGTTTTATTCCATACACTAAAATAGCACTTGTTTATTTCATATAATAAATCATGATAGAATACAAAGTACATGTTTATTATATTGTGTTTAAAAAAGAAAATTTTATGTAAATTTTTATTAAATACTTCGTAGAGTGTAATAAAACGAATTATTAAATCGAAAAGGTACATAGGTGTCATGTTATGACTTCATAACAATTTTATTTGTTGCAATCATTAGTTTTTAAATTATTACAAACACAAAAGGTATAAGTCAATTTTTCTGCAGTGCGGCTTTTTTTTTACTTTCTTCTATATGTAATATAGAGAAAGTATTGGATTCGCGAAAATTTTCGAAGTCCACTTTTTGATGGATTTACATGTTTTGGGATATGGAGAACACGAATTAATAGTTTTTAGAAAATGTCTGTCTGTCTGTCTGTCTGTCTGTCTGTCTGTCTGTATCATTTTTTTGTGGACGCTGTATCTCACGAACCAATGAATGAAATTTAACCAAACTTGGTATTTAGTTGCACCCTGACATAAACTGGTGCTGATTAGATTTTGGGATCACTCGCTCAATAGGTGGCGTTGTTATCGCATTTTATGCAAATTTTTAACATGGCAGCATAGGACAAAATTCCGTATAAATGGGCATAAAGAGAGTTATTTTACACTTGTGATTGTAAAATTAATAGGAATTATTGATAATAGTAGTAGTTAGCTAGGAAAAAAATTTTGTGCATGGGGGGGCATCGGTTCCCCCCCTGGGGGGGAAAATCCCCCCCCGAGGAAGTAAATTTTCAAGATGGGTATCTTTCGAAAGGTCTCGTTGATAATAGTAATAGTTAACTTGGAAAAAATTTTTGTGCATGTGGGGGCATCGGTTGCCCCCCCACCGGGGGGGGAAGTTCCCACCCGGGGGGGCAAAATTTCAAGATGGGTATCTTTCGAAAGATCTCGTCAATACCTTTAAAACGAATGGTTGAACGATAAATCTGTGATAATTTAAACCAAAGTTATCGATTTTTTTTACTTTTAACAAAAAAAAACAGAAAAATATCGCAATTTTTTTTTTTTTTTTTTTTTAACGAAATTTAACCAAACTTGGTATTTAGTTGGTCCCCGACATAAACTGGTGCTGATTATGTTTGGGGATCAATAGCTCAACAGGTGGCGCTGTGATAGCATTTTATCTAAATTGTTAACATGGCAGCATAGGACAAAAATTCGTATAAATGTGCATAATTAGAGTTGTTTTAAACTTGTGATTGTAAAATTAATATGAATTATTGATAATAGTAGTATGTAACTAGGAAAAAAATTTTCTGCATGGGGGGGCATCGCTTCCCCCCCCTAGGGGAAAAATACCCCCCCAGGGGGGGTAAATTTTCACATTGGGTATCTTTCAAAAGATCAGGTTGATAATAGTAGTAGTTAACTAGGAAAAAATTTTTGTGCATGTGGGGGCATCGGTTGCCCCCCCACCGGGGGGGGAAGTTCCCACCCGGGGGGGCAAAATTTCAAGATGGGTATCTTTCGAAAGATCTCGTCAATACCTTTAAAACGAATGGTTGAACGATAAATCTGTGATAATTTAAACCAAAGTTATCGATTTTTTTTACTTTTAACAAAAAAAAACTTAGAAAAATATCGCAATTTTTTTTTTTTTTTTTAACGAAATTTAACCAAACTTGGTATTTAGTTGGTCCCCGACATAAACTGGTGCTGATTATGTTTGGGGATCAATAGCTCAACATGTGGCGCTGTGATAGCATTTTATCTAAATTTTTAACATGGCAGCATAGGACAAAAATTCGTATAAATGTGCATAATTAGAGTTGTTTTAAACTTGTGATTGTAAAATTAATATGAATTATTGATAATAGTAGTATGTAACTAGGAAAAAAAATTTCTGCATGGGGGGGCATCGCTTCCCCCCCTGGGGGGGAAGTACCCCCCCGGGGGGGATAAATTTTCAAGATGGGTATCTTTCGAAAGGTCTCGTCAATACCTTTAAAACGAATGGTTGAACTATAAATCTGTGATAATTTAAAACAAAGTTATCGATTTTTTTCACTTTTAACAAAAAAAAAAAAAAAAAAAAAAAAAAAAAAAAACAACTTAGAAAAAAAAATCGTACTTTTTTTTTTTTTTTTTTTTTTTTTTAAATATTGTTACTGATTGAATATGTATAGGTAAATATAGAAGAAAGTCTTGTGGTGGCCACAACATACTAGTTTTTTTTTTTTTTTTTGGTCGCTTAGTGTACATATTTTTTTTTTTTTTTTCAGTTTTCTAAAATATTTTATACCGCTACTTCTGGAAAGTTACTTTCGTCCTCTTTAATCACAGAACATTCGATTATACACAGCCTTTCCATAAATGACCGGACACTTTCAATTTCAGACGTTTTGTCAAGTATCTCAAGAAATTCTCGGTGAATAATCTTGAAACTTCCGGAGTGTACAGGGCATAATACATCTCGTGTACTTTGGTGATTTTTCCACAAAAGCTAAAAGGGAACCAGTAAAATATTAAATACTGCAGTAGAACTTGGATAATTCGAAGTTGAAGGGACCAGAAAAAAATTCAAAATATCCAAAAATTCGAATTACATATACTGATTTGTCAAAAAAAAAGTGATAAATTAAAAAAATTAAAACTCTACGATCAGAGATTTAGCACATAAACTTTATATCTAAGAATACCGCTACATTACGCCTTTCATCCCCCCCCCCCCCCAAATCAATATTTTTTACGAGCTTAATTATTCAACACTTTTTAAAAAATAGTCAATTTTTTTTTATTTCTTTTTTAAGTAGAATCTTTGTGTCATAGCATATGACCTGATAGAAAAACAGAATCTTCTACATTACACATGACTTTCAATTCACAAAAACCTCGAAGTTCATACAGATGCACCATATCTTCTGGTGCACTAGCTAGGGGCTTCTATTGTATTTCCTTATCCTTCTTTTGAAATACTATAAAAATTGATAATGCACTTCAGATGAGTAAAATCTCGGGAACAAATTTTACTGTAATATTTTAAAGGTAATCGTAAGAAAAATTCGAATTATCCACGATTTTTTAACTTTATTTTAATACAAAATTCAAGGGACCGTGTAAAATATTCGAATTATCCAAAAATTCGAATTAAACAAGTTCGAATTATTCAAGTTTCACTGTATATAAAAAATTTTGGGATGACCCTTTAAAATGTATGCATGATGTGGCATGAATGCTTGATATGCATTCTGGCTGTAGCCAGAGATGCCAAGTTATTACGGATTGTACGTAATCTCAATACCGGAAATTTTTTAATGTCTTCTTTTGTAATAATTATCTGTAATTTAATAGGACAAGTTTTACTTTTTCTTTATTGTGGTATGAAATTGATTTTTCGTTACTGGTAACTTGGCAACTCAGGCTGTAGCATGTGATTGAAAGGATTCTTATTATCTGTAAACATTTTATGTGGCTACCACATATATGTAATGATTTGTTTAAAAATTTGAAAAAAAAAATCAAATTTCTAATTATAACACTAAGAATATTAAACCCAACGCAAGGCCATTTTTGTAAACTTGAAATATTATATTAGATACAGCATACTGCAATTAGAATGCAAAAATACTAAATATCTAACGATAACACAGGTCTACAATTAAAAAACTACATAGAATTTTTTTGCTGTTTCTTACAGATTTTTACTCGATGAAATCAAAAAACAAAGTAAAAATGTTTTATCACACCTAGTTTAGTTGCAAAACGCACATTTTTAGTTGAATTTTGCATGAAATCATGGAAATTGGAATCCTAAAATTCATTACACAAACATGTTTTATAATTGTTTCTTACTTTAGAACAATATTACAAAAGTAAAACTAAAGGTAAAAAACACAAAATTGAAAATAGTAGGAGAGTGGGGGCATTATTAGGGGTGAAAGTGAAAGCATGTTCTTAGAAGAACGAGTAGTCAAATAAAAAAAGGAAAGGTTTAATGGGCAAAAATAGTGAACCCATAATGTTAAATATATCATAAAGAAAGTGTTTGCTTATTTATGAAAAAGAATGTGTTTAGTGTGATGTAATAAAATTAAAGTTTCTTTATTGTAAACCTCTTTATTTTGTAAAAAAAATCAGCGGAAGTAATTTTTGGATTTAGAATCCTCAAAAACATAAAATTTACCAAAATAATTTCCTGCGGCTGAAAATAAGTTCTTTTTGCAGACCTGTGTAATATGAGCATTTTTACTAAATAATTTTTTAACTACGCGAGTGCATGCTTTAACAAAATTTCATTTGCATAATGTATTGGCCAAACCTATAGAGCTACTTATTTGAAAATCCATATTTGACAGCCTAACCCGGAAGATTGTTAGTACCGCCCCTTTCCACCTACTTTTCTCACACCAGTCTTTTTTTTTAACACGCTTTTATTAGCTTCACCTGTATGTATGTTTGTATGTATGTTTGTAACCGCTCTGGGAGCAAACAAAAAATCTGTATTATAAAAAAAAAAGTCTTTCCCTACGTGAACGCTGTGGCTGTGAGGTAAAGCTCCGGGCTACGAACCTAAAGGTCTAACGTTCGAGCCCAGTCAGGGGAGATTTTTTTAAATTGGTTTTTGTTTGATTCTAAATTATTTATTTATTAAATATTTAAAGGTATGTAAATATTATGGTGTGTCACTCGCACGATTTTCTCTTACCCAGCATTTTAATACTATAAAGATAGAAATTTTGTACTTTTTAGCTCGCATTTCAATAAAAGTGTGTTCTTTAATTTTTTTAAAGTACAATTTTATAGAGTACTTATCTTCTTATTTAATCGTAAATATATTTGAAGAGAATTACTCTAAAAATTAAGTGGTGTACAAAAAGGGGCGGGAACCAACAGTCTTCCGGGTTAGATTGGCGAGTATGGAAAACCCCAAGCGAATATCGTATAAATTCCAAAATCTGTACGCGATAGAATGGACAGACATTCAGCTATAAAAATAAATAAATAAATAAATAAAAATAAATAAAAATAAAGCTAAACAATAAGGGATTCTACTCACATTTTGATTTTGGTTCAATCAATGGGTTCCAACATTTTAACTTATTCTGGAGTATTTTTATCCCCGCCTTTCTTTCATATCACTTATTTCTTAAAAGTATTTTTTTTTCCTTATTTTATCGAAGTTATATATTGGAGAAGAATTTTCTATAAATAAAGTGGTGGGAAATAGAAGCGGGGCTAAAAATACTCCGGAGTAAAATAAAATTTTGTCATCTATGCAATGCAGTGTTCGCTGATTGTAAGTAAATATTCATAAAGCCTTTATTTTTCTTTATTTTTGAGTTTTTCATATTCCTTATATTTCAGATTCAGCTTATCTTATCGCGTACACCATTTGAATTTACCCGATATTTCTTTGGGATTTTCCGATACGTAGCTGAATACTTTGGGATATTAAATTATCTAAATATGATTTCGTTAAAACTTGCGTATGTGTAATTAAAAATTAATTAGTAAAAGTGCTCATCTGTCATTAGATATTTAATATTTTTGCATTCTCATTGCAGTACGTTGTGTCTAATGTAAGATGTCACGTTTCTTAATGGCTTTGGACTCAGTTTAATACCCTGCTATAATTAAAAACTTGCCTTTTTTTTTAAAAAAAAAGAAACTATCCATGATTTTTATTTTGTCCAATGGCAGACCAACTGTAGACAGAAGTAGACAGAAACTGACAACTGTAGACAGAAAAACAAGCAATAAAACCAGAACAAGAAACAAAAATAACAGAAAATACAAGTAACAAATCTGAGCTACAGTAAACTTTAAATCTTTCATCTTGTGCCGAGCTCTCTAGTATTTCTCCCACAAGTGTCCCGTGACCAGTGCTGGACAGTAAACCACATGGTTCACATCCATTTCCTCACGAAGGTTTCACAATTGGCAGAGAGGACTTGAAAGTACTTTTATACGATATATATTCTTGACGAGGAAATCATGTCCAGTAGCTAGGCGGAAAGTGTCAACAGATTTGCCACTTTCCGCTATTTGCCTTTTTCCCGCAAATGGCAAAAGCCATTTGCCATAGCGGAATGTTTGTGATTTCCTCGATCCATTTGTTTATTTGCCTCCTGTATGTTATTCCAAAAGTTCTGATAGATTTTTTAATTAAATGTTTAGCGGTACAGAAATAATGGGTTTATCTGTTAATTGAGCAATTTTTTTGCCTTCTTTGCCAGGGAATCAGCTGCCTCATTATTTAGGAGTCTACAGTGCGCTGGCACCCACTGCAAAGAAACCTCTTCATAGTTTTTAATTAAATCATTAAGGGACAGACGAATATTTAAAATATCGGCTGACGCTGGAGCTTTAGATGAAGCAATGGTCAAGAGGGCAGCCCTAGAGTCTGATAGTATAACAGCCTTTGAAAAATTTTCACTTTGATATTGAAGCTGAGACAAGGCGATTCGAATTCCTGAAATCTCTGCATCATAGGCTGTTTTATATCATCCGACAGGAGTGTAAAAAGAAAAGAGCCAGCAAAAGACTCCAGCTCCAGCATTAATGCGGCCAGTCAGCATGGAGCCATCCGTAACATATGCACCCAGCCATTCTTTGGGTATAGATCATGAAGTCTATATCCATGAATATACAGTCGGCTGCAAAATTATTCGAGCACTAGCAATAATCCTTGCCAAAAAAAAGTACACTTAATACAGCTTTGTTAAATAAATCCTTGTCGAGTCATGTTCTTAATCAGTCTAAGAACATGATTCGACAAAGATTTACTTAGCAAAACAGTCTTAAGTGTACTTTTTAAATATAGGAATTATTGACTAGTGCTCGAATAATTTTGCAGCCGACTGTATGTAGTAGCTTCATAAAAAAATATATTTACGAATAATAATAATAAATAAATAAATAAATAAATCACGTGCTATAACTAGAATGCATTTTTTTTTTTTTTTTTTTTTTTTTTTTTTTTTTTACAATGTAATCCCAAAGATCTTTAACTTTCTTTAGCTTTTTACTGGTTCCCTATTTGCTTTTGGGGCAAAACCTTCACTTAAATATATGAGACATAACATTTTTTTATACACCTGAAATTTTGAGATGATTTGTTCAGTACATTTTGGAATATTTGACAAAACGTCTGAAATAAAATGTGTCTACTTATAATTAATGTACTGGTAGCCCAGAAGCCATCGACGGCAATATCACTCCGCTGAACCTTTAGATAAGCATTACCAAAAGTTTTCAGGATAAATAATACTTTCAAAAGACGTGTGCTATGCCTCAGGAAATTACTCATTTCCTTGCTATAATACGTTTTCAACGATCCCGTAAACATTTTATCCAAGCGCTGGGGCTTGTTTGAGAAATGTGGAGGTAACACATTATTGTGACGTGATTCTGTTTTGCCAAATTGATCATATCGATATTGCGCTTATGACATGATCATCAAGAATCAGTAGTTTAGGGCAGCAGAAGGTTTGATTTTAGCTCAATTGTTGAAACCACATGTTGAAAATACTTGTCTCCACCCACCCTGATGTATGGCAGGCTGCAATAACACCGGGTGATTTACCTCGCATAAGTTTATTGTTCATATTTTTCAGGGGAAAATAATCAGAGAGAGATCAAAATCAACTTCTTCCCTAATACAAGCAATTATGGTTACCTAACCATCTCTTTCTGCTGACGTCCATCTCTTCTCCTCCAAGCCAACTCTTCTACCCCTACTTGTTTTTTTTCGTTCAGACCAGCCACTTTTGATATTTTTCTCTGAACCGTAGTCAACCTTCTCGCATCAATTTTAAAGATATCTGATGCCGAGAAATTATGCTTGTTATTGGTAAGGTGACCATATTTTTAAACATTGATTTTAGGACAAATTATCGTCTATCCCCAAATCGAATTAAATTTCGAGGACATTAATTACTCTATTTGGGGATTTTTTCGAGGACATAACAGACCAATACCTATATGCATTATTAATAAAAAGAACTCTGATTTTTACATTACAAATTGTTTTGAAACAATATTTTTCTATGAAAAATTTCTGAGCTAAGGTATGTTTATGCAAATTAAACTATCCCAGCATTATTAAAATAATCAAGTTTATAGTACCCATTTACACTTTACTATGATGATAGAAGAGAATACAAAATAACAGCATTTCATTTTAATCTTCTGAATCCCCACTCCCAGAAATGCAGACATTATTTCCGGTTATATAGGGCCGCGGCAGCCCAGTCGGTAGAGCGCCGGGCTCGCAACTGGAAGTCTGCGGGTTTGGTACCCGAGCTGGCCAAAGACCGTCGTGTACGCAAATGGTGGCTGGTGCACATAAAATCTATCGTAGCGACAATGTCCTCCAAGTTCCCATTAAAATTATACCTCTGGAGATCACCGAAGCAGGAGAGCCATTCCTTTCGTGGAGAAACAAAATTGTGATGGCATGTTTCCGGACCACCTCTAGGGGTGAGTCCCAGACCATCGCCAATTGCCCATTGCGCAGCACTATCGTGACGTAAAACCCAACCAACCAACCAACCCGGTTATATAACTACAAGAAAGGGAGGCATACTGTTGTAACAATCGCAGCTATAGTAGATCACAAGTCGGATCGTACACTCCGCAGCAAAAGTATCCGAGCACTAGCGATAATCCCCGTCTTAAAAATGTACGCTTAATACTCCTTTGTTAAATAAATTCTTGTTGAGTCATACTCTCCGTCAGTCTTAGGACATGATTCGACAAGGATTTATTTAAAAAAGCAGTATTAAGTGTACTTTTTTCAGACGGGGATTATTGCTAGTTCTCTGATACTTTTGCTGCGGAGTGTACGATCCGACTTGTGATCTACGATAGCTGAGATCGTTACAATAGTATGCCTCCCAAAATCATTTCTTTTTCTCTCCTACCAATGTATCAATGCAATTTGTGGTCGTCATATAACTGCCATTTTTGTCAAAATTTCATTAAACAAATTTTATTTTTCACTTAACATAAATCGGGCAAGATAGAATTTATATACTGATTACTAGCGCATGTATCTTTGCTCATGAAGTATGAGGGTCTTTATTTCAAACTTTCGTTGATTTCCAAGATTATCCAATTACTTGTGCATTAGACTGTGATTTTGATTGGATTGGAATGGATGGGTTTTACGTCTCCCTAGTGCTGTGCAATGGGTGATTGGCGACGGTCTGAGACTCACCCTTAGAGGTGATCCGGAGACATGCCATCACAATTTTGATATTACACGGAACGGACTGCGATTTTTAAAGAAATACATACAAACATTTAAATTTGGGGACATTTAGTGTACCCAAGTAGTCAAAAAATTTCTGGGGAAAGAAATAAAAAAGGTCAAAATTCGAGGACAGTCCTTGAATTTCGAGGACGTATGGTCACCATAGTTATTGGTGCTTTCAATAAGGTAAAAAAAAATGCACACTTCCATTCTCAGCTTGTTCAAAACATCCATTTCCGACTCGTACAAAAGAGGTATTAGTAAGTCTACAAATGGACAACCTGTGTCCTTTTTTCGATTCGTGAAAGCATAAAACATTTCTTTTCCCGCGGATTCCTGTCTCTTGAAAGTGTGAGGGACATTATTTTGAGTAGCCAGCTAGTAAGCTAGAGCACAAATATCATTTTTCCTAAAGTCATAGTACATACTTTATATTTATGTCAGGTATTTAACCAATTCTTCGGAAAAACACTTGTTTACATCCCGAAGTGTTTGATTCCTCTTGAGTAACATTTTCTACCTTTTATAACCGTATTTACCACAAACTGAAATATGGTGGATTTTGATACACAAAACTCCTTGAAGACTATCAAGTAGCCCCTTCTCTTTTGTCTTACAGCTGCTACGAAGGCTTTCATTTTTTTCTGGCCCCTCAATTTCGTCTTCTTTGCTCTATATTTTGTTTTCGAAACCATTGTTGAAAATAAAATAAAGTACTCTTTGTAAAAACAAATTTACTTCCTTAATATAATAATTTTCAATGTTTATTTATAGTCATTTGGTTTATTTATTCAGTTTAAGTTTATTTATTATTATTTTTTCCATTATTTTTGTTATTTGCATATTTATCAAGTTATATTTGCTAAAATGAAAAATGCCTGTGAATATGGAATGCCCAACACTATGTAGGGTAATATGGAATAGTTTGTGTTCCACTTTGCAAGAATCCCCATCTTGGAGAATAAATTAACCTCAACTACCTGTTGGTAGAAATATGTTCATGGGAAATATATTTCTAACTAACCAACTCCCCTACCGATATGACACTAAGTTATTTTACAGCTTCATAATAGAATACAGAATTCGTAATACTTACCTCCGAAAAACTCAATCTGAATAAAATAAGCAAATTTACGACACAGAAACTTTCTTTCTCACTGACACAAGGTGAAATACCGTTTATAGCTGATGCCTAGTGAAGAGTTTTGACGTGTTTCCTATATTTCAGCACAGTACAGTTTATATATAACGGTATTTCTTTTTCCCCATCGTTTCAACCCTCCCTCTTCTCTGTATGTCTATATCTATCTATCTATCTATATATATATATATATATATGTGTGTGTGTGTGTGTATACATACCACATATGAGTGTAACAAGTCACATGATTAACTCGTTTAGTATAAAAAAAAAGGATAAGCAGCAGCTTTATAAATTGTTACAATAAATCTTTGCTTTTAGCATTTAAAAATATAGATATATGTACATAAAGAAGTCAAATGTTAATACATTTTACTTTTGTTTCTTCATATTTATTTAAATATCTGAAATATTTTGCTCGGCAAACGATGTGATGAAAGAATACTTTCTTTTTATTTCTTTGTAGGTGAACTGGCCAAGGTTACTGTCGAGTTTGACAAGCATGTCAAAAAATCTTTCGGCTTAATCATTTTAACACTTGTCGGATCAAATGGAGCCAAAGAAAACGTGACCCTAACCGAGTGAGTGACTATGAAAAAATAATTTTTTTTTCGGTATTTTTAAACAAACACTAATTTATCTATTGTAAAATAACTTTGCTCCAATATATTACCAATATGGTATCAGTATATTTTTCCTTCAAAATCTCATCCGCCTTTTCTTCACACCACATTTTTTTTAAAATTCCAATTTTATATATCAATATTGTTTTAATTATCATACAGGGTGGGCGGAAAGTAACTCCCCATTTTGAATTTGGAATAGCTACTGATGTTATGTGTAGATTGCAATGAAAGTTACCTTGTTTTGTAGACTGTAGTGTGGCATTATTTGTAATATTTTTTTTTTCCTTTTTCATATGTCTAATATATGGCAGTGACTTGATGAGTGATTCACTGGACGCTGGATAGGACTCCGAGGCTCCACAGAGTGGCCTGCACGTAGTCCAGACCTCACCCCCATGCCATTACTTTTTATGGGGGTGGGCTAAAGAAGAAGAGTACCGCAGCAAACTTCAAACTCTTGATGATCTTGGGAACAAAATCCGTGAGGTCATAAGTGGTGTTCCTGATGAATTCTTGCGAAGGCCGTAGCAAACGTACTTGTTAGTTTAAGATAGTGTATAGTAAATACTGGAGTACACATTGAATTGTAACTTTTGAAATTATCATGCCACGCAATAAACTAAATGTATACAAAAAATTACCTTCATACCAGCGTTGCCAGATGTGGCCTTTTATTCTTTTTATTCAATAGTCACCAATAATTTTGAGAAGTGACATTTGATATACATAATAAACTATCAATCTTCGATGTGATTAGCCAAACGTTACAAATAAAAATTATTGGTGACTAGTGAAAAAAAAAAAAAGGCCAAATCTGGCAACCCTGCTTCATACCTACATTTGTTTAGGAGAAAAAAGTATTTCCAGTAGGGAGTTACTTTCCGCCCACCCAGTAGATATAAGGACCTGAAACGTCATGGAAATACAAAATTGAATGCGTTGATATTTTATGGTATCGTGTTGGGTTTAAGGACAATTTTCTGCACTTGAGACCTGGGCCTAAAGGAACAAAGCCTTTCATGGTGGTCTTTCTAAGGAATCATAACCCATATTAACGTGAGATTCGGAGAAAATGATAAAAATCTCCGAACGGTTTGGTTGACAAGCTCAAACCGGGATCCAACCCGGCAGTTCCCTACCTCCAGCTTTGAGTTCAGAACTGTTAGGCCACTGGTAGGGTGTTAATATTTTATGAGATGAAAGCGTTACTTACGTTAATTTAATTTTTTTTTTTTTTTTTTTTTTTTTTTTTGAATTATTATGTCTTTTTGAGAAAAATAAAGGCCGGGTATAGTAATATTTTACATTATTTAGGATATGTTTATAAATTTAAAGATATGTTTAAATAATCATATCCATTATGGTATTTTAATATGATTTAAAGAAATGTATCTTATTTATATTTCTTAATTAAAATTTCATTACAACAATATTTAAGGAACAAAAACAGAATTAATATTTGAGATAATCCTGCACCATTGCAGGAGCGAAATAATCTGTTTACAGTAAGGCGACCACATTTTCGAGAGGAAATGTGGGGAAAAATTACCCAGGTGTCTCCAATTTAAAATTAAGAAATGGTGACAAAAGCAATACTTAAAAAATATTCACTATCATCGATTTTGAATTATAAATTGCGACCAAAGATTTATTTTTAAAACAAGTTTAAGCAGAAAAAAAGAAAACAAACTACTAAAAGTGGGGGCATTTGGTCGCCTCAGTTTACAGCATCAAATGCTAGCTAGAGTACAAATTTCTTATACATTTCCACTATGTTAAAGTAGCGCAAGTGATGCATGGATTTCGTTTCCCGTCTTTCGATTTCTGCATCCTTCTTAAGTGCATAATTACTATATCTAAAAACTTCCTTTTTTTGCATATGTGTGAATAATTTATATTTCTGAAAAAAAAAAATGTAAATTTTATTTCTTGTAGAAAAGATGAGAAGCTTGTTCCTGGATCATCCAGATCAGCTGCCATAGCACTCGGAAAAGATATGCAAAACCTTTCTTCGGTATCTGCTTTGTATATACGCTATAAGGGATGGATTGTCAAAGGGGAAATGACTTATGCACTGAGATCTGTTCACATAGAAGACTCCAACGGAAATTCTGTGTATGTACTTATTACTTATTTATTTATTTACTTATTTATATATATGTGGGACGCATTTCTTCTACTAGTCAACAGATGGCGCTGCCTGCGATGCCCATTTTTCAATGAGATGACGAACGGAAGTCAGTTGGGATCTGTCTACCATGGAAAGCTGTTGAGACCGTCAGCGCGAAGTCTGATATGGTCATTTTCTTCTATTTAGAGCTTGAAATGTTCCGAGTAGTTGTGTAGAGCCATGAAGGGCTCAATACCTCAGTCTCACATATTTGATATAGTGCGCGTAGGTGCTATTGTGGATTATAAGAGTGAGTAGGTGCTTAAATGTTCTTTTGTGATAGTTATTCTGATGAAGTGAACTTCTTAGTTCTATGTGTTAAGCCTCGAAGCCAGCAGTTGGTTAATAATGGAGATTCTGCTGTTACAGTATTATTTATGCGTAATTTGTGTTTTGTGTGTCTTCAAATAAATGTGTCGTTATCTAAGTCGCATCTTATCATTACCCCACCTCTAGACGCCCAGCCAAGATCCTACATATATATATATATATTAGAATTAAGTGAGACATCCCAAATAAGGAGTTGACTTGTTTATTAGATACAAGCTTAAATTAACCAATAAATAAATCAGCAAATTCCTTGCATTACCTTATGCATTTTATATGTTAATCTCTCTATTTTTCTTTTTTCAAATGCTTTACCTAAAATCTTTTCAGACGATAATTTTTTCAGTTAATAATATTATACCAAACCTTTCTAAAAATGAGCTTAAAAAGTTCTAAATAATTGTGTTTTGTAAATATTTGAAACGTATTCTTCTGCTGCAGTTCTTGTCCTTTTTTTTTTTTTTTTTTTTTGGTCATCTATTCTTGCTTATTTGTAATAAGATTGCATATAATTATTCTTTGTCATCAGGGCCTGGTTAACTCAGTTCCTTCGAATGATGAGATGTAGTCTTAAATAGGTACTATAGCAATAAAATTGGATGACGAGATCAACTGGCATATGCAGGGATGGAACACGGGCGCAGAATTCATACCGGAATCTGTTTAAGAAATTTCCATACCTATAATATCGTTGATCTAAGAGGTAGAAAATTTTCTTACATTCATAGTGGTATGAATTCTGCGCCCGTGTTCCATCCCTGCATATGCCAGTTTCACTATTCACGGTATTTCTAGGCGTAGCAAATTTTATGTTGTAGTCGCTGCTTCATTTTTCAGCTTCCGGTTAAGATTAAAAATGAACATTTTCTACCAATCAGTACGGTTGTTTACAACTAGTACCAGACGAAACGGAAGTTCTCTCAACTAAAAATTATTCCTCAAAAATGATGAGTTAAAACGTTGGTTTAATAATGATGCGGAATGAATTAAGAATGTTAGCTAGTATGTTATTTAAACATGATTTCACAACAACCACTAGGTTATTTTAATATGTTGTCATTAGGTTAATATCGGGGAACACTTTCACCACCATCATCTAAAATTTATTTTTGATGCTTATTTCATAGAACTTTATCGTCAAAATAAACTGAAAATTATTTAAAAAAAATAGGGATGGATATGATGAATAAATTAGTCTCTTAACCATTTGCCGGTTCTATTTAATTTCACTTCTTTGGTCAGTGCAGGGATGGAACACGGGCGCAGAATTCATACCGGAATCTGTTTAAGAAATTTCTCTACCTGTAATATTGTTGATTTAAGAAGTAGAAAATTTTCTTACATTGATAGTGGTATGAATTCTGCGCCCGTGTTCCATCCCTGTCAGTGTTGCCAAATTTAGGGACTATTTTTTTCATTATCTACCACTAAATTTTAATGTAACGGTTGCTTAATCCCTTCAAAGGTTATTCGTCTATTATGTATATTAAATATCACTTCTTAAAATTATTGCTGATACTTGAATAAAAGAGTTCCTAAATTTGGCAGCACTGTTTAGTGCGTTAAGCCTGGCAAAGAGTTAAACACGATTATAATAACCATCTTCAAATTAAATATCTCTGACAAAATTAAGTAATTGTTCAGTATTAAAAATACTGGTGTACATGTGTTCCGAAGGTTTGATTAGGCTTTCAGGGGTTGCAGCCACCTAAAAGTTGTGGTAATAATATAACGTTAGTAATTTCATTACGAACAAAATAATAAGTGTAAATGAAATTTGAATTAATCTTCTTCAAATTACTCCCCTTGGCTAGTGACGCGCTTATTTAAACGTTGCTTAGATGCTTTGAAGCATACACGTATGGCTGCTTTAAGAAAGTCTCCAGTTGCCCTCCCCTTTGGTTTCAGCACGTGAGACAGTCGCATGAAGCTAAATCCAGAAGGCAAATCGGATGTGAATTCAAAGGAACCTTTTATTGGCCTAAAACGAGCGGATGAAAAGCAAACTTGGCATAAGGCTTTTTCGTGATAAAGCAAGGAGAAAATGGCTAATTTTTCTGCCCTGTACGAATCACACGAGGTGTTCAGCTCTTTGGAAAGACCTCAAATATTCACTTGTCTCCCAACAAACACAGAGCTATCGGTAAGCGATCGGTCGATAGCCGTCTGCTGTTTCAGCCGGTAACGGAACGATGTTGCCTGCCGATACCGGGTACGTATCTTTTGTGGTCATTTGTCGGTCATTTGTCTTTTGTGGTCGGCTATCGGTCCAGTTGGTTAATACAGTCAGTTCGTTTCCGGCAAGACCGACAGGACAGCCAGCACGATATCGTGCCGAAATCAAACCATCCTCTAACCAAACATATACCGGTAATGGACCGGTGTCGACAACCATAAAAGGGCGGAAAAAATCCTTCCTATATTGAAATTTGAAATAATTTTTATAATTTTAAATTTTGATCTAAATTATTCGTTGTGAAATCGGTATTCTTCGAAAACACAAAATAGCGCGATGATAAGTGACTGCTGTTTACCATTGTTTCATTTCCAAATTGCTATGCACATTCTTTTTAATTTATCATGCAACATATATAACTATGTGTAAGCGAGTATTTATCAAAAAACCGTTTTGCATCAGTTTTCATGTGTCGCCAACGATCAATAAATAATCAAGAATAGGCCATTTTCAATATTTTTTTATGAACGATATATTGTGATTCCGCCGGAAATTTTTTTATAAGCGTATATCTGTACTGATAAGTATAAAGGATTTATGTCCATATTCTTGATTTTTCAGGAGACGAAAAATAAAGTTAAACTAACTAAAAACTAATCAGAAGAATCGATTAGGAAAAAGGGATTAGGTTGATTTATACCCTTTATACCATTCAGTGACTGTCAATCTTCATTTAATAAAGGGCCAATTTTGAAAAAATTGAATTAAATATTTTATACCACAGATTAATGCTAAATTTCTGACTTGAGTCTTTTTTTACCAATGGATTTTCTCAAAGACTAAATGACATGAATTTAAATCCTTTATACCAATCGATAGAGAATTTTTTTCTGAGTCTGACTATGTGCTTAACTCAAAATCGACATTTTTGGACTTAAATCCTTTATACTTATCAGTACAGATATTACCTCATGAGGAGAGTATTTTGTAATTGTTTCAAAATAGCTAATGCGCCTATGGAGACCTTCCTTGTGAGAGAGGACATTCATAAATGTAATGTTTCACGTCAGCAGAATCGTAATCACACCCACAAATAGGCTATTTTCGCAACAATCTACAATAATAAGAGGAGAATTTACCACTGCTAGTAAAAAGTTGACAAAGGAAATAATCTGACCAATTGCGATTCTAAGAAACAGTAGGAATAATATTAGAGCTAAAAGAGGAAGAGCAAGACCACTCTTCTTGGCAACCCCTAATAGCTGCTTTTAACAAATACTTTTTACAGCGACTGAATAAGCAGATGCCAAAAACAGTAACAGAGATTAAGGCAGCGTATTTAACATGACTCCCATTTTGACCAGTCACCACTGTTTTCGAGATACACCACCCCTTCCCTCAATTTCTTTCCCTGTTCAATAATTTTATGACCATGAATTTGATTCGAAGAATGAAAAATAATTAATTTAACACCTAAAAAAAAAATATGTATAAAGTTTAAAGAATAACGTTAATGACAGATTTAAAAAAATGTAAGATATGTAATGCATAATTTCAGTGGCAAATCCCCCCCCCCCCCAAAAAAAAAAAAAACATTGTCCCAAATGTCCAGGTTTTAGAATTTTCCAACTATGCAGCCCCCAAGAAGATATCTAACGGTTGAAATAATCCTCTCCCCTCCTAAAAAATCAAATTTATAGCCATAAAATCATCGAAAAATGATAAAAATAGGTGTCCATTCTTAAAAAACGGTGGGTGGTAGGGAAAAATGGGTGTCATATTCGGATTCAGGAGGTCATTTTATATAAGGATATGCTGAAATGGTATCGAAAGTAGTTTACATGCCGAGCAGTATTTTTTGTAATAAAAACTGTTAAAGAATTCCGGTGACTATTGAATATTAAGTACTGCTAATTGACTCCTGTCTCAAACAGTTAATGCCAGTTGATATTGGTAAAAATCTATACGTGATAGAGAAAAACTGATTTTGTTTTTGGTTTCAGCACACGAAAAAACATAAGTATCAGCTGAAATTATAAATCAAATTTTGTCGACATCACTTTTGTAGACCTGTGATTTGTAGATTTTCTGCAAATTATAGATACTACAAAGGGAATTGTATGACATTCACACTTTCGCGACTGCTCACTTAGATTCACGTCATTTGAAAATCCGTATCTCCACCAGTGGTCGTTTCTTTAGCGATTTCTATGCTATTTGTTTCTTAAAAACATACCCAATATTCATAGTTGCACAATCAATATACTGTGCATACAAATACTTTGATTAGAAAAGGTATAATCATAATGTATAGTCATTTGTAAAATAAACATGGATAAAGAAAATTTTGTTCTGAAATATTTTAGTTTGGCAGAGGCCGCCCACGGGCGGAGTTTACTTTGAAAAAGGCAAAAGCATGTGGTCGCAAAAGTGTTAACTTTGCAAATTGACAAGAAAAGTGTTGCAAACAGTATGAGACACCCATGATTTATCTTGATCTCTGTTTCGACTAATGTGATATGCCATTTCAATCTGTGGTGCGATAACTTGTTTCTGGCCATAGAGGATTTACTTTTTCACAAACATAGCAAAACTTGTCACGAGATCTCACACAAACTCCAGGTATTCTAAAAGAAAACAAAAATCACCAAAATACAAACAAACCATAACAAACCATTAAATGTAATGATTCCCATATAAAATTGAATCGTGCAGCATTTGTAACACCTTCTGTATATTGATTTTTTTTTTTTTTTTTTTTTTTTTTTTACTTGGCTTTTACTAATGTGAGCTCCACAATCAACATTTGTAAAATAATATTTGGAGTTAATCTTTATTTTTTGTTATTATTTTTGTTTTTATCAATAACAAAGTCACACGAATTTTTAACTTTTATTTAATTTACAAATTTGTTGTTGATAAATGCTGTTGATATTAAAAATCTGCTGCTTTAGCAAATCTGTGTCATTCATTGTAAAGGGACTCTTTCAGAAATTATTACAAGAAAAAAAAAAAAAAAAAAAACAATATTAGTTTAAAAAAAAAATTTAAACGTATATATTTTTACACATCTATATACATTTAATAAATATAAGCAAAGTTCTTTGCGAAAATTATCATATAACTAATGGAAAAGTTTGGATTACATCCTCAATTTTTTCAACAGTTTTCACTGTATATACAGTCAGAGAAAAAGGACTATCCCTGCGATAATTTTGCCACAAATCATCTTATAAATATGCAGCTGGTCCGATGGATTAGTTATAACGTCTATTTTTTAATGTTGTGCTTAAATTTTACATAGAAGTCATGTACATATTCAAAAATTTACAAACTTCGTTTTTTCTAATGGTAACACTCATTTTCGATTTTTTAAAATTAATTTGAATCAAATCAACCCCCCTCCCCACCAATATATATATATATATATATATATATATATATATATATATAAATTTCTCTCAAACTTTTATAGTCAATTTTTATGTTGCGAACTGTTCCGTATTTTGAGCACTGGTACTTTTTTTTTATATATACAGCTTTTTAAATAAGATTTTGTAAAAGTATGAGGATGCAAGAGTTTTCGTCTCATGGCAGAACTCTTACACCAGTATTTTTTTATCAATAATTTCTATCATATTTGTGCAGCAATTTATTGCAATTGACTATGATAGAAAATTACAGCGAGGGATAAAGAACATCTCCTAAAATACTATTCGTCGAATGAAGAAAACATATGACTGATATTGGCGTGCCAGTGAGATGATGATGCTGATATTTAGTGACTGAATTCTTTTATAGTTCATGTATTTATACGCAATTTTTCTCTTTTGAATTGTTGTATTTTTGTTGTTTTAGCATTGTTAATTTTACTGTTCTATATATTTTTAAATTTGTTATTTTTGAGCTCCAATCTTATGTATCTGCGACACATGGGAGCCTATCATGTTGAATCAAGTGCTTTTGCAAAAAAAAAAAAAAAAAACTATAATGGAAATTATTGATAATATGTACTGGTGACAAAGTTCCGTCTTCAGACGAAAATGCTTGCACCCTTTTTCTATAATTAAATAAAGTAAAAATTTTCACAAAAATAAAAATAAATAAATAAAGTAAATAAATAAAAAAAAAAAGCTTTATCCAAAATAGGTAACACTATGTCTCATCGATATTCACTCTTTTAAGAACTTTAATGTCACTTTAGAAGTTTGATGGTAATATATAGAATAATAACTGCGATCATTCTAATTAATATACCGTAAAATTGTTACTACCCGCCCCTTTATCTACACTACTTTATTTTTAGATAACTTTACTCTAACCATAATTATGATTAAATAAGATGAAAAGTATTCTAAGAAAAGACTGGTGCGAACAAATAAATAAATAAATAAATAAACTGTAAAATCAGTTTACGGAATATTAATTAGATTGTTGGCAGGTATGGTAATTTGGTACAAAAAAAATCTCTTTTAGAGTTTGTATTTTTCCGAACAATTTAAATTTAAAAATATATATCCGGATTTCATTTACAAATCCCAATTTATGACAACATAATCATGTATCTTCATCTAAACTAAATTCCATGGAAGAATATAATGTTCTAAATATCTTTAAGAAAATATATAAACCTGTACTGAAATAACCTCGAATTGTGACATTACCATGTAATATAAATGGTGCAAACACTATTTAAATAAAAGCGTTACTAATTCTATAAGATTATTCAAAATGCAGATTAATGATAGATTCAATGTAAAGGAGTAATATTGAACTGTTCATTAGTTGTTAAATCTCTGCTACATTTTCTAACATATACAAACATATATATATATATTTAATTCTAATTATCCGTCTTCTAATCTCGAATATTGATTTTCTTGTATTTTATAATCTCACGTTTTAAAATTCCTGAAAGTTGCATTCATATTGTATTTAAGAAATGCCAATTACATTTTTACATACCTTACTTTTCCACAGGTTTAAGACATGTGATCTGAGCATTCCTCTCATGCACAAAGCATATAAGGAACTCACACCCTGCTGAAAACTGAAGTAATAAAACTGTGAAGTTCTAAGGGAGAAAATAAACTTGAAAAAAAAAAAATGTATATCCTCTAACTATTTTAAAGGCAATGTTTACTATAAATAAAAATTCGAGAATATTCTTGTTGCGAATGTTTTTTTGGTTTCTTTATTTAATTTTGTAAAAAAAAAAAAAAAAAAAAAAAAAAAAAAAAACAATGTTTTATGAAATGTAATTTAAAGATTATTTATACATTTTTTAAAGTGCAATTTATTATACGTTTTAATAGTATTTCATCGAATAAATATAACATATATTGCTTAATTAAGCATTCTATTTTCAAAAATGTTTTTTTACGCAATATGTATTTTTTTTCCATTAATATTACAAAATTTTGTTACACTCTGAAAATGTTACTAGCAATTACTGTTTGTTACATATTAATTAATATGCAAAAGATTTTTAAATGTAAAACTGTACTATGATTATACTTAATTTCATAATTCATGTGAAGCTCAGAATTACCATAAACATATTACGAGATTCAGTGTTACCTGATCTGACAGATTTTTTATTCCATAATCACAATAATTTTTAATTGTAACGTTGCCTAATCATTTCGAAGATTGGCAGTCAAGTATGTACAGTGTGGTTATAATTAAACTTTTCCTATAAACAGCATCCTACAGCGCAAATGGGTGAACAGAATGCAACGAAATTTGGTACATAAGCTGTACACGAGATGCGCTCATAGATTTTCTTTAAAAAAAAAAAAAAAAAAAAAAAAAAAAAAAAAAAAGTTCCAAAATATCCACTAGAGGGCGTTTTTTCCTGGAAGAACATTAAATTTAACAAAATAAGCGACAAAAACGGAATATAGAAAAAATATTAACAATCCAGAATAAAAATTACGAGTGATAAAATGTAAAACCGGGAAGAGCTGCCAGTTCTAGGGGAAAAATGTCAAGACTTGCATGTTTGCGAAGAAGAGGAAGCTTTATGCAAAACAGGTATTACTTAATGTGGTTCGACGACATGATGATCAGAAGCTAGTCAATAAATGTTAATATTGTTTTTGTATTCCGTTTTGGTCGTTTATTGCACTAAATTTAATGTTTTTCCGGAAAAGGTGCCTTCTGGTGGACGTTTTGGAACTTTTTTTCCCCGAAATTCCGTGAGCGTATCTCGTATTGGTCTATATACCAAATTTCGTTGCATTCGGTTCCGTTCACCCGTTTGCGCTACAGGATTCTGTTTATCGGGGAAGTTTAATTATAACCACCCTTTATATCAAGTATCACATCTCAAAATTATTGGTGATTATTAAATAAAATATTCGCCAGATTTGGCAACACTGTTTAGATCATCCTATTGAATCGTCTGGTCCTTTAATGTAATATGATGAATGCTACGAATATTTACTGTTTCGTACCAAATTTCTTTTAAAATTTACTGTTTACTGACTACATATGGATGATTCAGAAGCCAATCAGTGTAAGTAAAAGAAAATTAAAATTGAGGAAATGAGTTTTTATTTATTTATTATACATAATTGTAGTGCAAAGTCAGTAGTTCAGTAGGCAATAACAGTGCAGCTATCAGGCAGTTAAAAATGAAATTCACTTACTTCTTTCTGTTTGTGAAGGAACTTGTAATTCTCTATTGCTCATAATGAATAAACTAATTTTAACATTTTTTTTTCTTTTTACTTATACTGATTGGCTCCTCAAACCATTCATATGCAGCATAAGTAAGCAGGGCTATGCACTATTGGTGTAAACGTTCCCAAAATTGCTTTATGCTATAATAAAATTTAAAAAATAACAAAATAAATGAACCGCTCGCTATTACTTTAATCGTATGAAAGCAGGGAGTACAAGAAACCAGCTCAAAATGCGCACGTACAAAACGAATAAAGTATGACCTACATTATTCATAAGTTTAAAAAAAAATGTTGGAGTATTTCAGTCAAACTGATCTCATTCAAAAACTAATGGCTTGAAATATTTATAGTTCAAGACATTGAATGCAAAGTGGCACAGCGCTAAAATAGAACATGAGGTGAACCTATGCATGACATAGAAAACACATTTTTAAACTTTAAAGTATCCAGAACTGCAAAAGTGTCCATCACTTGCACTCCTATCTTTATTATATATTACAGAGTTCGCAACATCATATAATTTGAATACTACATTTTAAATACTTTCCATCAAAGATGAAAATGTTTATGATATAGATTTGTCTGTCTTTCTGCCTGTCCACGCTCTAACTCGCGTAAATATTAATGGAACAGATTGAAACTGATATATGTTATTCAACTTCACTATCGGACGTTCGCTATTGAAAATAGGGTAAATATCACCACAAACTTGTATATAGGGTCACCCGAAAGTATTCTACAGCATTGAATTCTATGAGAGGTATTTCTCAAGACCATATTTTAAAACCTTTCTTTTGTACAAATGTTAATGAAATTAAGATTTATTATTTATATGCACAAAAAATACTTTCTATAGTATATAGTATAATTATCATTAAAATTTATAAGATTACAGAAAAGTATCCATGTACAGTCGGTAACAAAAGTGTCCGAACACTAGCAAAAATTCCTATGTAAAAAAAGTACACTTCAGACGGTTTTGTAAAATAAATCCTTGTTGAATCCTGTTCTTTGTCTGTCTAAGAACATGATTCAATAAGGATTTATTTAACAAAACCGTATGAAGTGTTCGTTTTTTACATAGGAATTTTTGCTAGTGTTCGGACACTTTTGTTACCGACTGTACATTGGAGCTATAATTGGAATTTGTTGGAATTGTTTTTTTAAATTTTAGTAAGCATTTTTAACACTTTCTAGCAAAGTTTAAGAGTGATTATATTTTAAATTAGTCAATCTTTCTCTATATATGTGCGTCTGTCTATCTGTCAGCTTCTAAAGTCCGTAAATATTTTCAGAAATTTTTCTGAGTCATATATGATATCCCAGGTTTTCAGATAATGTTCTCTGTTTAAATGGAATTAATACCACTACTGGTTTTTGTACAGGGACACTCGAGAGTATCCCAAAGCGCTGCGTTCTAAGAGAGATATTTGTATGAACCTTATTTTAACACCTTTATTTTGCGCAATTTGTTTAACATATTAATAATAAAATTGACATTCATTTTTCATATGTTACATAAAATGTTTTCTATAGACTATGGTATGTTTAGCGTTCAAATTTAGAGGGCTACACTAAAACATACAGATGCATTAATTGCTGTTATTGAAAATTGCTGATACTGCTTTTCCGTTTGTGTTAAGCGTTTTTAAAACTTTCCAACAATCAGGCCCATATTATAGCACGGGCAAACCGAGACTTTGCCCAGCGACCCCAGACTGCGGATGGCACTCAAATCCATACCTAATATTAAATTATAAAACACTCTTTTTTATTTAAAACAAAATTTAGCAATGACAATTTTCAAATAAAAAATAGGAAATTCATCCTTAAAAACTGTTAAATATTCTAGCAAATAAATTTAATTTTAATCTCTAACCACGTATATATTATAAAGCTTCGCAATTGATAGAAACATTTTTTTTTTTAATGCCTGCTAATGAAACATCAAATTCTCATTGGTGTAGCTGGTTAAACTGATGAATGGAACATTCTGTCTCTAGGTTCTTTAAATTACCAAAATAGCATTAATAAAATAAAATTTAGCTCTCTCTCGTGTTAGAATCGTTACAATGATATGCCAATTTCCAATGGTTGGTTGGTTGGGTTTTACGTCGCAGTAGTGCTACGCAGATTCCAATTTCCAATGAAATAAACTGTTTTCCTTGTGTGTGCTTTTGAAATAGTTATATTATCAAGTGAAATAGTTATATCATCGTCATCTCACTAAGTGAAAAATATGGCATTGTGAAATGCGTGATGTGTATTTTGTTTCTTGCTCTGTGAAAAATATGCCACTCATTAAGAAACATCATCATCATCATCATCAAAATCGATTTTGATTGCCATTTCACAATGCCTTATTTTGCACGTAGTGCGATGACGTCAGTCATGACGGCGTCTTACGACTAACAACGAAATTAAAACCCTTATTCAGTAGCCTTACACAAAATTAAGGATACCGTGGTCTCTTCTTTTCGTTTCGAAGCAGAATCAGTAGACTTTAGTCAGAGCCGAAATTTTAGTGGGGAATGTGACGTCATTAAAAAAATGAAAATCGTGCTCTGGTAGGCACATCACAGTTGTTTTTTCTTTTCTTCTTAGTATGCCTAGCTTTGGTGATTTTCGTGCTGAGGTACCGTTCCAACGGTATTTATGTTTTTTTGCTATAGAGATCCCATCCAATAAAAAAAGTAGGTGTTGCCATTTGAAATTTTTGAAGCTTTGTCACTGTAACCATAACTGTTAGAAATTAACTGATGTTTTTTATATGATTCTTGAGCGCATACCTCAAGCTACTTTCCACCAAATTTTTATTTAGTTTCTGTGAACTGTATGGTCTCGTACATCGGGATAGTTTTTTTTTTTTTTTTTAATAATTACTCTGTATATAGATTAGTGTTAGCTTACCCAACATATTTAAATTCACATTACCTCGAAAAGTTTAAAATTTTTTCACTAATTCGTGAATTACGTCGTTTTGCCGATAAGCGATGTATCCAAAATGCTGTTTTCACATTATTTAATATCTAAACAAGGAAATTCCTTTCTAGAGACATACAGTATTCTTCCATATAGACATTCTTCCACACAGTAATTCAGCAGGAGTTGCTTCAATATCCTCTTTCAATGCACATCTAAAACCCAAGAGAATTGTTGGGAGGATTTCAGTCCAACTACGGGTTCCATGGGCCATAATCGCTGCTTTTAGTGGTCTGTGAAAATTTTCAACTAAACCATTTGCTTTTGGATTGTATGGTGAAATTCTCCATTTTTCTATACCAAGTAACTGAGCAAATATAAATTTTTGAATAATATTATAAATTTTTGATTTTATGTCTACAACATAAAAACCATATTTTCGATATCTTTCGTGATTATTTTTTGCAATAATTCGAAGAATAATTAAAAAAAAAAAAAAAAAAAAAAAAAAAAACACGAACGGTATACTCTTACTTTAAAGAAAATGAGCAAATACTAATTCTGTAAATTTGGTATTGACGTATACTGGGATCGCATTCTCCGCCTTTTTTATTAGGGAACTTTCAGGTGTAAAAAGTTTCAGACATTTTTACCACTAGTATTTTTATGGAGAAATTTTTATGGTATTTTCGTAGTAATGTACCATGATTAAGTAGGATACAGACTTTTCTATAAAATTTGTGGTGGTAAAAATGCGGAAATCTCTCATTTTTGAATCAGCTCTAAAAAAAGAAAAAAAAGTCGGAAAATGCGACCCTTGCATATGTAATTAAAAAAACGAAATGAAAATAAAAAAACTTAATGAGAAAAATAAATGTACAGCAGGTAGTAGGGGAACGTGGGGCTAGTTGTCACAGAGGTTAGAAGTAACACGCAATTTACGAAATAGTTTGTAACATTTGTGATTAAATATTTTTATAAACATAATTCTTATGACGCGCTTTATAATGTAAGCACAATTGGTGCTCCACAAAAATGTTTAATGAGAGGTTCTGTACACGTGCTTCATTTTAGCTAGTTAGTGGGAAAAAAATATTTCGTAAATTTTGTTTAAAGGTATGATAATTTATATTTTAACGAAATGTTTATAGCTATTTATTTAGTCTGCGTATTGAGTTATAAAATGAATGTTTAATTTTTTTTATATAAATCCTTATATATTTTTATAAATAAACAAAATGTCCAAAATCATAAGATGGGACAAGTTGAAACAAAATTTTGGGGCAAGTTGTAACATGTTAGAGGAGTAGCTTGTGCAGATGCCTACAGCCAGAACTTGAAGTCGCCTCCCATTTTCAGGAAACTTTCAGAAATGAAAAATTTTTGGCTTCTTTGCCAATACTATATTTATACAGAAATATTTTCTGTGTTTTTATATTGTAGTACCGTGATTATTTAACCACGAATTAGAGAATATTGCATAAAAATACTGGTAGAAAAAAAGCAGAAACTTCTCATGAATGAGAGTGTCCTGAAAAAAGGGTGGAGAATTCGAGCTCTGCTAAACGCTCTCTGTAGCCTAAAAAGGGGTATAATGCTTAATATGCAAAATGTGTGCCACATTAAATGCATGAGAGGGAATAAACTATCGTTTGCTTGAATTAATTTAAATTTTGAATAAGATTGACTTCTATGTTGATTTTATGTTTAATTTTCTCTTTATTTTACTAGAATCCATTTGAAATAATTCATTGTCACTCTACCTAGATGGTTATAATTTAATATTAGTTATTAATTGTCTTTTTTATTAAATCAATAAATGATTGATAACAAAAAACCTTTTGAAATATTGTCGTTTTTATTGTATGGTTCACTTTGTTTCCGTTACAATTTGCCCCATGTGTGTTACAATTTGCTCCAAATCCGGGGCAAATTGTATCAGACAAATAATTTTGAATAAATATTTTTTGTGCTAAAATTAGCAAAATTAACGAAAGCTATTTTTTTTTTTAATATGATAGATGAATATGCTTGCTATGGAAAACAGCAATTATAAACAGGAAAACGTAAATGCATTTCAAAATATACTTAATTTTCCCAATAAAATTACAACCTGTCCGACGCTCCCCTACATAAACACTTTTTAGTTTCGAGTTAATGACATCTTGCGTAATCAAAGTCATAAAGATCCATATTTCTAGAAAACATTTTCTGCAATCTTTAATTTGTCTACTGGAAGAGTTTTACTTATATAATTTGCTATTCGAAAATAATGTTTCAATAAAATGCTTACCTAACAGCTACCGTTATATTATTATTATTTTGATAGCAATTCTACAATTTCACTTTAATAATATTTTAGCTCTTTTTTTTTTTTTTTTAAGTATTTTCCGCCTTTTATCTAAATATAGGAACAGAAAGAAGAATATGTATTATTCATATCTTACAAAGAAATGAAATTTTAGAGTTTAAACTTAATATATATGTAGCACACCAAAACATATGTTGCGTTTACATTAAATTTCTCTTTAAATAAAACGAATTGAATAGAAATGATTTAAGCGTTTCATTGAAACTTCAACTGGATCTTTCGAAACATTTCTCTAGATTGATGCATTCTCGAAAGTATGAGAAAAAATTGAATTTATTCAGAAAGCGTATTAAATAGAAGAATGTCTCCATTTTAGTTTATTTTAAGTCGCCTCTTTCAGCATTTTTCTTTTTTTCTTAAAAAATCCATTTTATACATTCTTTAAAAGGACGGAACGTGAAAAATAAAGGTAGTGTAGTTTGTCTTGAAGAAAAGTTTCCTTCATTTTAAA
This sequence comes from Salticus scenicus, assembly GCA_963930645.1. Lineage (NCBI taxonomy): Eukaryota > Metazoa > Arthropoda > Arachnida > Araneae > Salticidae > Salticus > Salticus scenicus. The sequence goes on from OZ005651.1 coordinate 61,104,313, forward strand.
TTAGAAAAAAATATCTAGCTTTATCAGTTTAGATTTTTTAAAAAAAAGGAAACTGTATTTTACGGAGCACATAATTCTTAGGGTTTATCGGAAAACAGACAAAAAAAATTATCCAGAAAAAATGCATGTTTTTATGTATCATTCATGTTTAATAGAAAAAAAAAAAAAAAAAGACGAATAAAATAGAAAAGATTAAAAAAGAAAGAAGATAAAAAATAGTAAAACAAAAATGAACGATAAATAAAATATATTTAATTTTCTTTCTTTATAGCTTCTAATTTGACTGCCTTTTGTAAAATAATGAGTTAAAGTGAAAATTGACTTCCAGAAATACAAGTTTATTCAAAATGACAAAACTATTCGGTATTATGAATAAAGAAAGTAACATTTTTTCGTCTTAATTTTATTTTTTCTGAAAAGTGTGTAAAAAGTAACAAATCATTTTTATTTTTAAAGAAACACAGTTTAGAAAAACTGAGAAATTGTCGAATACAAAATAAATAACTCGTATTTTGCTAGAATTTTTTTTTTTTTCTTTTTTAATATTGATGTTAAATACTTTTTTGCATCTTACTTTTTGGTTTGTTGTATGTGTCTTTCTATTTTGTGGATTACCAAATGATACATTTAATTTATTTTATTTATTTAATTGTAACCTATATTTACACGTTCTTTCCACTGCTTCCTCGAAATGGCCTTGAAATGACAGGATAGCTTCAGGATGTCCTGGGGAAGATATTTTCTATATGGGAATGTAAATATTTTACTAAATTTGTTCATTTTTAAATAGAAAAAAAAAATCTTCACAGAATTATATGTTTGCTGGCATATACAGTGATTCCAGCATCCTGTAATTTGAACATCTCTATTTTTTTAATAATGAACGTTGCTGTAACTAATCATGCATTAAACAAAGAAAAGAAAACACAAAAATAGATATCCTCAAAATATAGGAATCTGTGATAACAAAACCCTAAAAATGAATAAATAAATAAATAAATGAAAAAATAAATAAAACTTTTTTCATATAGATATGCATAAATTTAGTAACTTTATTAATTTATCAAGAAAATTCTTTAAATTTTAATGTGATACTATAGTTGGATAATTTAGCCGTATAATTTTAATTACTGCTCAATATGCTTTCGGGAAAAAAAAAAAAAAAGTAATAAATAAATAAATAAAAATAAGCAGGGTTGTTTTCACTACTCTGGTTATTTTTTTAATTGCCTTAAAAGTACAAGTAGCTTTATGTACGATATATATTACGTATTCTACCTGAGATGCCAACATTTTAACTTATTCTGGATCATTTTTGCCCGCCTTTATTTCACTAAAAAAAAAAAAAAAAAAAAAAAAAAAAAACGAGTAGTTTTTTCTTATTTTATTGTAGTTATATATTGCAGAAAAATATCCTGTAAATAAATTGGTGGGAAATAAAGGCGTGGCTGAAAATGTTGACAGCTATGATTTAACTGGTGAAATGAAATGTATTAATACTTTCGCGGACGCTGACGTAGATTCACAAGTCATTTGAAAATCTGTAACTTCGCCAAAGGGCGTTTCTTACGCAATATGTGTGTTATTTATTTCTTAAGAATATACCCACTATTCATATTTTTACAATTAACCCTTTGCGCTCGGCATATTTTCCTATTTTGAACAGTAAAACACGCCTTTTGGCGTTCCTTTAAAACGTCACACGTATAGTTTCCAACTTACTACCTTTTGGCTACCGAAAATTTGTAATAATTTGTTTTATTTTACTTCATCATTAAATAAAATAAATCTTTCTGTTAAATTTTTCCGGTAGCCGAAAGGTAACCTATAGTTACACGTTTTAGAAAAATAACATTTCATTTGCAGAGGAACACCTTAAGGCGTGGCTCGATTTTTTAATGTCCCCCCTCAGAAGGAACATACAAGCGATAAGGGATAAATATATTATGGATACAAATGCTTTGAATAGAAAGAATATAATTATAATGTATTTTCATTTGTAATACAGTGCGTCCCAAAAGTTTATAGACAACGTGTTTTTTCTTATTTTACAATTGAAAAAGATGAATAAAAATTTCAAAATCATTTTCAATTATATGTAATTTCAAGGCAATAATAATAATATAATAAAATAATATCTTATAATCACAGACATTGTGATCGAAACTAAAAATGAAAATTTACTGTCCCAAAAGTTTATGGACAACTTTATTTATTTAATTTTTTTTTTCTTTAACATTAAAATTTTTGAGCCATTTTCTCTAATCACTTCAAAATCTCGATCAGGCATGCTCAAAACGAGAGTTTAAAGAAATTTTGGCTTTAGAGAAAACCAACTTTTTCAGTTTGCAGCGTTAGATCTTGAACTGTTGCAAATTGACCCCCATTAGCATATACATCTCTAGATAATATTCCCCAAAGGTTCTCCATTGAGTTCAGGTGAGGACTTAAGCTGCCTTCAAACTCTGGCAACTTGCAAAGCGGAAGTGCGGCTCTATTGATATTTCTTTGATGTGGTATTTGAATCGTCGCTTGCTGGAGGCGTTTCTCACAAATCTAGTAGTGCGATAATTGCATTTGGACTTTCTGGACTAGGGTCTCTTTTGTAAAAGAACAATGAAAAGTAATGTCCTTCATTGTAAACATGTTTAAAATTTCAAGGGTCACTTTCGGACAATGGATAATTTATGACTTTTGAAGCTGTCCATCGTCGCCAGAGTTTGAAGGCAGCTTTAGGGCTGGTAAGTCCATAACATTTACTTGGTTTTATCTAAACTATTGTATTGTAGAGTTTGACACGTGAATGGAACAATTGTCTTGCTGATATATGCATTCGTCCCCCCCACCCCTAGCAACTTTCCAAGTGGAAGTTACTGTACTTCTTGCATTTTCTGGTAATCTTCGGAACATTGTAGACCTTTAAAAAAACAATATCGATAGTTCTATTAAAGGAAAATGCTCCCCACGCCATGAATGAGCCCCATACTTGTTGTCTACTGAAAAAAAGTTTGCTGTTCCTTGCGAATATCGTGTCAGTAATATGCCAAACTATCAGGACCATCTAAATTGAACTTCTTTTCATCACTAGAGCATTCAACCATTCATCTGTTCAATTTATAGGATTTCGACCCCACTGAACACCAGCGTCTTTATGTCCTTTTGTCAACTTTGGTGATCGACGCATTTTGCGATAAACAAGCAATTTACTTACCTGCAGCCGTCAATGCACCGTGGATTTTAATACTGGAGCGGTCACTTCTCTAGAAATTGACCGTACAAACAGGTTCTGAAACTAATTAGCAAACGTCTCTGTCTTGCCGTTTAGTTGTTTTCTTTGGTCGTGATTTTGTTTCAAAATTGTCACCTTTTGACAAAGTTTGGTAACTACCAGCCCTGCTGCAATTTTTCTTGCAATATCCACAATTTTCATTCCACGAGCTTTCAAACGATAAATTTGCAAAATCTCATTTTTCGTAAACTGCACGTTCTGCGGCATCTTTACATTCAGTCGAGAAAAGAAAGACACATTCGCTTTTATCTCAGAAAACTACTGCTTCAAAAGTACATGACCTTCGAAAATGCAAATTTGGCGATCAGTACTTCAATCTACTTTTAACACCGGTAGTCTATATAATTTTGGTTCAGCATTATTTTGTTTCTATTTTCTTGTGTTAAATTCATGACTATTTAAAGTTCTTTAAGTATTTTATTAATTTTATTACGACAATACATATTTGCATAATTTATATCGTCTTTCTTACATGTTGAATTAGCTCTTAAATCGAAAAAAAAAAAAAAAAGGTTGTCTATAAACTTTTGGGACGCACTTTATAAATACGTATGCAAAAAATATTGTTCTGAAATACTGTAACTTGGGAGAATAACGCCCACAGGCGGGCCTTACTCTCAAAAAGGCAAAAGCATGCAGTCGAGAAAGTGTTAAGCATCGTTTCAGTTAATGTAAAAATTTATTTTAAAACATGAAATAAATTTATGATTTCTTCAGATTAATGGTTCATTGTATGATGAATTCCTCCAGATCATCACAACGAGCAGTTATAAATTTTTTTCGAGCTGAAAAATGTATCGCAGGATAAAAGAGGCGTACGGAGTGCAGTATATCGATGTCCCACATTCTTCTGGCGTCAGTGTAAAGGACCCTTCAGAGACTAGCAACTATGCACAGCTTCAAAACTCATAAATTATTCATTGTCCGAAAGCGACCCTTGAAAGTTTGCACACATTTACAATGAAGGACATTACTTTTTATTGCTCTTTTACAAAAGAGGCTTAATTTCGATCGTAGTAAGAGGTTTGTCAGCCGAGAAAATCTCTCTCCTGCTTCGCGTCAACTCGATTCCAACATCAAAGTGATTTCAAAAGAAACCGGCGAAGATGCCAGTCTCTGAACGGCCCTTTATGAGTCGGGGAGCGTAAATATCAAGGACTTGCCACGTAGTGATCGTTGTCAACAACAGTGCCACGATTTTAGATGTAGAAAAGTTCGTAAAGGCAGAATTGTCGGATCACCAACATGAATTTGCTGTTGAACTTTTAAAAAGCATTGAAACTATGCATTACCATAGCTTCCTTAACTAGATGCCTGTCGCGTAGCTCGAAAACTAGACAACAGTTCAAGTGGTAGACAGCGCCACCTGGTACAGATTGCGCGACTTTTTTATTCAACAGCCACCGAAATTTTTTAAAAGTGGGATATGATATACATAAAAGGCGAATATAATTGAAGAAACGTCGATTATACATATCATGTATCCCTTCTTTAAATTATTGGTGACAGTTGACTAAAAAAGTCCTATAATCTGTACTAGATGCCGCTGTCTACCGCTTCAACTGTTGCCTAGCTTCCGAGCTACGCGACAGGCATCTAGTTAAGGAGGCTATGGCATTACACATACTTGTCACGTTAGTTACGTCCCTTTCTGCCAATTTTTTCACACCAGTCTTTTTTTAGAGTACTTTTCTTCTTGTTTAATCGTAATTATACTTGAAGAGAATTACTCTAAAAATTAAGTGGTGTACAAAAAGGGGCGGAAATTAACAATCTTCGGGGTTAGAAGGGCAAGGATGCATTACATAATGCACAATAATGTAAAAAAAAAAAAAACTGAATTTCTCTTTAACTATACAACCGATATGGGTAATTGTAAGTATGATCAATAGATAGTGGAATAAAAAAGTGCCCCAATTTCTTGCATAGTGTTTCTTCCGCATTGTAGATACTCTTGTTTTACAGCAGAAATTTTATTTTTTTAAATATGATATTCTTGTATACGGTAGTGCACGGTACAAACATTATTATAATCGTTAACTGAAATTTCTGATATCAAAGTGATTTACACGACATGAAGCTTATACGCCAGAAATTACGGTATCTTCTAAATTACACAGATTGTAACTAGAAAAGTGTTTGCGGAACTTTCGATTAGAGGCTAATTCCATGCCACAAAGGTAGTGTGAGTCGCATAGGAGGTTAAAGATTCCCACCACTATTAAAATAAAGAAATATTTATCGTGTTTTTCTGCAATATTTTGTAATTGAATAAAATAACAATTATTGTCAGAAAATACTTGTGGAAGTAGAAATAGTTTGTGACTTACTTTACATTTCGCATGGAAGTATACAAAGGCATTTGACATATATTTAATTTCGCCTTTTTTATCGTTTCAACGCTTGTAACTCGTTATTAAATTTAGATAGTCTTGTAGAATTGATGTCATTTACAGAAATATCAACATTTCTAATTAATTTCGTGTCATTGTTTGCACTCGCTTTTTTTCACACCACATTCTTTGTAGAGTAATTTTCTCTAATATATTACGAACAAATAGGATTAAAATTACTTTTTTTAAAAAGTGGCAGCAATAAAATGCTGGTACTAAGAATGCTACAGAAAAAAATTAGAAATATTACAGCTCCGTATTTATAGGATTTTTTCAGCTTTTTCGAAACATGCGCATCCCACATTATAAATCTTGGGATCAATGAAGTGGGAGAGCAATCTTACATTCGGAGAGGACAAAAATTGTGATGGCATGTCTCCTCACCACCTTTAGTTGTGAATTAGAGACCGCCGCCGATTACCCAAAGTGTAGCACTAGCACGACGTAAAACGCACTCAAGCAACAAACTAAATGTGTGCATGTATTTTGTGTACATTGCATAGAGATTTCAGAAATTAAGAGTTTTGTAATATTTAGATCTTTTTCATTTTAACTGGAGTAACATGAAAAAGGTAGATATAAGAGAAGGTCGTTATGTTGATTAACGTATCACGTGAACTCTTCTGTCACTCCTCTGAGTTTGTTTACACAATAAAGAAACATTCTAACTCTATCTGTCGGTAGATTTGTTTATTCGAAAATTCAAACGTTTATTAATCAGGACAAGATCAACCTAATTTCATATATATTTTTTTTTTTAGTTTGATAATTGGTTTTAAAGCTATTAATAAAAATCTTCATATTAAATTGAAATTTATTAAATAAAATTAACAAGTTGATGCCCCCGCCCTCTGCCCCTCCAAAAAAGGGGAAAAAAAATGTTTTTTCTTAAATTATTGTTTTTAACATTAAAAGAAATACAAATATTTACAAGTGAATAATAAACTTGAAATAAACATGATAAACAAATGAAAACTAAATCTGTAAAAATTAATGGCATGATTGCTTTATTTATTTTTTATTTATTTCTTTATTTTTAATAATTTGATAAAATTATTTTCAAATTAAAAATTCAAATTTAATCTGTATTAGGACAAAATGCAGCTAACGCCGTATTATTATTATTTTTTCCACTTCAATCACATAACTTGTTTGAAATAAATTAAATGAAAACTTTATATTGGCTTTAAAATTAATAACCTATAGAGAGGGGTTATAAAATTAATAACCTATGGCAAGCAGTTATCCCGCTTCACAATAGAATTTTATAAGAGTCGTTTTGTATAGGTTAAATATGAATACCAAACTGATCAAATGATTATTAACGCTTTCCAACTGCACGTACTTGCTATATCGTATAATTTTCAATCTTCTGTGAAATTAATTAATGTGACCGATACAAGGCATAGAGATAAACTAATTTAATTTATAATCACCTTGAACAGTGTTGTAAAGTGTTAAAAATGCTTAATACAAAAGAAAATGCAGCCCTTTGATTCTAATTGCAGCCTTTAATGGATCTGAACATTTTAGTGTAGCCCTGTAACTTTGAAGGTTAACTATATCATATTTTATATGAAACATTATTTTAGCCTATTAATAAGGAATATCAATTTCTTTATGATTTTTACGATTGAAAATATTTTTAATGTGATTTATAAAAATGTCTGTCCTAAAACTCAATACATTTTTTTTTTTTTTTTTTTTTTTTTTTTTGAGGGGGGGGGGGGGTTCCCTGTACACAAACCAGATTTACAGGACATATTAGTGGAACTTTAAATAGGGTACATTTCACAGTGAATTTGAATAACATATATCATTTTTTTTTAAATCTGAAAATAGTTACGGACGCTGGGGGCAGTCAGAAGGACAGACAGAAAGATGTCCAGTTGAACGGACAGATACACAAATTGAAATCATATTCTCAGTTAAAAATTGTTAGAAAATGTTAAAATTACTTAATCTAAACGAAAATGCAATTCCAGCAAAACTAAATAAAAATCTGGTGTGTAATCAATATTCAAATTTTAAAACTTCTTCACACACCATAAAATTAAAGGCAGCACAACCGGTTTCGAAAGGACGTGGCCTTTCTTCATCCGGTGCAAAAAACACAGTCTTACTTTTGTCTCTAAGGCAGTAGCACGTGTTTTTTTTCCCCACCTGATGAAGAAAGGCCACGCTCTTTTGAATCCGGTTGTGCTGCCTTTAAGTTTATAGTGTGTGAAGAAGTTTTAAAATTTAAATAATTCCAGCAAATTTCCAATAATAGCCTTTAAAGTAACCGAACATTTTTGTGAAATACTGTAAGTCTAATGCTAAATTCTTTTGTAGATATAAATCACATATTTCAAATTTAGAAAGATTTGTAAAAAGTAAAGTTATTAAAATTTGGTTTATAGAAATACCTGTCATGAAATGCAATGCTTTGGAACATTTTGAGTGCGCCTTTACACAAACCAGTGATGATATTTATGCCATATTCTATAGAAAACATTTAATAGTGAGCTTGAATAACGTATTTCAATTTAATTAAGAGTTGTGTTAATTAAAGTTATTAAAATATAGTTTATAGAAATGCCTCTCAGTAAACATACTGCTTTGGATTACTTCCGGGTGTCTCTGTACATAAACCAGCAAAGGTATTAACTCCATTTTCAATATAGAACATCTAATAGTAAACACGAATAACATATATCAGTTTTAAGAAAATTCATATATATTTACGGAAGTTAGAGCGCGAACAGACAGAGAGATGGACTGACAGACAGAACCTGATTAATGGGGAAGCACACATTATCTCCGCTCTCACCGGAATATTTTGACAATTATTTTTTACTTCATGTCATAGAAATTCCACGCTTTGACGAGGAAATATTTTTTATAAAAAATGAACGGTGTAAAACAATTCGATTTACTCACCGTTATTAGACACTAGAATTCTCTTGAAATAATTTTTAATGAGAATTTTCTGTTTATTATAGGAGGAATGTATTTGTTAAAAAATAACGGTGTAAGTATAAATAATGTGTGCTTCCCCCTTAATCAGGCTCTGCTGACAGACAAACCGAAGTCATAAACACTTTTGAACCCAGGGATGGAACACGGGCGCAGTATTCATACCACTATCAATGTAAGAAAATTTTCTACTTCTTAAATCAACGATATTATAGTAGTAAAATTTCTTAAACAGATTCCGGTATGAATTCTGCGCCCGTGTTCCATCCATGTGAACCTTAATCAATCAACCCTTTTCAAGTGTTAAATAAGGTCTAATTATTATATATTTCATTTTATACATTCATTTTTTACGGAAATTGAAATAAATTAATTTAATCGTGAATAGCGAAACTGAAAAGTAATGAAATTGCCATCACAAGACTTTAAAGTTATTAGACATATTTATAATGTTTAAATCCAGTTTTATTATTTATATGTTAAAAAAAAAAAAAAAAAAAAAAAATATATATATATATTTATATATATAAAAGAACGTACATATAAATTCCGTTATTACGTCGTCATTTAAAAAAAACAAAGACTTGTCACCTACATGTCATTCTAATGCTTGGGCAGTTCTCTTGTTTTTCGCAAAAGAATTAATACAGGAAAATTTCTATAACAATTTCAAATTTATTTAACGCCTTAACGTACACGCTCGAATTTTCCCTTAATATTTTACGGTACAAGAAAGTACCAGCCAGCACTAAACTACATATAACGTAATATCAATATTTACACATCGTTAAAAACGCCAATGTAAAAAAATTATTAAGTGCGGACTGCAGTTTCTGTAGCGTAAAGCGTATCGTCCTCAGTGCCGAATGACGAAGTGGATTATTGCTCATATATATAGGAAGGGAAGCGGATTATAGAGTCCCTTCCCTTCCTACATACATGAACAATAATCCACTTTGTCATTCTGTACTGGTGACAGTACGTTTTACGCTATCGAAACTACAGTCTGCACTTAACAATTTTATACATTGGCGTTTTTAACGCTGCGTAAATATTGCTATTTCTGTTCTGCATCAGGTCTAGTTATTTATTCTATTTCATATAACGTATTTGGAAATATGTACTGTATAAATATAAATATTATTCACATATTTATTTTCAATCTATTTTCTTTAATTGAACAAAAATGTGGATCCTACGGTCGTGTCTTTGAGAAATATCCGAGCGTTGAAGGATTAATCGTAGAAAATAAATAAGAACAATTTATATCCTGAAATAGTAGGGATAAATCTGTTTAAAAAATTCGAAAGTTTGGAAGCTGTGTAAAGGTAATTTTATGTCAGAGTTAGAGAGAAAAAAGGTTTTACTATAGTTTCAAACTTTTACATTTTTTTTTCCAACCAGGAAATTTTAATAGAATTTTTTATACATACTTTTGCAACAGTTTTCACTGATTAAATAAACTAAAAATTTCTATTAAATTTTCCCGGTAATCAAAAAGGGTAAACATTGGCAACTATGGATTTACCTTTTTTTTTTTTTTTTCTGTTACTGTACAGAAAGAGCTATCACACTTTTACAGTAGTTTTTATGATTAAATAGGATGGTGATATCGTTAACTCTTTACCTGCTCTAAAGCGCTCTAAACAGTGCTGCCAAATTTATTGACTCTTTTATTCAACTGTCACCAATAATTTTGAGGTATGATATTTGATATATATAATGGAAGAATAACCTTCGAAATGATTACACAACCATTACAGTTAAAATTTAGTGGTGTATATTGTATAAAAAATAGACCTAAATTTGTCAAAACTGACCACAGGAATGAAATGTATTAGGACTAGCAAAGGGTTAATAAGGTGGTGAAAGCTAAAATATCCCTGAGTCGGACACTACATTTAATGTGGAAATTTCATATTTATGAATTTATGTTCATAATTATTAAATTAAGGGGTCTGGGACACCAAATTTTTATTTTTATTATTTATTGATGAATTGCTGTAATCATTTTTTCTGAAATTGGAGCTTTTTTGACGATGAAGTTGAGCAAGAAAGAATCTTAAAATAATTTTAAATAAAATTTTAAAAATTTAAAATTTAAAATTTTTGATAAATTAAAAATTTGTTATATCTCATGAACTAATGGTTCAGTTTACAAACTTTTTTCACTCTTATATACAGAAAACATTTATCTTCAATTTGGCTTCGGGATTTTTAATTAGGAGCAAAACTTTCTTGGTAATCCAAAATTTATGCATGAAATAAGTACGTTTTAAAAAATTAAAATTAATATTTGAAAAATTTATTATTATAATCAGAAATCCTGAAGAAAAATTGAAGATAAATCCTGTCTGTATATAAAGGTGAAAAAAGTTTGTAAATTGAAACATTAGTTCATGAGATATTACAAATTTTAAATTTATCAAAAATTATAAATTTTTATTCTTTTAAATTTTATTTTTATTTTTTTAATTTTATTGAATTTTTTTAAGGTTCTTTCTTGTTCAACTTCATCATCAAAAAAGCTTCAATTTCAGAAAAATAATTACAGCAATTCATCAATAAATAATAAAAACAAAAATTTTGTGTCCCGGACCCCCTTAATACTTTTGTTTTGAAAAAAAAAATCTTTATATATATATATGTTTACATATATTAATCTATGAAGTACTAAAAATGAAGCAAAGCAAATTTCCACTCGAAGCAGCTTAAAAAAATATTATAAAATTTAAAATTTTAATTTTTTGAAAAGAAGAACTATTTTACGATTGTGATTATTTTTTTTACAAAAAATAAATAAATAAATAAATAAATAAAAATAAAATAAAAAAAATAAAAATAAAAAAAATAATTGCTATAGTTAATGAGTAATTCTGATAACAAATTTTCCCGTATAACAATACGGGTTGTAGCAGTCGTAGATGAGAGGTGACACTTGATGTTTCAGGAATAAATTTAGCATCAATATTATTAAAAGTATATCATCAATCACGTACATTTAATGGATTTTTTATTTATTTATTTATTCATTTCACAGAAATCGTTTATATCTTAAAAGTATTCAGACAAATTATATTTACATTCTACTTATTTATTGTAAGTGTTAAAGATTTTTTTTTTTTATAAATTTTTAAACATAATGTTATTTAGTAACTATTTGGTTTTTAAAATTTATTTAAATTGTTCGTGATAAACCTCTTTCTCATGTGCAAACTTTTAATTTATTCCGTAATACTATTAGCATCCGTCTTTTGTCACAATACAATGTCATTTTCTGTATTATGTAATTACATTTAACATAGTTGCCAACTTTTAAATTTATTGCGTAAAGTTGTTAATATCCGCCCATTTCCCACAAATTTTTATTTATTTATCTTTAAAGAGAAATTTTCTTTATATTTAATCGTAATGTTACATTAGAAAAAATCGTTTAACAATGAAAGTGGTGAAAACACAGAGCGGTTGCTAACGGTGTTACGAAATGAATAAAAAAAAAATAACAGATATGAGTTAAACAAGAATAAAATTACTCTTCTAAAAATGTGGTATGAAGAAAATGCAGGTATTAAAGTTATTGCGGAATAAATAAAAAATTTCACATGCATTCATTATTTTGAAATACTTACAATAGTATATTCTAAAATAAATTAGTTTTATTGCATTATATATCAGTTTATTATTACATGTATGTAAATTTATTTTCTAAAAATGGCAAAAACTATTTTCACTTCTTTATTGGATATCTGTTTTGTTGCTTCGGAAAGAAATATTCTTGTGGCTGGTTAAGCATGTCTTTTGTGGTATTCACACAAGCCAAGAGGCTTAGTGTGTTATCTGTGCTGTGATACAAGAGCTAATCGTTAATGCCGTTACTCTGAAATAATCTAAGAATTTGCTAGGAAAGGAAGTTAACGGAATTAAATATCCAGAAAAAAATGCTTCCCATTTCATTAAAGATGCCTAGTTAAATTCATAAGTAGAATATTCCATTTTAATATGTTTTTGTTATTTTAATCAATAGCGAACTCTTATTATTCAGCTTTAAATTGGGATGGAACACGATCTCAGCATTTATACCGGTATTTGTTTAAGAAATTTCTCTAACTATAATATCGTTGATATAAGAAGTAGAAAATTTTGTTGCATTGATTAGTGGTACGAGTTCTGCGCCCTTGTTCCATCCCTGTTTATATTATAAACAGCTGAAAACGAATTTTATTAAATTATTAGAATATAAGTTAATTTACTTTCCATTTTTCTTTACTTTACCAAATATCATCCTATTAGTTGAGATAAAATTGCTACCGTTCAATTATTAATGTTAATGTTATTTAACGTTAGTTGTTTTTAAATTGTGTGGTAATATTAATTCTCTATGAGGGTAACCAATATTATTTTTATCTTGGATATTTAAAATGTTCAGATAAAGTTAAGAGAGTAATTTTTTTCTGAATTTATATTGTTATACTTATATTTATTTCACTTTTATTCTAGCGCAAAATAATAGTAATAATAATAATATTATTAACAATAATAACACATGAAAAATTTCCTCTTACAATAATTTTTAAATTCCTAGAAAAATTATAGCTAGAAAGTTAATTTCTTGAAAAATAAATAAAACTGTCCGTTAAAAATTTTTCTTAATGACTTTTTTTTTCTTTAAGTATAAACCATAAAACAGTAATACCGTTTGTAAAAATTTATGAAGTCTGCTAAATGTTATGAGTGGTAATATTATTTTTAAATTTAACAGCAATGATGAAAATGATTCAAATTTCTCATCAGACTAAAAACCACTAAAGATGCCTGTGTTTTAATGAATACATGCCAAAATATTAATTTATTCAGGAAAATTTTTAGTACCCGCCTTTATTCACACCATTTTTTTTTTTTTTTTTTTTTTTTTGAGGTCGTATTCCGCACCCATTTTCAGCGATAACAAATTTTCGCTTTTTTTCCTTACCATTATCATTATACAATAATTTCTATTCCGTTTAATTATGACACATTACTGTAAAAGTACGGTAATGATTATCGTATGAAAATACTGGTAAAAAAGGGAAATTTTCTCATCCCAGCTAGTGTACGATCTCTGTTATTTGCAGAGAATTTTCTCCGGTGAGTAATTGCAATTAAATAGAAGGTACCCTTCAAGGAAAGTGATGTGAAAGAAGAGCGGATATTAACAATGCTATAGAATAAATTAAAATTTTGGCATGGCTGCTAATGTATGAGTAGCATTGAGATTAGCCAAATTATGTATATATATATATATATATATATATATATATATATTTCAGATCATTTTTGACTTCTTCTCTCTCTCTCTTTCTTTCTTTTTTTTTATACCACATTATTCATAGAATAATTTTCTCCAATTTATAACTACGATAATGTAAGAAAAAAGTACTCTGAAAAATAGTAATATGAAAGAGAGGCGGGGCTAACAATGCTCCGGAATATATTATAAAAGAGGGTAGCTTGTTGTACTGCAAACTTGTAGAAACATTTTTATTTCATAATTACTGTTAATTTTAAAGAATGGTTTTTGATATATGTGATAGTTGATTAGACAATCAAACAGTTAGACAATAGGGTGGGGACATTTTTATTCATTATCCACCAACAAATTTTAATTGCAACTGCTGCCTAATCACTACGAAGATTAATCGTCTTTTATGTATATCTAATATCTATTCTCAAAATTATTGGTGGTAGTTGAATAAAAAAAAGTCCTCAATCTGGCAACATTAGTGACAGGACACATTTTGCACCTGGTTCATCCAACAGTATTTTTCTTTCTGAATATTTAATAGTAAGTTTGCATCAGGAATTAAGTAATATATATATATATATATATATATATATATATATATATATATATATATGAATATACTGATGGGAAAATCAGAAAAAAAGGTAGGTCTGTAGCCCTCATGAACAGTGTTGCCAAATTTAAGGACTCTTTTATTCAAATACCACCAATAATTTTGTGGATTGATATTTGACATAAATAATGACTATTAATCTTCGATTTACCGTAGAGCACCAAGTGCGGCCCATACGCCGCACTTGGTGCTTTATTAAGTGGCCACCACTAAAATTCAATTATAGCGTTTGTCTAATCACTTCGAAGAGTTGTCTCCTGTTGCATAAATGAAATGTCACTTTTAAAAATTGTTAGTGACTATTGATTTAAAAATTCACTCAGTTTGACGGTACTGACTGCTGCCCATACGCCGGTTTTTACGGTAATTAGACAACCTATTCAATTAAAATTTAATAGTGGATATTGAATAAAAAAGATCTTAAATTTTGCAACACTGGCCATGAACAAACCTTACAATTAAAAATTTGTGATGGACATTGCATATAAACATTGCTAACAGCTAGTTAAACTACGTAGTAAAATCAGCAAAAGAAAAAGAGAAAAAAAAAAAAAAAGCAACCTACTACCTTATTTTGCCGTAAATTATCGTAGAAACATGTGACTGGTACCGACCGATTTCTAATAACGGTATACACTGGTTCTCATAATTATAAAGACACCCGTTTTTTTTTTTATATTAACTAAACACTGAACTCTATTATTTATACAAATATATTTTTTATTAATTTGAATTTCATTAATAGACAATATTTAAAAATCTTTATCGTTTTTCTATTTAAAAGTTTTTCTAATTATATTTAAAAAACTTTATCGAATTTTAAAATCTTTAAATACGGTAAAAGAAAAAAAAAAAAAAAAAAAAATATTTTTCAGGTGTTCACAATTATAAGGACAGCTCGAATCTTCATATATATATATCTATATATATATATATAGATATATATATATATATTTTTTTCAGTTATTCCTTAAATTAATATTTTATGGGGTCTCTTTTTAGGGTGAAACAGTCACACATTCTCTCTGATATATATATATATATATATATATATATATATAATATTTAGTTTCAATACTATTTCATACAGCATAGATGATATTCTGAATACATTTAAACTATTTAAAATTGCTTTCGACTTGTATGCACTTTTGTAATATGGTAAGTTAAGTTTTTTTTTTTTTTTTTTTTTAACTGTTAGGCCACAGGAAAGGCAATAATACAGAAGTTTCTTTCTTCAAACTATTTTCTATTGCTGTAGAAGTAGAGCAAAGTGTAAGTATTTTAGAAGAAAAAAAAATACCCCCCCCCCCTTCCCTCTCTCTAAAATCTAACAAAAATCTGAGAATTCCACGTTTAAAATTTGCGGATATTCTCTTGATGTTCATAATAATAGACAAAATTACTAAATTTATTCTGCCTTCAGTAAAAACAGCTCCCCAGAGCACCATATATCCACTTTTAAAATGCCCGATTCATATCTGCCTTTAAAAAATCTGCTCCGTCTTTTGCTATTTTCAGGAGTTAGAGCGCGGGCAGAAAGATAGACAGACAGATGAATAGATACACAAACTGAAATCATATTCACACTTAAAAATGTTGGAAAGTGTTAAATACGCTTAATGTAAACGAAAGTACAATTCTAGCAATTTTTTATTAATAGCTCTTAATATAAATGGATATTTTTGTGTCACCCTGTAAATCTAATACTAACCATGCTACACTCTATGCAAAGAATTTTTTTGTGCATTTAAAAAACATGTTTTAATTTCCTAAAACTTCGTGGAAAGTAAAGTTATTAAAATTTGATTTATAGAAATATCTCTAATAGAACGCGATGCTTTGGAATACTTTTGAGTGTCCCTGTATATAAATCGATGCTGGTATTTCCTCCATTTTATACAGGACTCATTCAATAGGGAATTTAAATAACATATTTCAATTTCAATAAGATATGTCTACTGTAAATGTATGAAAATGTGGTTTATAGAAATAAATCTCATACAACACTATGCTTTGAAACACTTTCGGGTGTCCCTGTACACAAACCAGTAGAGGTATAAACTCTATTTTCAATAGGGAACATCCGATAGTCAACTTGAATAACATATATCTGTTTCAAGAAATTCCATAAATATTTACGGGAGTTTGAGCTCGGACAGACAGACAGACGGACATACAGATGCACAAAACTGAAATCATATTCACACTTAAAAAATGCTAGAAAGTGTTAAAAACGCTTAACGTAAACGAAAGTACAATTCTAGCATTTTTTATTAATACCTCTTAATATAAATGGATATTTTTGTGCCACCCTGTAAATCTCATGCTAATTCTGCTATATTTTATGCAAAGCATTCTTTTGTGCATATAAATAACATATTTCAATTTCCTAAACTTCGTGAAAAGTAAAGTTATTAAAATTTGATTTATAGAAATATCTCTCATAGAACGCAATGCTTTGCAATACTTTTGAGTGTCCCTGTACATAAACCGATGGTGATATCTGCACCAATTTATACAGGGAACATTCAATATTGAACTTGAATAACATATTTCAATTTCATTAAGATATGTCTACAGTAAAGGTGTGAAAATATGGTTTATAGAAATACCTCTCACAGAACACAATGCATTGGAATATTTTCGGGTGTCCCTGTACACACACCAGTAGAGGTAAAAACTCCGTTTTCAATAGGGAACGTCCGATAGTGAACATGAATGGCATATATCAGTTTGAAGAAAATCTATAAATATTTACGGGAGTTAGAACACGGACAGACAGACAGACAGACAAGCAGATACACAAAACTGAAATCATATTCACACTGAAAAAATGTTAGAAAGTGTTAAAAATGCTTAACGTAAACGAAAGTACCATTCTAGCAATTTTTTATTAATCGCTTTTAGTATAACTGAATATTTTTGTGCCACCATGTAAATATAATGCTAACCATGCTATATTCTAAGCAAAGCGTTTTTTTTTGTGCATATAAATAACATATTTCAATTTCATAAAATTTCGTGGAAAGTAAAGTTACTAAAATTTGATTTATAGAAACATATCTCGTAGAACGCGCTGCTTTGGAATACTTTTGAGTGCCCTGTGTATAACCCGATGGTGGTATTTCCTCCATTTTTTACAGGAAACATCCAATAGTGAACTTGAATGACATATTGCAATTTCATTAAGATATGTCTACAATAAAGTTAAGAAAATGTGGTTTATAGAAATCTCTCTCATAGAACACGCTTTCAAATACTTTCGGGTGTCCCTGTACACAAACCATTAGAGGTATAAACTCCATTTTCAATAGGAAATTTCCGATAGTGAATTCAAATAAAATATTTCAATTTCATTAAGATATGTCTATAGTAAAGGTATGAAAATATGGTTTATAGAAATACCTCTCATAGAACACAATGCTTTGAAATACTTTCGGGTGTCCCTGTACACACACCAGTAGAGGTACAAACCCCATTTTCAATAGGGAACGTCGGATAGTGAACTTGAATAACATATTTCAATTTCTTTAACGTATGTCTACAGTAAAGATATGAAAATATGGTTTATAGAAATATCTCTCATAGAACACAATGCTTTGACATTTTTCCGGGTGTCCCTGAACACAAACCAGTAGAGGTATAATCTCCATTTTCAATTGGGAACGTCCGATAGTGAACTTGAATAACATATTTTAATTTCATTAAGATATGTCGACAGTAAAGGTATGAAAATATGGTTTATAGAAATATCTCTTATAGAACACAATGCTTTGAAATACTTTCGGGTGTCCCTGTACACAAACTAGTAGAGGTATAAACTCCATTTCCAATAAGGGCCATCCGATAGTGAACTTGAATAGAATATTTCATTTTCATTGAGATATGTCTACAGTAAAGGTATGAAAATATTGATTATAGACATACCTCTCATAGAGCACAATGCTTTGAAATACTTTCGGGTGTCCCTGTACACAAACCAGTAGAGGTATAAACTCCATTTTCAATAGGGACCGTCCGATAGTGAACTTGAATTACATATATCAGTTTCAAGAAATTCCGTAAATATTTACAGAAGTTACAGTGCGGACAGAGAGACAGACAGACAACCGAAGTAATAAACACTTTTCAACCTTGTTGGAAAGTGTTAAAAAGGAAGAATAATAAGATGTTGATGAGGAAAGATCAAAACGAATAGACAGCTTATTAAGTGTTAATACCCTTTAAACACTGCAAAAGGTCGGGGTTTCGTTTTATGTGTCATTTTGGAGTGTTGTAGAGTGCCAGAAAATTACTTTATATAATAGAACTTTTCATTTAAAAGGTATTTAAAGCAGCATTATATTATATACATAGATTATCCAGGAAAAATTTCCACTGATCCGGTTCGTGAAAAATAAGGAACATTTTCTGGCACTCCGCTATGTATACACATTCTTGCCAACCTTACCAGGAAGATTTCTACACATCTGTCTTTTTTTTTTTTTTTTTTTTTTTTTTTTTTTAAGAACATTTTTCTTCTTATTTAATGGTAAATATATTTGAAGTTCGTGAATTAATTTGAAGTTAACACTTTCGCGACCGCTGATGTAGATTCACGTCATTCGAAAATCTAGAACTCTATCAGTGGACGTTTCTTTCGAATTTCGTATTATTTATTTCTTAAGAATATGCTCAATATTCATAGTTGCACAGTCATATATACTATGGATACAAATATTTTGAATATAAAGAATATAATTCTAATGTATATCCATTTGTAATGTAAATGTGTATACAAAATATTTTCTTCTGAAACATTGTAGCTTGGGAGAATAATGCCCACAGGCGAACCTTACTGTCAGAAAGACAAAAACATGCGATCGCGAAATTGTTAATTGCTCTAAAAATTAAGTTGTGTGCACAAAGGGGCGGGAGCTTTCAATTTTCCGGGTTAGGTTGGCAAGTATGCCTATATATATTTCTTCATTTATAAGAGATAATATATAAGAAAAAAATATATTTTCTTCTTCTTTTTATTATTTTCTGTTTATATATTTTATTAAATATAAATACATTATTCATATATAAGCATTTCATATGATTGTGTATATAAATATATTGATTAAAGAAGTTTTGTTGCTATCATATAATTATTTTTCTACAATTATATTATTACATACTTGCCAACCATCTCATTAATAACCGTACAAATTTTAACGCCCCCTTAATAAACACCCCTTTTCTCACACCACTTTGTTTTTAGAATAATTCTCTCCAAATATCGTTATGATTAAATAAGAATAAAAATACTCTAAAAAATGACTGGTGCGAAAAAAAGGCGGGTACTAAAAATTGTACAGTTCATAATGAGATGATTATCAAGTATGAGTATATTAGCACTTTGACTACCGCATGGTTTTGTTTTTTTCACAATAAGGTTCGTCTGTGGGCTTTTCTACCCAGTTACGATATTCCGAAACAAAATTTTCCGTAATCACATTTATATTACAAATAGATATACATTATAGTTACACTCTTTCTAATCAAAGCATTTATATCCATAGTATATTGATCGTACAAATACGAATATTGGGTATATTATAAAGAAAAAAATAACATACAAATTGCAAAAGAAACTTCCACTGGTGGGGTTTGAAATTTTTAAATGACGCAAATCTACGTCAGCGGTCGCGAAAGTGCTAACACAAATATGTTTTGTAATTTTCGCAGCATCGAAAAACAGCAACAAAGCTTCAATATCAAAGCTTAATGTGAAGAGGACGTAAGCGTACTGTAGCTAATGTATGAAATTTGAAAAAAAAGAAAAAAGAAAGTCTGATAAATGAACTATAGGGACCGAAGCAAGGGAACCATCGCCTCCGTGAACGATGAAAATTATGATGGCATGTCTCCGAAACATCCATAGTGGTGCATCCCAGACCGTCGGCAATTACTCATAGTACCCGACCTACATTAAACCCGACCTACACACCTAACTACATATAGTGGTATGAAATGGAGTGTAAGTGACCGATTACACATGCTTTACAGTGTAGAATGGCTTTCTTAATAGGAAAAATCTGTTTGGATTTTCAAAAATATATATGATTTTAAGTTCATTTAAAATTTGCTTTGGTAAAATATGATGACTCCTCATTTAACCGTTTAACGGGCCATTTATTTGTAGTAATGGTATATTAAAATATTTTTGGTATTGAGAGTAATATTAGGAAAATAATTCCATTTAGTTTATTAGGTAAAATTAATTTGATTTTTAATGTTTTATAAGGCCACGAGAAGTATATTTACTGCTCAATAAATTAATTTTAAATGCGAAAGGCGTGATAAGCTACCTTTCCACGCCTACTTTTTATTCTAAGCACCTATTTTTCTTGTAAAATTACTTATTACGGCCTTATAAACAGACATTCAGGAAAAACAAAAAAAAAAAAAAAAAAAAAGGAATCAACAGTGTGACACTTGTTCTTTTACTTTGTTCCTTCATGTATTTTAGCAGAGTAAAAACTGCAGGCGTTGTAAAATTAGCTTACCACGTCTTCCCCATTTTAAAATTGATGACTTTGTAGTAGAATATTTACCACAGACTGTTAAAGGGTTAAATGATAGTGCTGAAGGTCATATGTGGAAAGCGGGAAAAAGTAAAAAACTATGATAAAGTAAAATAAGTTTCTCTTAAATATATATATATATATATATATATATATATATATATATATAAATAAACAGTAGGCTAAAAATACTCCGGAATAAATTAAAATGTTGTCTATTCCGGTTTTAGTCAGCTATATTGCTGGATCCGCCCTCTCTACAAGAGCAGGTTCCGCTCACAATTTATTCATTAAAATAATGTTTTTAAAATCTTCCGCACAAATATGTTCAAAACACAAATTCAATTTTTCATATATTTTGAAATCGTCACGTTTCAACTTTAAAAGCCTTTAGATTAATTTATTTTATTTTGAATTATTTAAAGTTTGGTGATTAAAGTCTTTTAAATGAAATTTTAGGAGGCTGTATGATCAATATCTATATATTTGAAGGTCATAAGACATATTCCTTTGTTTTAAATTTTTATTCCCCAATAACTGTGAATTTTACTCCGTGATTAAGATTAATTGAAAAAAATTAATATTGAGCAATGTTTCAGCAATAGATTTTATAAACTAAAAAAAAAAAAAAAAAAAAAAACATTTCCACTATTTGATTTTGTATTAAAAAAACATTTAATAGAAATTTAATATTTTATTATGTTTCCATTATGCGATAAATTTTAAATAACATAAAGCTTATAAACGGTACAGTAAACAAATGCAAATATGTCACAACAAAATTTAAACAGAAAGTTCATGGCAAAAAATCTTATGAAAATTATTAAATGTTAATAAAAATAATACGATTTTCGAATGCATATTGCTACTTCAAACAGTAAGTCTCGCTATACCGTGTTTTCTAAAACATGACATTTAACTTGAGGTATACGTACTCTAGAATGTTTAAATTCGAAAAAAGGACAACAGGATTAAAACATAATTTTAGCAGTGAAAAACACAGCCTGATTTAGGCCGGGGCACTCTCTCACCGGAATATTTTTAAATTATTTTTTACTGCATATCATAGAAATTCCACGTTTGGACTAGGAAATTATTTTTGTAAAAAATGAACGGTGTAAAACAATCGAATTTACTCATGGTTATTAGACACCAGAATTCTTTTAAAATAGTTTTTAATGAGAATTTTTTGTTTATTATAAGAGGAAAGTATTGTCTTAAAAATAATGGTGTAAGTGTAAATAATGTGTGCCCCGGTCTAAATCAGTCCCTGGTGAAAAACCAGAAAAGTATATTTAATACTTAAGAAGAAAGACTTATCATGTTAGGATCGGATATGTTGCTATCTTGTAATGTAAGCCACGCCTTTACGCATTTTTCTAAAACATTATATTATAAGGCAAAATAATTTTGCATATTTGCAATTAAATCATGTAAGTTTTGTCTTCATTAATCGATGTAGCAAATGCCATTGTAATTTATGCATACCAGCGTCACATATAGAGTCAAATGCGAATATGCAAACTAGGTTTTTTTTTTTTTTTTTTTTAATAATGTTTCAGCGATACAGAGGTGGGGCGGGGCTTATTTTCTTTTAGAATTCTGTCACAATCCTTCGCCTGCATTGCGATAATTTTACAAACACAGGCCAATTTGTATAATAAACATCGAAATACTGCTTAGGAAACAATAAGAATAACAGAAAGGTAAATTAAAATACTTTTCCGTCAAATTATACACAGATATTTACTTACAGAGGATACAGTTTATAACAAGTGACGGCCCCCTAACAGGAATAAAAAGTGAAATATCACTGTAACTGAAAAAATAATGTTAGGAATGAGCTGTAAATTTGTAAACCCATGTTTTTGATGGTGCTTGTCCTATTCGTGCAAAAATTAATACAGGCACATAATTTTTCATAATTTTTTCGAATATGAATTTATAATTAATTTTCATAATTCAAAAAATCTTTGTTTACCAAAAATATGCATGGAATACGTTTGGGTCACTTCATTCTACCGCATTAAAAAAAAAAAAAAAAAAAAAAAAAAAAAAACAGAATTTAAATATCATAGATATTTGGGAAGATATGAATTAATGTTTGTCACATTATTCATGTAATATTAGCATCCCCATACTTTGACAGCTTATAACTGTTTGAAAAATTGAGCGAAATATATAAACTAAACCGCGGTTATTCGATCCAAAGAATTCAAATAAATTATAAAAAAAGGGGTTACCATTGAAAAAAATGAAGTTGATGCCAGTTTTAATATGTAAACGACTCTCTAAGGAAAATCTAATTATAATATTATAAACTAGACGTTATTGCAAATCGATTGGTATCAGTCGCATGTTTCTACGATAATTTACGACGAAATTAGGTGTGTGTGGATGGGGGGGGGGGGAGAGGTGCCTGACTGTACAATTTAAGATTTTTTTAATCTCAGCAAGAAATTAAAGCTAAAAATATGTTTAACATTAATTACTAATACGTATTAAATACTCCATTTTCGGTAAGTAAAATTTCTAACATTTGCGGGGGAGGGGGGGGGGGGGGAAACTGGCGCAGAGCTCGTACCGGTATTTGTTTAAGAGATTTCTCTACCTGTAATATCGTCGTTTTAAGAAGTGAAAATTTTTGTTTCAATAATAGTGGCATGCATTCTATGTCAGTGTTCCATACCTGTATTTGTTGATTTATTTTACAAAACAAGAACAAGTCTGCAAATGTTTGGGTTATTTTCCTTCACAATATACCTTTCAGGGAATAATTTTCTATTTTAACCTGTATAATTTCTTTTCTACAAGGTATTTCTAATTTTAACTTAAAATGATTCTAAACTAACGCAATTAAAATTATTTTTTCCTGCAATGGATTCCGGACAAATTTTCATAAATTTTATAATTTTCTTGATCATATTATCATAGCTGCCGAAATTTCAATTAATACTCCATAGTATCGTTTGTACCCGCACCATTTTTCACACCGTTTTATTATTATAGTGATTTTCTCCAAATGTAATTACAATTAAATAAGAAGAAAAATCCTCTAAAAAAAGACTGGTGTGAAGCAATAAAGGTCGGTTTTAAGAATACTACGGAATATTAATTAGAATGCTATGGTATTATATAAATGATTGTTTTATTATTTTAAAGAGCAGTATTTTAAGAATTTTACAGAGAAACAATGCAAATAAAATGCGTTTTTTCAGTAAAACCAATATCTATTTTCAATTTACTTGAAACGTAGAAAATAAAAATTAACCCTTTCAGGGGCAATGAATTTAAGATCATTTAAAATCAAGTGCCACCAGAGTTAGAGAACAAGATTAGAAGAAAAGTAATAAATTAATGTTTAAGGTAAAGAAGTAAAAATTTATAAAAAAATTCTGTGATGAATATTTGCAGCTGTGAACTGAAATTAGGTGGTATAAAATATATACCACCGCCCCTGAAAGGGTTTAGCAGTTATTTTTAAAATTATCTTTGTCATTGGAGTAAGTTAAGAAATAACCTAAAGAAGAATAAATATAATAATTCGAAAGAATATCATTGAAAAACAAAAGATAATATATTAATGAATTCACTGCAGCAATGATGTGTCTGCGTAAAAGTAAACAAATAAGTTAAGTAGTTAACTTAATAAGTAAATTCCTAAATTCAGTTAATGAAAGTTTAATTGGAAACGCTGCATTAATACTAAAAAAAAAAAAAAAAAAAAAAAAATGCACACAGGAGTTGTCTCGTCCCTTGAACAATAATCTCAGAATACGAAATATGAGGACCCTCGCGGCGAAATGGAGTATTTTAAATAAGGAAAAGGATTATATAAATACATATCACTTTATTGATATTATTTAAGCTTACGCGTATATTTGCTATTTTTCTTTTCAATATTCAGTAAAAGTCTCCAATTAAAAGTCGATAGTGTGTCGTTGGTTATATTGCATCATTCGAGTATTTGGAAATAAAATCATATTTAAATAATTTTTGATATTCTTCGGTATATTTTTTAAAATAAAGTATCTACATATTATTTATTATTTTTATTTACATGATTTTGAATATTATTTCATTATGAAAGCTATTCAATTAAAAATAAATAAATAAATAAATAATGTATACAGTAACTTAAATGAAATACGTGTCTTAAAAATAGCAATGATGTTATTCATTCATTTTAGTCACATTTTTATTATTACTATTATTTTTGTACCACTATTTCCATAACATAAAGTTTATAATGAATTTATACAGGCAAAGGGTAGATTTACCTCCGTAAATGTATTATAAATTTTACTTTTTGAAATAGTGGTACGAAAAGAATATAAATAGCCTGGTGCGTCACTCACACGACTTTCTCTTATACTAAAAATTAATACTATAAGAACGGATTGGAGATTAAGGGTTAAGATAACGAGTGCTGTTATGTAAACCTATGTTAGAACAATTCAACTGTGTGAGGGGGGCTACCGCCCCCCCTCAACTCCCCGTTTCATTATTGTACCTACATTTATATAGAATTCAAATCTGTTATTAAGTTCAAAAGTTCATTTAAAATTATTCAGACAACTTTCACACGAATCATTTCTTGAAACTTATCAATATTGAACAAACTGTTTTGGTAGCAAACGTATTCACTTAAAAATACATCATTTGGATCGCCTGAAATTATTTGTTTATAATTTACTCTAACAGATACAGGGAAAATTCAAACTATAAAACTTGATTTCGGTATTCAAGAAGCATCAAAACGTGTAAATATACAAGAAACCAATCGATGAATATTTAGCTTAAAATATATATATATATATTAATAGGCAAGCATAAAATTTGTAGTCCCTTTTTAACATATTAATTATGGGAGTAGAGGGTTGAAAATGGTATCATTCGAAAGGTATGGTTAGCCGGAAGGTGCGAATACAAATATTATTTTCGTACGATGTCAAGAAGGTATTTAAAAATACATTTATTTTTTATGCATTTTCCCCCATTTTTCCCTTTTATACACGTATTCCTTTACATTAAAAAATACCTAAAAGCAGAAAGTTGTTAAATATGGCAATTTCATAAAGCTCAAATAAAACCATAGACACAGTAATTTGTATAATGTAGCATCACTATGCGCAAGCGAAGTAATGACGTCACTGTCTGTCCATGGAGCCATGAAAAAGATTTTCTATGTTAATCATCCATTGGATTTTTTGTAAAAAATTATTAAAAAATAACGGAAATTATCTGCCGATTTTAATTCCGATATTTGGGTATAGTTATATATAAGTTACTGTCTACATGTGTTTGATTGAGTTATTTTTTCTGTAAAATTGATAAAATTTTAATTTAAAATCAAAAAACTCCAGAAAGAAAAGGCAAACTTCCAATTTCGAATGTAAACATAAACATTTCATTTCAAAGGGTGATATTTGAACAATAAATATTCAACTAATATACTAAATAAAAGGAAAATGGATTTGTTACTAACTGCTGTATGTATAAGTAGACGATACGGAAAAAATTCCGATTTCCGTTTTTTGCTGAATATACATGTTTTGAGCTTTCTTTACGTTTCAATTAACTGAAATTGGCTACTTATTTTTTTAAAAAGTGTCTTTATTGCTAGCTTTTGTGGGTAGAAGAAGCACGTAGAAGATACATAAAAACTTTTGATTTCCGGTTTTCGATGAATTTACACGTTTTGAGATTTCCTTGCATTTTAATTAAGTGAAATTGACTACTTATTTTTTTTTTTTTTAAAGTTCATTTATTATTCTTTCCTCTGCATATATAAGTAGAAAATATAAGATTCAGAAAAGTTTTAGATTTTCGGTCTTCGATAAAGTTACACGTTTAGAAATTTCCCGAACTCAATTCGACCATTTTTGAAAAATATATATATATATATATATATTTTTTTTTTTTTTTTTTTTTTTTTTTTTTTCTTTTTTTTTTTTAAACACTGTACTTTATGAACCAATCGAATTAATTTAACAGAATTTGATACTTGGTCGGGCCTTGGTTTGACATGGTACCAATTAGCTTCTGGGCTGTATCACACAACAAGGGGCGTTTTCACGTTGCGATTTTCTCTCATTTCAGGAAAGGCTAATAACTACAGAGAGAAATAGTTATATTAAGTAAAACTGTGTTGATTCAGTTAGAGTGAATATCGGAAAACAATTTCCGCAGCTGTGTTGCAATTGCATTCCGTTTAGGACAAGGTAATAATTTTGCTTTGCCTCGCTTTGCAAAAAAAAAAATGGTCGAGTTTCGACCACTGGGCAATACTAATATATATATATTTACCGTATGGCTTCGAAGAATTAAATTCAATTCTGAGCAGCTTCTTGAACACGGTTAAATATAATATAATATAGCAAAAGTACTTCCACTAACAAATAAAAAGAATGTTATGGCTTAAAGATTGGCAACCCTGTATATCTTCTGGAAGTTATGTACACATCACATGGTGCATATAAATATAATCCGATAATATTAATACACGGCACAACCTGAAATACACTTACATCAATTTTCAAGTACTGTCGCATTATAATCTAGTTCTTTTGTGTAGCCCTGTAAACGAACAGTGAATGATTTCTATACCATATGCTACATGAAACATGGTTTTACGCATATAAAAATATATATTCGTTTAATTTGGTTTGGTGCAGTTTATACATGTTAAACTTTATTTACCGGCAATTTCCCCCACAGACGCAATGTATTTGGATTCTCTTGGGTGTACCTGTACACGAACCATTTGCTTGATCTCAAAGAAAAGCTTAGTGTAGCATCCCTATATGATACACATTTAGAAAACCAAGTTTGAATTTTCTGCTATGATTTGTTTTTGAGATATGGTGATAACACACACAGACAAACACACACAGAGACCAACTGCTATAAATACGATTTTTAGATTCAGGGGACTTTAAAACGTGTAAATATAACAAAAACTCGCTTTCGAAAATTTGACCCAAAAACAATACTTTCTCTACGTTATGGGCAAGAGAAAGTAAAAAGTGAATAAATAAAATCGCTCGTAGCTGCACTGTATTAACAAACTCCAAAAATTTCTTAACGCTAAACTTTGTTTTAGTTACACATTTATAAATTCTTTAGTAGGAAATTTTATTTTATTTTTCCTTAACCCCTTCCTTCTCGCTCCCGTGATATTCACGGGCAGTGTGTTTTTCCTTTAATATTTTAGGGCACATGAAAGCACCAGCCACTACCAAGCTATATGTAATCTATTTGAAAATATGTACAAAATAAGTATATATATTATTCATACATTTATTTTTAATCTATTTTTATTAATTAGACAAAAATGTGGATTTTATGGGCGTTTCTATGAAAAGTATGCAACCGTTAAGGGGTTAAGAAAAAAAATATTATTTTATGTTAAAATTATTTGAAAGCATTTTTGTTTCGAAAATATTGATCAAACATGAAGAAATTACACTGATTAGTAAGAGTTAGTTGGACATTAATTAGGAAAAGTGCTAATAAAGAGAAACCCCAGAAATACGCAATAGATCACGAATTTTATACATAGCTACGAACATCGTAATCAATATTCCGTACTATTGCTAGTACCCGCCTTTGTTTTCACACCAGTCTTTTTTTTTAGAGTACTTTTCTCATTGTTTAATGGTAACAGAGCTGCCACCCTAATCCGGCAAATTGTTAGTACCGCCCCTTTTTCTACACAACTTAAGTTTTAGAATAATTATCTTCAAATATATTTACGACGAATTAAGGAAACAAATACTCTAAAAATTATGTGATGCAGAAAAAGGGGCGGTACAAGCAATTTGCCGGATTAGGTTGGCAGCTCTGTGGAAATTACGCTTGGAGAGACTCACTCAAAAAATAAAGTGGTGTAGAAAATTGGCGGGTACTAACGATAATATGAATTATTAATTAGGATGTTTAGAGCTATGTTTGTATTACGTAAATTTTTGAAATGGAAATTTGGCTCATCTAATACAGTGGCCGCAGCAGTCCTATATTTTTACGTGCATTTTATTATTTTGCCAGTATTTTAATCAAGCAGCGTACTTTTTCATATTGTTTTAGCTTTAAAATCTTAACACTTTCGCGACCGCATGTTTTTCACAGTAAGGTCCGCCTGTGGGCGTTATTCTCCCCAGTCACAATATTTCAGAACAAAATTTTTCGTATTCACAAAATATATATTACAAATGGATATACAGTCGACTGCAAAATTATTCGAGCACTAGCCAATAATTCCTATATTTAAAAAGTACACTTAAGACTGTTTAGCTAAGTAAATCCTTGTCGAATCATGTTCTTAGACTGATTCAGAACATGACTCGACAAGGATTTATTTAACAAAGCTGTATTAAGTGTACTTTTTTTTGGCAAGGATTATTGCTAGTGCTCGAATAATTTTGCAGCCGACTGTACATTACAGTTACACTCTTTCTAATCAAAGAATTTATATCCTTAGTATACTGATAATACAAATATGAATATCGAGTAAATTTTTAAGAAAGAAGTAACATACAAATTGCGAAAGAAACGCTCACTGGTGGAATTAGAGATTTTCAAGCTTTTTTTACAAATATCCCGACCTTTTAAAAACGTGTTATAAGGATTATTTAATTATGATTATGGATTTGTTATAAAGATCTCACATCATAGCAACATACCGAAAATACTTATGATGTCACCAATTGCTTTGGAAAAAAGCATTAAAAGTTTTAATATTTTAATTTATTTTTATTATTATTATTATTATTAAATATTTTTATTTTTGTTTTTTGCAAAATAATTTTCTAATGTAGATAATAGTATAAATACATTTCTGATGATGATAATATTTGAAATATAGAACAAAATGAGTAGTATTTAGTAAAATCTTTTTACACAGGGCCTTCCTGTAAGGACACTTCCACCACTGTTTTTTAAAAGTAATTGTTTTCTTAAATGTATGTGGATAGTCCATAACAAAATTAGCTTTTTAAGAATATCAGTGTTCTAAATTAATGACCACGGGAACCCTGTTAAATAATTTAATAAATTAACAAAACTAAAATGCCTGAGTTAAAGAAGTAATGTTACCCTTCGTCTAGAATATTTAACCCTTTAACGGGCCATTTATTTGCAGTAATGGTATATTAAAATATTTTTGGTATTGAAAGTAATAATAGGAAAATAATTCCATTTAGTTTATTAGGTAAAATTAATTTGATTTTTAATGTTTTATAAGGCCACGAGAAGTATATTTACTGCCCAATAAATTACTTTTGAATGCGAAAGGCGTGATAAGCTACCTTTCACGCCTACTGTTTATTCTAAGCACCTATTTTTCTTGTAAAATTACTTACTACGGCCTTATAAACATACATTCAGGAAAAAAAAAAAAAAAAAAAAAAAAAAAGGAATCAACACAGAGTGTGACACTTGTTCTTTTATTTTGTTCCTTCATGTATTTTAGCAGAGTAAAAACGGCAGGCGTTGTAAAATTAGCTTACAACGTCTTCCCCATTTTAAAATTGATGACTTTGTGGTAGAATATTTACCAGAGACTGTTAAAGGGTTAAAATAATAAAATGAGAAATATTTAAAAATGGTGCCATAAAAAAAAAAAAAAAAAAAAAAAAAAAAAAAAAAACTATTTGAATGTAAAATGCTTAAATTTTTTTTTTTTTTTTTTAGATTGACCGCATTTGCATGTAAGTAAAAAATTTCATCTTAAAACTATCAAGAAAACACAATAAACCATTTATTTAAATAAAAAATAGGATTTCATTAAAAAGTTAATAACCTGTCGGCGTCAGTAAAATGTATAACTAAGTTTCATTTTTCTTAAGCTTTATACAATGTTTTATTTGTTTTTTAATTTTCTTTGAAGACACCAAATTAAGACATTTACTGAGAATTTTCTTTTATCATGAGCTTTTCTTTTCATGCTTCCATTTTTTTTCTTAAAAGTGAAGAAATATATGCTTTGCATAAAAATCGAATGTTTCTCTACTCCATGTTAGAGATTTTTTTTTCTTCTTTGTTTACATTCTAGAATCTGATACATGAATATAAGAATTTCTCCGATCATGTAAGATATTTTTTTAAGTGACGGTACACCGAAAAAATTCACAGAAAATGTTTAAAAAATATATAAAATAAAAATAAAAGCCTGTTAGAATTGCTGTACTTTATCTTTACTCTTCAAGCTGGTATGAATCTTCTTTGTTTTCTTAAATGTGATTGTAATGTTTTCTTGAATGTGATTCCTTATGCTTTTAGAAATTAATAATTACGGAGAGTTATGTCAAAACTGTCTGTGATGAAACGTTTAATATAGATTTTCATTAAGTCGCTTTTTAAAGATACTATATATATATATATATATATATATATATATATATATATATATTTCACTGAGAAAAAAAAAGAAATTTTATTGCAGATAATTTCCAGTTTCAGTTATTTAATTTTCTATCATTTAACTTCTACATAAAGAAATAAAAATTATAAGTACGATTTTAATTTAGTGCAAATATGCAATTAATTTCATTATAAATAAAAAAAAATAATATATTTAAAAAAAAAATCTTGTGCTGATATATGAATACTGCAAGGTTTGAATATGGTAGTGTAGGTCAACAATAATTTAGTTTATATCGCATTGCAATTATAATAGCATGAGAAAAGGGGTAATATTGGGAATAAAGCAGCCCTAGACATATTAAACTAACTTACATATTTCTTTTTTCCGTACATTTTTATTTTTCGCTTTATTATTAACTTTTTTACTATACATAATTTTATTTTTGGCTTTATTTATAATTTTCTTTCGGAAATTGCAATGATGTTTTTTTTTTCAAATGTATACAGGGTTTCTACGGCTCTGCTTTCTCCCCATCCAGCCCCACTAATCTTGTCTCTTCAGCCACTACATTTATCTAGCATTTTTCCCCGTATTTGATCGTGGAGACATACTACAAAGATTACTATATAAATATAGTGGTGGAAGAGTCAAGAAAAAGATACAGACTATAATAACCCTGGTATAATTTCAATTAAACCCTAACTCGATTTCAAATCTTTATTTTTATTACTGTCTTGAAAACAGCTTCCTTTTGTATTCTTGATAATATTATTTGCTCGAAAGGTCGTTTTAAATTATTTTGACCCGAAATTATTGTAGTGTGGTTTTCCTTTTTTTCGGTTTTATAATTATTCTTTCTCATTCAACACCAACTTTTTTGGCGAAATTTAGTGTTATATTCGTATATAATTCAGTCTCTGATAGTAATCAGTGTATACGTTTTTAAAATAAAAATGTATTAGTAACATTTAATTCAATAGTAAACAACTCTTATAACACTATTTTTTATCAGTTATTTCTATCATATTCAATCACAAAATTTACTGTGGAAATAGTGATAGCAAAAAATGCAAACAATTTCACCCCTGATTTACCATACTGTAATCGTATTTGACCGTATCAATTTAAACATAAATTTCAATTTATCCTCATTTTTTATATTTAATATTTTAATTACATACTTGCCAAAATACTAATTAATATTCCGTAGTATTGTTAGTCCCGCCTTCTTTTTCACACCAGTATCTTTTTAGAGTATTTTTCTTCTTAATTAATCGTAATTTCATTTGGAGAATAATACTCTAAAAATTTGCTTGTGTGAAAAAAAGAGCGGGACTAATAACACTACGGAATATTAATTAGGATGTTAGCAAGTATGTAATTACATAAGGTTCAGTAGAAAAATTTCCCAAGAAATATGGTTGAAAAAATTATTGTGATTTAATTTTTACATAATCCAATCCTCTTTTCAGAAATGATTTCGCATTTTAAACATTTTATTCATATCTAACGTAAAAATATATTTAAATGATAGAAAAAAAAAAATAAAAAGAAAATAATTTGCCTTCTAATGGACTTTCTATATATTTTGGATTAAAATCTGCCGTTCTAGTAAAAGCTTTCAATTTCTGCAATCCAAGAATTCATGAATTCTTGGGAAAATGGATCTCTGGTAAAGTGTTGAATGTATAGGAAAATTATCTAAAAGCGTACCGTTCTTAAAGTTAATGAAGCTCTACGACGATATCCAAGTAAAACGGCATCTTACATTATAATGAAGTAGATGAAAAGATTATCTTAACAATTTCGTAGTACAAATCCATTAAAAGGGTCAATTTATTTTATTTTAAAATTTAATTTACTTTTATATTTATTTCGTTTTTAAATAAAATGGTGATTGGAAATCATACATGGAACTCTAATATAATTCGCATTATAACTTATAAATTAAAAAAATCTAAAATAATAAAATATTTCATAAATAGTTTAATTTAAACGAAGGAAACACATAATGTGATATGACATTAAAGCCTAAAAATTTTTTTCAAATTAATTTATGAAAGTTTCAAAAGAAATTTTTTTTGCGATTATTTTACCAATAGAGCAGTATAACGCGCTTTCTTGGAGCGTGAAACTCGTAAGTGCTTTCGTAAAACGCGACGACAAAATTGTGAATTGTACACACAGCGCGATAAAAATCCCATATAACGCGTAAAATAAATTGATCATTTTTACAGGGCTGCCACAGGCGACTTTTTTAAAAATTATTATTATTATGTTAGTACCATTATTTCTATGACATATAATTTATAATAAATTTATATAGGCAACGTGCAGATTTACTTTTAAAAATTCGTTATAAATTTTATATTTTAAAAACGGTGAAGAAAGGTGTAAACGAAAAGAAAAAAAAAAAAAAAAGTCGCCTGGGGCGTCCCTGGTAATACACAGTTTCTGATTTTTGTTTTGGAAATAAAATGAATAACTGTTGTTTAAGTATGGACAGTGAAGTTTTTAATTAAAAATAAAAAATAAAAAATAAATAAATAAAAGAAGTAGTGGTTCATAAAAAATATTAGTAAAACATATACATTTAAAGATGTAAAATGAAAATCATTTTTTTAGACTTTTAATAAAATTTAAAATCTTTACAACTATTTAACATTTATTCACTGTCAAAATTTCCAACTACGACGTCTTATTAATATTGGGAAGTAGTACAGATTTATTGCTTGAATAATCCATAGCTTTGCCTCTATTGTTATCGTTATTTAAAAACCGTTTCTAAGTTGTCGTTATTTAAAGATTTCTTAAACTGTTCTACTGACGGATCAATTTTCATAAAATGTGTTCGTATCAGGGGCCCGTACTCTCCACCTTTTTTTTTCAGGAAACTCTTTTAGATGAGGTGTTTCCGCCCTTATTGCTGCCACTAATTTTATATAATAATTTACATCCTATTTAATCAGAACATATTATTATAAAAATGCCATAAAAATTTCTTCATTAAATTAGTGGTGGCAAAAAGGGCAGAAATTTCTAATTCCCGAAAGTGTCCTGTGAAAAGGGCGGAGAGTAAGACTACTAGTTCACATACCTGCCAACCATTTCAATAATAAGCATAAAATTGTTAACGTCCCTTGAAAGAAACGCCACTTTTTTCACACCACTTTATTTTTAGATTAATCCTCTCTAAATATTGTTAGAATTAAGTAAGACTACAATTACTCTAAAAAATGACTGGTGTGAAAAAAAGGGTGGGTACTAAAATTTTATGCTTCATACTGAGATGGCTGACAGGTATGTATTCAGGTCTCGTAACGTTTCTACTCTAAACTTTTGCGCTCATTTTATTATATTGTTACCATTATTTAAAACTATACTCTTTTTCGAAATATTTTAGTCTTAAAACTACACTCAGAGGTGCTCTTTCGGTACCGCTGACGTAGATTCACGTCATTTGAAAATCTCTAACTCCACCAGTGGGCGTTTCTTTTGCAATTTGTATGTTATTTATATCTTAAAAATATACCCAATATTCATATTTGTACTATCAATATACTCTGGATATAAATGCTTTGAATAGAAAGAGTGTAACTATAATGTATATCCATTCGTAATATAAATGTGAATACTGAAAATTTTGTTCTGAAATATTGTAACTGGGGAAGAATAACGCAGACAAGCGGCCCTTTCTGTTAAAAAGACAAAAACATGCGGTCGCAAAAGTGTTAATAATCCGGAGTATTCTTTTTACGAAAGCTGATTATATAAAAGCGTTGGCGTTCCCGTTAGGTTTAGCTCGCAAGTTTACTTGCATAAAATTGAAAAATATGACTGATGCGATCCTATAAGTGGATGTGACAAATGCGTTCAGAGCGCATGCCTTTAATTTGCGGCTTTTTAACCCTTTGAGGCGCAAGACAATTTGAAACATTTAAATTATACTGCCACCGGAATTCATGAACTAAGTTAAACTATAAGAAATTTTAAATTTTAAGGTTTAAAAAACCGACCTTTTCTGATATGTTATAAACGTGAATTTTTGCAGCTGGATTTTAAATTGTGCGTCCTCGTGGCGAGGACACCGCGCGTTAAGGGGTTAAACATAAAGGACAATTCCATGAAACATTTAGCGTCAATCACTCATAGAGATAAATCTGCTTCCACCAATATTTTTTAACAATAATCACTATAGTATTTAATCATAAAAATCGCAGTAAATGTGCCATTAAAATTCCTTGATAGTGATTCCGGTAGGAAAAAAAGAGGAACTATTATCATTTTTCAGGTCTGATGATACCTTCTTCCATTGAATCACCCTAAATATGTTTTGTTATTGTGTGCTAGCTTCTTATGATTAATAACTTTATTTTGAATGTCAATTGCATTGAAAAATTCATTTTTATATATGCATTTGTGGTACGATTTATATTGCATTTTGTGGTCGAATGGTTTATATATTTTTGTCTTAAAATGTTATGACTTATTTTTTTATCATTAGTGATTTTTTACTTTGCAAAAATACATTTTTTATGCGTTGTACTATTTTGCCATGTGTTACTTTTCGATTAAGCCTATTTACTTATCTTTCTTATACGAAATACGAAACTATTACATAACTTTAAAATAGAAACATAACCTTATATTTATAAATCACTAATGATAAAAAATTAAGTTATAAGATTTCAAGACAAGAAAAACATACCATTCAATCACACATTTTGAATAAAAATGTATTTTTCAACTCTATTGACATTCAAAATAAAGTTACTATTCTGTAAGAAGCTAGCAGATGATGGGTTGGGTATTTGTATTTGGGTGTCTCGGATTATTCCGAATTACATAACTTCACAATAACAGTTCACAATTTTCTTTATATATTTCACACAAAATACACCAATTTCCTTAGACGTGCATGCCTGAACCGAGATTAGCAGACTGTAACATAGCACACACTGCATATTTAATTTTCCTGAACTGGTAAGTTTGGAGCATGCGCTCTGTTATTGAATGTGAGACAGAAATGCTGTAGTCGTACTTTTGACCTTCATGCAAATAACCTTGCGAGCTAAATTTAATGGCAATGCAACATTTGTGTGTAAGCAGCTTTGCTTCTTATTT
This sequence comes from Salticus scenicus, assembly GCA_963930645.1. Taxonomy (NCBI): domain Eukaryota; kingdom Metazoa; phylum Arthropoda; class Arachnida; order Araneae; family Salticidae; genus Salticus; species Salticus scenicus. Next base: position 61,140,891 of record OZ005651.1, read on the forward strand.
AACCGTAATTGAATATTGGAAAAAATTACTGAACAAAAAAGTATTAATATTATTACAGATCCATGATTCAACTATTTGTTTTAAAAGTACGACGTGTATATATATATATATATATATATATAGATATATATAAGCACAGAAAATTTATTTCCCCGCAACCAGTAAGGGCAGTGGGAGAGTTGCTCCTACGTATACAAAAGAATTTTACCTGGTTGGCCGTTACTGTCATACATATATATTTTTTCAGTTTCACAATGAATAATTAAAAATAATCCTCATTGAGTACATTTTTATAAAAAAATTTCTCCCGTAGTGCAATATTTTAAAGTTATGATGAAACGAGATGAAAGTGCAGTGTTGCCAGATTTTGCGACTTTTTTTTCAATATTCACTACTAAATTTTAAATATAACGGTTGCCTAATCCATAGATGCCAACATTTGAATTTTTTCCGGAGTATTTTTAGCCCCGCCTTTATTTCGCACCACTTTATTTTTTAAAAATAAATTTCTTCTATGTATAACTACGATAAAATAGGTAAACATTACTCTTTTAAGTAAAAAAAGTGGTAGGAAATAAAGGCGGGGCTAAAAACACTCCGGAATAAACTAACATGTTGGCATCTATTCCTAAACACACCGAAGCTTCATCAATTCATTTAATCATTCAGTGTCCATATTCAACATCCCTTCTCAAAATGATTGGTAACTGTTGCATAAAAATGCAGATAAAACTGGCAACACTATGACAGTGTCACCTGTTGAAGTTTATGCACCAAAAGTTAATAGAACTTCTAATTTATGTCAAGATGAATATAAATGTAACATTGTTACGAAATTTTGTGCATTTGTTCTCGAACTAGAGTTGACAGAATATATTTGTCTCACGCGTATACGGAGACAGACAAACATTTTCTGAAAGGTCATATTTAGACTCTCAAAACATTTAAATATTGAAAACTGGAAGTAGAAAATTTTTACGAATCCAATATATATTTATCTTTTGTATATAGAAGATATTAATGAACGAAAATGTTTGATTGCCACATTTTTATGCATGAAGTATTATTTATTTACTTGTTTTTCTTTCTAATTCTTTTCTTATTATTTAATATTTAAACTTATACATCTGACATTAAAAGAGAGAGTGTATATGAGTGTGTGCACTGAGACGAAAGTTTTCGCTGAATTTATTTCATTTCACTCTGTAAAGCGTGTTTTAAAAACCAGTCAATCGTATTACATTTTTGTACGCAGCTGAATTTTCGAAATAAATTTGTTACAATTCACGTAACTGAAATTTTTGGAGCTTTCACAACCTGAAATCCATTTGTTTTATTGCTATTTTCGCAAATTTTGAAACAAACATTTAAATGTTATTTATAATATAACCTGCTCTAAAATATCGTATCTGATATTATCCTGTAATAAATAAAAAATAAGTAAATGTTAAATAAATTTTCAACAATTACTTAAAACAATATAATATTTTTAGTTTTATATCATATTTTACACTGTCAACCACCGAAGGTTGACTCTACTTTATATCATATTTGACATTGTCAGCCACCGATGGCTCACATGGTGCTCAACGTGTTAAACTATATGTTCCCAGATGTAAAAGTTACAACCATAAAAAATAAATTTAGTACCACTATTTAGGATAAGTAATCTTTGTCATACTTAATCGCAGGTAATTATTTAAAAGAATATAATTTTAATTTTTTGATATGAGGGTTACGGATAGTGCGTAATAATTTGGCATCTTTGCGCTCCTGTTTGACGCATGGAATTTTAAATTTTTAAATATTGTAAATTGATTAATAAGATGTATTTATTTGCATATTTTTTAAAAAAGAATTATTCATATTGAAAAATGTAATTAGGAATAAAGTAATTGAAATAACATAGAATCGATTACAAATGTATTAATCTTACGAGGAGTTATTTAAAAAAAAAAAAAAATAAATAAATAATCCTGATAAATAAGTCTTGAAAAATCTACTTTGCTTTTCTCAATTTGAGCTTTTATATTTTAGTAATGCACTACTCAGACTATCGTATTAATTTAAAATTTCAAAGAACATGCTATCAAGGCTCGTAGTCTCCACCTTTTTTTTTTTTTTTTTCAGGACATTTTCAGAAATCAGAAATGTATGCCTTTTTTCGCTACCAATATTTTTATACAATAATTTCTATCCAGCTTAATCACGATATATTACTGTAACAATACTATAAAGATTTCTGTAAGAATAAAAGTGAGGGCAAAATAGACAGAACAGGGATGGAACACGGGCGCAGAATTCATACCACTATGAATGTAAGAAAATTTTCTACCTCTTAAATCAACGATATTATGGGTATGGAAATTTCTTAAACAGATTCCGGTATGAATTCTGCGCCCGTGTTCCATCCCTGACAGAAATTCCTGACCTCTGAAAGTGTCATGGGGAAAAAGGCGTAGACTAGGACCTCTGTGCTATAAATGGACAAATATTGATACATATATGAATAATTTATTCCGCAGTACTTTTAGTACCCGCCTTTTTTCACACCACTTCGCTTGTAAAGAATTTTTCTACAGTATTAGGGTGGTCACAAACCAATTTTTTCCCCTCATTCTTCCACCATTAGTTTCTCTCGGAATTTTCAATACAGTGTATTTGCACCATTATTTAAGTAAAAATTATCATATAAGTATTCTGGTGGAAGAATCAGGAAAAAAAAAGGCGGGTCTGAAACTACCCTGAATATGTAATTACGATGAAATAAGAAGAAAAATTCTATTAATTACAGTGGTGTGGAAAAAAAAAAAAAAAAAAAAAGAAAGAAAGAAAGAAAAGCGATTACTAACAATACTCCGAAAAATATTATAGATGTTACCAGGTTTGTTAATATAAAATTTCTCCTTTCCCTTACTAAAATTTAAGGTTTTCTAAAGCCTTTTTAATGGTTTAATCTACATTTTCAGGTATTTAAAAGCTTTCTTTGAAGTTTCATATACCTCCCGAAAAGAAACCACATCTAAGTTTTTTCTAATTTTACATGGCAGAAAACGTCGTCCAATTCTTTTATTTTAATTTTGCTGGTGAATTCCGGTGGCAATGTAATTTAAATGTTCCGAATTACCTTGCACCCGAAAGGGTTAAATACATCGCTGATAATAAGTTTTCCTATAGTATTCAGACAATACTTCCATTATACCTACAACCAAAAACTTTTCATTAGGATTTATTTTTAAAACCTCTAAAAACCTGCACTGTTTTAAGTTTTCTGGAGGTTTTCAAAAGTTTTGGATAAATACATGGATGCTAGTAAGTTTTCTTAAGGTATTCAGGCAATACCTTCATTATACTTACAATCAAAAACTTTTTTTTACCCCTTATTTTTACCTCAGTATTACTCATTACCTAAATATTTTAATTAGTAAAATAATAGCAATTTTGTGTATTATTATTAATAATTATCAATTTCATATAGGGACGCACCGAATAGCAGTTTTGGCCGAATGCCGAATATTCGGCAAACCGAATACTAACTCTTCGGCGGAATACTGAATATCTTTCAAACCGAATTGTTACTATTCGGCCGAATACCGAATATTAGTCTGGCTGATTTACTCTTATATTCAGGTGTCAATAACCAAATTTTTTGTGAACTTTTTCAGTAATACCATTTACATTTAGTATTATATTAAATTTTTTAATTATGAAAAAAAAAAAAAAAAACTACTATTCAGCAACAGTGATTTACATAAATGTAGAAAAATATTAGGAAATATTACTGTACATAAGTAGTGGTGTAATGCTGAACTCACAGTCAAAGAAAATTAACAATTGTAAAGTTTCTTAATAAATACAAAAACTTTCTTAAAAAACAATATATTGTCATGTCCACACCAAATAATAATAATGACAATAATTATAACGTAACCCTAAAATGCAGCATTTGAGAAAAATCAAATTAAAAGTAACATTGAACAACCTATATTAAAGCTGAGAAAAATGCCTCTTACTCTCATGTGGATAAATTGTGGAATAGAGATGCAATGCTTTTTGTGCATGTTGGGGGTATTTCATGTGCATTTTTCAATGGCAAACTCAAAATTGCTATTTTATGACTTGTGTCATTTTTCTTGCTAGATTTGAATGTGATCTTTGTTTGATCTCTTGAAGTGCCCTAAATGGCGTCATCATGGGAATTATGTACGCTCTTTCTTCACTCATATTTAGAAACATGCATCTGTTATACTGTTATTTAAAAAGAGAAATTTTGTCATATATTATTAATCGTTATAATTAATGTAACTAATAATTAATTTTCTTTAATGTTACTTGAAACTAGATAAAACAATTGTCTTCATTTGAGTATAATCTACTTCTTAATTACTCTGAAAATTCTTAATTTAATGATTATTAAAAATAACAATTTTTTTTTAATTGATTGAAAATTAAAAAAAAAAAAATTCTAATTTTTATATATTCCAACTAGCCGAATAGTAGCCGAAAAATTTGATAGTCGGCCTAGCCAAGTAGTTTCAAATTTGGCCAAACCGAATACTCGGTAGTATGGCCGAATATGCCGAATACCGAATAGATACCGAATATTCGGTGCATCCCTAGTTTTAACATCTGCAGAACAAAACATAATAATAATAAAAAAAACTATAAAACAATTATTCAATATTTAAATTATACTCAAAATTAATCATAAATTCATTAATATTAATCCATTAATTTCTCAAAAACATAATAAATATTAATACATTCATCTCATAAATCATAAAATAACGCGCATTTAAAATTAATTTCAGTTTTAATCTAAAAACGCTAGTCTAAATAATCAAGAACCATGTACTCAAGGCCCACTGGCTCTATGGGCAGAGCACTTAACTACAAACCCGAAGTCCGTGAGTTCGATCCTAACCGTCCCCAAGTGTGAATGAAAATTATTGCAAATACAGAAGTTCAATAATTTCTCCCTAGATTGCAGCATCAATCATACAAAATGAAACCATAACCTACATGGTTCTTTATCCCTTTGCGGCGCAAGACAATTTGAAACATTTAAATTATACTGCCACCGGAATTCATGAACTAAATTAAACTATAAGAAATTTTAAATTTTAAGGTTTAAAAAACCGGCCTTTTCTGATATGTTATAAACGTGAATTTTTGCTAAAATATTTCCGGGATGAATTTTTGCACCTGGATTTTAAATTGTGCGTCCTCGTGGCGAGGACACCGCGCGTTAAGGGGTTAAAAAAACCTTTTGGTATTTATAAAAAACCTGAAATAAATTTTATAGAAATACCTTAAGATATTTGTAAAAAACCTATGGAGGTATTGATGAAGCTTTTATTATAGCTTTATTTTTCACCATTAATACCTGATAATACCTTATTTTAAATACCTCTAAAACCTGTAAAATACCTGTTAAAAGAAACCTAAGGAAAACCTTCAAAAACATTGGAAAAGTATTAAAAAAACTTTGTAGGTTTATTAAAAATACCTGCATGATTTATGGTATTTTATAAAAACCTTTTCGTATTTATACAAAACCTGCGATAAGTTTCTGAAAAAATACCTTTAGGTATTTGTAAGAAACCTATTGAGGTATTAATAGAGCTTTTATTATGGCTTTATTTTCCTCCCTTAATACCTGATAATACCTTATTTTAACTACCTCTAAAACCTGTAAAATACCTGTTTAAAGAAACCTTTAAATTTTAGTAAGGGTTATGCAAATAGCATTATCAAATTATCTGATTTTACTCCTTAAAAATACGTTTATATAGACAACATATTTAATTACATTTCAATAAAAAACACCAAGGACATAATACGAAACACACAAGTAATTATCATAAGATATTTGAATTAAAGTATGATTCAATTCTAGAAGTAAAGTAATTATTTACATTTTTTTTCTATGAATATACTACAGCATGTGAAATACAGAACCATCCCTAGAGGTCACACTCTGGTTCGTTATTTGCAAAACAATATTCCTACAGCAATATTTTATAATAATTTTGCTTCAATTAAATAAATGACGAGTTATTTTTTGTAACTATTTACGAAAAATAACTCGTCATTTATTTATTAGTTGTGCCAAAGCTGCACGAGGGTGCGACCCAAGGCATAATACATTCTTAAAAAGTCGGAAAAGCTATTGAAAAAATAAATATATATAGGTAAACGCTGCAGATGTTACTCAAAACTAATAAAATGTAATGCATTATGCAGCTGCCAAATTTTCTGGTTTGTGCAAAAAAAAAAAAAAAAAAAAAAAATGCCAACTTCTTTAAACTAACCGCATCGAATGACGAGCTGCGTAGCCCCAAAAAATTGCAATGACAATTATATTGGGTGATGAGCTCAACACACAATTATGCACGCGATATTTGTGTGGAGAGCTGGTTTTCTGTAGGAGTTGCTTCTGGTCGTTCAGGCTTCCGGTTGAGAATAAAAATAAACATTTCACACCAGTCAGTACGGTTATTTACAACTACAGTAAGAAAAACCAGAAGTTTTCTCAACGCAATACTATTCTTCAAAAAATGTAGCGTGAATAAAAGGATGGTCAAACAGGGATCAAGAATAGGTATGCACTAAAACAGGCATAGTTGCCAGCAGTCTGTTTAGTGTTCCGTAAAACTGTTAGTAACTGCTCTTTTTTCCTACACTACTTTACATTTAGAGTAATTTTCTTCAAATGTAATTACGATTAACCCTTTATCCGGCGCAGTGTAATTTTTTCATTTAAAATCAGGAGCCACAGGAATTCAAGAACGATATTAGAAGACAAAAAATAAATGAAGTTTTACCTCTATATTATAGAAGAAAAATACTATAAAAATTTTCTGGAAGGAACTTTTGTACTTGCGAATTAAAATCAGGTGTTGCACCAGCGGCAACACTGTGCCGAAAAGGGTTAAATAAGAAGAAAATATTCTATTATAAGACAGGTGCGAAAAAAATGGTGGATACTATCAATTTCACAGAATATTATTTAGAATGTTGGCAGGTATGTAGCTCGTAGCAGAGCTCGAAGTTTCCACCTTTTTTTCAGAACACTTTAATGGATGATAAATTTTTGCCTTTTATTTCAAAGACTGTTTCTATACAAAAGCACACATGCCAACATTCTAAATAATATTCCATAAAATTGTTAGTATACGCTTTTTATTCACACAAATGTTTTTTTAGACTATTGGTCTTCTTCTTTAATTGCATTAAAAATTTTTTACTCTAAAAATATAGTGGTGTGGAAAAGGGGAAGGTACTAATAACTTTACGGAATAATAATTAGAATATTACGCAGGTATGCAGTAATCTAAATCCCAGAGATGTTAACACTTTCGCGACCGCTGACGTAGATTCACGTAATTTGACCATCTGTAAATCCGCTAGTGAGCATTTCTTTTGCAATTTGTATGTCATTTATTCCTTAAAAAATTACACAATATTCATATTTATACAACCAATATATGATGGATATAAATACTTTGATTAGAAAGAGTATAATTATAATGTATATACATTTGTAATACGAATCTGAATATAGAAAATTTTGTTCTGAAATATTATAAATTGGGAGAATAACGCCTACAGGTGTACCTTACAGTCAAAAAGACAAAAACATGCGATCGCGAAAGTGTTAACATTTATAATTTATTTCGGAGCATTGTTAACCCACCTTCATTAAATACGACTTTTTTGTGTAATTTTTCTATCTTTCTGTTTCTTTTTTTCTTTTTATTGTACTTATATATCGAAGAAAATTCTTCTATAAATAAAGTGACGCGAAATAATCGGATCTGAAAGTGCTGCTGTATAAATTATAAAAGTTGGCACCTTTAAAATCTTATTTACCGTAATTTCCGGCGTATACTCCAAAGGTTAGATAAGTCAGTTTTGCACCAGAAGTTTTAACTAACAGGTAAAGTTATATTTGTAAGAATTGTTTCTTTGAAAGATTATGTAATTTTTTGTTAATTTCTGGTGATGAAATGACATACCTTATCTGCGGATTCCACGCCAGTGTTGCCAGATCTGTTTTTTTTTTTTTTTTTTTTTTTTTTTTGTTTTGTTTTGTTTAATTCAATAGCCACCAATTTTGAGAAATGACATTTGGTACACATAACAGACTATCAGTCTTCGAAGTGATAAGCCGATTGTTACAAATAAAAATTATTGGTGACTATTGAATTAAAAAAAGGCCAAATCTGGCAACCCTGTTCCACGCCGAAAATTACGGTAATAACATACTTGTCAACATACTAATTAACATTCCGTATTTTTGTTAGCCCCGCTTTCTTTTTCACACCAGTATCTTTTTAGAGTACTATTCTACTTGTTTAATCGTAACTACATTTGGAGAATATTTCTCTAAAAATTTCCTGGTGTGAAAAAAAGGGCGGGGTGCCAACACTACGGAATATTAACCCTTTATCCGGAACATGTTTTCATCATGCTTATCATGAACATCGGCCTCACAGACCGCTATTTTTAGAAAAAGGTACTGAATGTATTTAGCGAAATTTCGTGGCGATAAATTATTTATTCTTGCAGCCATAACTTTACTTTCTCAAGCATGACGTATTATAGGGACGATAGGGTATTATATGGTTGATTGGATTTAATGCCGCATTAGTATTGCGCAATGAGTAATTGGCGACGGTCTGGGACGCACCCCTAAGGATGGTCCGGAGACATGCCATCATAATTTTGATCCTCTCACGATTAGGTGACCCCCACAGAGCTATATTTTGGTATTATCATATGATTGAATCATCTGGTTTCTGAAATTATTCATTTTTAGTATGATTATAGTGACCAGTTTAGAGTACTTTTATAAATACGAAGCATTAAAATTATTAAAAGAATGTAATTAAGGCGTTGATTTTTGAATTCTAAATAACCACACTAATAAAAAGTTATAAAACAATTTCTTATTATTTTACGGAACTGCAGGAAATGAGTCTGCTCTCGGATTCGAAGAAATTTTGTCACCCTGTTTCGACTATTGAGTTACCGAATTTCGTGCAGTTTGAGATGCATTCACAAGCGGTACCATCGACAAGATATTAGAGTAGACCTCGGACTAGTAACCTTTTTGCTTTCCAACATTAGATCTCCACCATTCAGTCAAATCATCCACCAAACCGACATGAAAATTCCACCAACGCAAATTTCCTCCAACTTTTTATCGCTGTTTTATATTTCGATTGGGTGTAAATTAAACATATACCAAAATCTACACTAGCTGAAATTGAAAGCAAGTAACTTAATCCCTGTTATTGTTTGAAAGCTGTTCCGTTTGACTTTTGTTTGTAGTTTTGGTGGTAAGAGGAACAAATCATTTAAAACATGCAAAATCCCAAGAACCAGTTGCCAAGACAGCGATTATTACCAAAAGAAGGCGCAAAAAACGTACTGGTGTTCCGGGAATTTTTCTCCATAGACAATATAGGGAATCCGTACTCTACTAGTATATCTGCTCAATGAGGGGTACCCAGTCATTTTTTTTTTCATGTGTGCAAAGGGTACATTCGTGCTGAGCTTTCTTGTACAAACGGCAGCAAAAGTATCCGAGCACTAGCCAATAATTCTGATGCCAAGAAATTACACTTAACACTGTTTTGTTAAATAAATCCTTGTCGAATCATGTTGTTAGACTGACTAAGAACATGACTCAACAGGGATTATTTAATAAAGCAGTATTAAGTATTACTTTTCTTTTAAGAGGGATTATTGCTAGTGCTTGGATACTTTTGTTGGTACACACAATGGTAAGGACATGCCTCGTCCTGGACCACTTGAAGGGGTGGATTCTAAACTTCCACCAATTGCTCATTACGTAGCTATCATGTGATATTTAAACTAGGGTGACCAAATGTCCTGAAATTAGGGAGTGGACTAAAGTGACTGAATGTCTCAATTTATTGGGGACAGTCACTACTTTTGGCAGTTTGTCACTAAGAACAGGATTCGACAAGGATTTATTTAACAAAACTGTATTAAGCGTACTTTTTCTAGCGCCCCCCCCCCCAAAAAAAAAATAAAATAAATAAATAAATAAATAAAAAAATTGCAGTTCATTTTTTATTTATTTATTATTATTATTATTATTATATATTCAAAAATAAAATTTAAAAAATAAAAATAATTAAACTTTTTTAGAAAACGAGTGCGAATTTAATTGTTGTGAAATTATCTAAACGTGTAAATGGAATTTAATTAATCATCAATTGTGGAAGCATATTTCCTCACTGAATAGCATCACCTGCCGGGGAAGTTTGGTATTATACAGTCGGTAACAAAAATCTCCGAACACTAACAAAAATTTCTATATAAAACTAGTATGTTGTGGCCACCACATGACTTTCTTCTATATTTTCCTATACAAATTCACTCAGTAAAAATATTTTATTAAAATTATTATTTAAAAAAATTACCTTCACTGATAATGTAGACGATTTCCATATTAGAGAAGTAGTATAACACTAAATATCCAAAAAAAGTCAATTTTACTGTCAATATTATATTAAAAAAAAAAAAAAAAAAAAAAAAAAAAAAAATGTTAAAAATGAAAAAAATCGATAACTTTATTTTAAATTATCGCAGATCGATGGTTCAACCATTCGTTTTAAAGGTATTGGCGAGCTCTTTTGAAAGATACCCATCATGAAAATTTACTCCCTTCGAGGGGGGACTTCCCCCCCCCAAGGGGGTGACGAGGCTCCTACACATACAATTTTTTTTCCCAGTTGACTATCTCTCTTATAAATAATTCTTGCAAATTTCATAATGATTACTAAAAAATAATAATCTTTATGCAAATTTATACAAAATTTTGACCTATATCACCATGTTAAAACTTTAGAAAAAGCGGGATGGGAACGTAACCTGTAAGACAATTTTTACCAAACGTTGATATGCACTAATTTATGTCACGGTGCAACTACATGCCAATTTGTATGAAATTCTGTGCAGTAGTTCCTGAGATACAGTTGCCACAAAATTTTGTCACACACACACACACACAGAGACAGACATTTTCTAAAAATGGTCAAATCGTGTTCTACAACTCTCAAAACGTGTAAATCCATCAAAAACCCGAGGTCGAAAATTTTTACGAATCCAATACTTTCTTTTATTGAATATAGAAGAAAGTAAAAAAATACACTTAATACAGTTTTGTTAAATGAATCCTGTTTTCAGACTGACTAAGAACAGGATTCGACAACGATTTATTTAACAAAATTGTATTAAGTGTACTTTTTTACATAGTAATTTTTGCTACTGTTCGGAGGCTTTTTTACCGACTGTACTAAGAAAATCAATCAAATTTAAAAAACAAAACTTTTAGAAAGAATTTGCAATTATCAACATTTCTACGTAATGTGTCTGTTAGCGCTCAAAAATTGAGATTCCTAATACTCTCATACCATTTTATATGTTTTTTTTTTTTTTCAACATTAAGCGGATTGCCCATTGCGCAGCACTATTGCGACGTAAAAGCCATCGAACCAACCAAACAAACGTCAATACTAAGCGGCTCCGGGCCCTGCTCACTCTTCCAACTCCAAAGTGTAGCTTCCTTGTTTGAACAGATTTTACGTTGTACTAGTGCCACGCTGTGGACAATTGACAACGGTCCTGTACTCATCCCTAGGGTTGTTCTGAAATATGCCATCCTCTACAGGTTAAGTGTATTTTACGTCGCACTAGTGCTGCAGTTAGATAGACTTGGCGTCTTCGACATTTATCGCCAAACGTGCCGGTGCTCTATTCTAGGAATATGCATCCGCAAGTCCCTACACTAAGCCTAACGTTTAGCGGTCTCAGAGACCGATGTTCCGGTCTAAGGGTTAATCAGGATGTAAGCAAGTATATAATAAGGACACATTACTTAAAAAATACGGTAAAGGTTTCTATATAAAAATAGTTGTAACATTAGAAGCAAATATTTCTTATTCTTGAAAGTTTTGTGAAAATAGAGTTGATTTCGAGTTCAACTGGTAGAATACTTAAAACTAATTTCACAGCAAATAGTAAGCTATATTTATATCTGATGTCATTCGGTGTTAATTTATTCTGTAACATTGTTAGTACCCATCTTTATTTTATTTATTTTTTTTTTTTTTTTCATTTCATACCATATTTTGAAGAATAATTTTCTTCAATAATAGGAAAATTAATCTTTAAAAAAGTGACGTGAAAATATTGTGATTACTGACAACAGAATTCACACATTTAAATTTATATCACAGTTTCATTAGTACCCGTTTTATTCTGACACCATTTTTCTTAAAGGATATTTTTTCCTCTTATTTAGTAATCGTAATTATATAGAGGAGAATATTTCACTAGTGTGAAAAAAGAACGGTTATTAACAGGGCTGCACAATAAAAGAAAATGTTGGCAGCTATGTAAATAGCACCATTTCTTTACAAAAAAATTTTCGTTTAAAAACATAATTTCTAAGGTTAGAAATATAAAATAGCTATTTTTAAAAAAGTTGTATTCAAAGGAAAATTCGTAGCAATACATATTGCTTGTGAAATTTTGTTCTTTTACAAAGCTGACAACATTACTAATTTAATTGTGACATAGTTAGTTCAGACTAGAGCTCCTAAATAAAATAATAGGCCCTGCGCATCACCGCCATTTTTTTGCCTCCGATGTGACAGCATTCCCGCTTGGCGTCCTTATCGCTTCCCTAATGATTTTAAGAAATCTTGATCTGAAGCTACTCCGGTCAAAATAAGAGCAATAAGCAACAATAATATTCCTAAAAACACATTTTTTTTCACAGTTCATTCTCAGAATGTCATTTTATTCTGAGGATATCCTACGGATGTGAAGGGATAAGATGTGTTGTTAGGGCGGTTTTTGTTTATTTTACAAAATGTTGCCAATAACTCAAATACACACTAATAGAAGGTCTGTGAATACTTTATAATAACTTCTTGAATGATTATAGCAGTTTATCACAAACAAACTTCCATTTCATAGTTTACTTATCTAAAATTACGAAATATAATAAAACAAGTTACTCTAAAGTAACGTTAGACGATAAAAAATATGTTTGTCGTTTGTTTATCAGAGGAACGCGCTGGGTACATGTGGCAACCCTAAGGCAAAAAAATGCCTGATGCGCCAGCTCGTATATATAGGAGCCTTAGTTCAGACTATCGATCTATCTATCTATCTATCTATCTATCTATATATATATATATATATATATATATATATATATATATATATTTTTTTTTTTTACATACATATTTCTTTCCTTTGAAGAGTTATTTTCTTCTTATTTACAAAGGACGTGGTGTGAAAAAAAGTTGGATATTAACAATGCTACTGAATAAAGGTTAAATTTGTTAGCTATCCTTTTATTTATTATTATTATTTCTTTTAATATACACCAATGTCAAACCTATATTTCCAAAATATTTGAATGAGTCCAATACGTATTCGAAAAAGTTAGCTCTTAACTGTCAACTCTTTGAAATTTTGTGCTAGCGATTTTCTAACAGAGATGTCTACAACAGAAATTTTTTTCGAAGCATGATGTAAAACATTTAAAAAAATTTTCTGTGGGGAAAAAAAAAAAAAAAAAAAAAAAGCAGCTTGAATGCAATAATAGAGATCTAAATTAAACATTACCAATGATACTTACCAATGCTAACATACATTACCAATGCTAACTTTCTTACTTTATTACGGAACATTTTTAATAATTCCTTCATTTCACATCTCTTTATTTATAGAATAATTTTCTTCAATTTATAACTAAGATAAAATAAGAAAAACAAATACACGTAAGGAAAAAAAAAAAAAAAAAAAAAAAAAAAAAAAAAGCCGCATTTAAAGAAAGTGTGGCTAACAATGCTCTGTAATAATTAATAAAAGTTGGCAACTCTAGATTACAAAAATTTGATATTCTGTCTTATTGAGAGTATACATTGACTCTTATAAATACATTTTTAAAAATTTTAAGTCTTCGACCTTAAGATCTAGTTTGAACTCTTGTTTATGGACTTAAAGAAATATCCGTCAAAACTTTCTTTTACATTCATAGATGCCAACATTTTAATTTATTCTTGAGCTTCTTTAGCCCATTCTTTATTTTGAACTTCTTTATCTATTGAGTATTTTTCTCCAATAAATAACTACGATAGTATAAGAATAAATTACTCTTTAAAATAAAGTGGTATAAAAATAAAGGCGGGGCTAAAAATACTACGAAATAAATTAAAATGTTGGTAACTCTGTACATTTTCAATGCAAAATTCATGCAGTATATATTTCTTATTAAAATTATTTTCCATGATGAATTGAGACAATTTTCCTCATCGATAAATACAACACTAAATATCGAAGGAAAATCAGCTGTATGCTATACAAAAGTTATTTTAGTGTTTTTTTTTCCCTTTTTTTTGTTAAAAAAAAAAAAAAAAAAAAAAAAAAAAACTTTGTTTCAAAATATTGCAGATCCATAGTTTAATAATTAATGGTAAAGGTACTGACGAGTTCTTTTGTAAAATACCCGTATTGAAAATTTTCATACCCAGGAGAAAGGAAACGATTCCCCTACATATGAAAAAAATTATCGGTGACTAGTACTATTATATATATATATATATATATATATATATATATATACAGGGTGAGTCTGAGGTAATAGGACAAACTTGGAGGACTGGTAGAGAACACTACAAAGATTCAGAATTGTATAGTAACCCGTGTCCCAAAATATTGAAGATTTAAAAGTAATTCTCATTATGCACATTTGTATGAAATTTCCTCCTATACTGTCATATTAAAATTTGTGAAAAGATTGGAGAAGAACGTCACCTGTCGAGCGGTTGATCTTGAAATGTAATGAGCACTAGTTTAGGTGAAAGTGCATCTAAATACTAGCCAATTTTGGTTAAAACTCGTTCATTGGTTCGTAAAATACAGTCTCCACAAAACGTTTGATACACACACACAAAAGTTTCCTAAAAAGGGTCAAATCGTAATCAAGACATCTGAAAACGTGTAAATTAGTTGAAAACCGGAGGTGGAAAATTTGTACGAATCCTATATATTGCTTATATGTATATAGAAGAAAGTTAATTAAGTGTTTTTGCGTGATTGTTTTGAATTAGATTTTTTCGGCTACTCCCGAAACAATAAAATATATTTGCAGTTACACATTATATAGTTACCTTAGCGCTATTTATTTAATAAAATTGAGCTTTAATATTTTTTTCCTTAAAGAAATGTGGTACAGAAAAAGTGAACGATTTGGCAACAATGGGCACGCATACACAGTAAGAAATTTCTGTAAAATTACCGAAATTTTTAAACATAAATGCTGCATAGGTTCCTGTAAATATTTACAGTTAGTTCTGTAAAACCCATCAAAATCTGGTTCAAACTTTAAAAAGATGCCAAAAGGTCTCATGAGACAAGACTGGCAACGCATTCTTCCCAATATCAAGGGTCTCCTGATAATCCTAATTTGAAAATAAATGAATTTACTTTGGTAAAATGCCAAACCTTTCAGTAAATTAGAAAAACTGACGAAACCGATGGTAATGGGATTTATATGTGTACCGTAGTTAAAAAAGAGGAAAGTACAGGGTGTGGTAGATAAGTAATGAGACTGGCCGCCGCGCGGCGACCCAGTCGCTCGCAGTGCGGTCTGCACCTGCAGGTCACGTGGTGGGGGATCTGAGCTAACAATAGAACCGGTTCGCAGTCGCGTCGGAGCTGTGGCGCAGTGAGGGTCAAGCTTCGCGTATTAGTTGTTTGTGTGCACGTGACACTTGTGAAAATGGATCGATCGATAGAACAGCGGTATGCTATCAAATTTTGCTTTCGCTTGGGAAAAACTGCTTCGGAAACTTTTGGACATTCCAATACGACCCGGAGACGAAAGCCCAGAGCTTGGAGTGGCACACACCGGCATCCCCGCGGCCGAAGAAAGCAAGAATGTCAAAGTCCCGCGTCAAGACAATGCTGATTGTGTTTTTCGACAAACGGGGGTTAATTCACAAAGAGTTTGTCCCTCAGGGGAAAACTGTGAATGCCGAATTCTACAAAGAAGTCCTTCAGCGATTGCGCAGAGTCGTCAAACGGAAGCGACAGGACCTTGCTCAACGCTGGCGTCTCCACCACGACAACGCTCCGGCGCACACAGCGTTCCTCGTGACCTCCTACTTGACCCGAATTGGAGTTGAAGTTCTGCCACAGCCACCATACAGCCCTGACTTGAGTCCTCCTGATTTCTTCCTATTTCCGAAGGTCAAAAGATGCCTGAAGGGTCATCGTTTCGACGATATTCCGAACATCCAACGTGCTGTCACGAAGGCACTAACTGGGATAACTCCAACGGACTACAGTGGGGCCTATGAAGCTTGGAAAACGCGCTGGCAACGTTGTGTCGACGCCCAAGGCGAGTACTTTGAAGAATATTAACGTTTTGTACAAATCGGATCAATAAATTTGTTTTTCTAGACTGAGTCTCATTACTTATCTACCACACCCTGTATAAGGAGATGGCCAAACGAGATGGCCAAACGAAACGGCCGAAGTAAAATTGTGCAAAAATTGAACACATCTTTTCAAATAAACGAGCACACAACTCCTACATTTGGGGTTGATTTCAAACATTGAGTTAACTCTAAGCAATAATAATAGGTAGCTATAATACTTAACATAATTTATTTTACTTGATTAATTCATGAATTGTTCACACATTTAAACAGAAAATTTTGATAAAATATTAACAAAATAAAGGGATTTGATAAAACAATATTTTTTTTCTTGAAATTTGATATGTTCTGCCTAAGCATCACTATCCATATTACTTTACGCCAATTCACCCCCCACACACAAGCTCATAGGAAAAGTGTTTTGGGGTACAATTAAAAATATATATATTATTGATGGTATAACAGAGATAATTAAAGCCAGGTTCTTTTTTCTAAAAAACCGGATAGTACATAGGAAGAAGAACAATGTAGAGGAACTTACGTCTCAATAAACAGTACAGAATCCATATTTACTGAGTTTTATTTATGTATCGTTCATATAATTATGACCTTTAGCACAAAATAACAATTTTGTTCTTCATCCCTCTGTATATGCAAAGATGACAACAAAGTTCCACCGCACTTATTTAGACAGAGAGGGAGAGGAGAAGACCGATAAAATCACGTGTTTTGCAAGTGGAGTCAAAAAGCAAAATCTTGAAGAGTTCTGCCAGTCTCAGAGTCAAAAAGTGCCAACCGAATAAGTTGGCATCGTTAAAATTCATCCAAAAATAATGCAAAGCTATTTGTTTGTCTTTAGTACATTTTAATACAAAATTTTTGAAGATAATTTGTCGTTACTAAAACTCAAACCAATTTGGCATAAAAAAAAAAAAATACGTCACGTGTCAATCAAAGCAACGGACGAAGTCGGATCGAAGCCGCGCGCCAGACAGTCGGCAATAATCCATTAAAAATCTATTTTTAGAACAATAAGGATCATCTCGAAAAGTAATAATAGCTTTTTATGTAAACAGAAGCATTACAATTATTAACGGGCATTCCTATTTTTCGTTTAATTAATACAGACATATGCTAGAAATAAGCTGGTAACGAATTTTGAAATACATTCTCAAATAAATAATTATAGCGAAAATGATTTAATTCTTTCGGGGAAGAAGTATAAATAAAATTACTTTTCCAAAACCCCGATATGAAAATTGCTTTATTTTAACCAAAGAACAATGTGCTTTCATCTATTGAAAGACAAAGAAACGCTATTTAATGGAACATTTTTCATTTGAGAAGAAAACGGGAAATTCTATTTAATCAATTAATTGAATTACTTAAATTTAAAAAGATATTTTTTTTTATTAATTAAATAAATCTTTTTTTTTTGTTGTTGTTGTTGTTATTATAAAATTTGAAAAAAAAAAAAAAATTGACTTTTGAAAACCATATGTGTGAACATTCACACAGATGGGTCATATATGATTTTATTGCCAAAGAGTTAAATTTTCCAGTGCATTCATTAGAATTTCTATAAGATTCGCACAAAAATAAACAAATAAGTAAGTAAGTACAAAATATAATAAAATAAAACTAGCGAGCTTCGCCCGCTAGCGGGTCAGTACTTTCAAATGAATCACTTACAGTAACTTTTCGTCATAAGAAAAGAAATTGAAAAAAAAAAAAAAAATCATTTATGAATGGGTAAAAAGTCGGCCCGTATCCCCACTGCCTTTGGCAGCGCAGTCCCGTGCGCGCTACGCGCGCACAACTTAAGGGATACTGTTGTAAAATTTGTACCCTTTCCGTGTTGATTCTCAAATTTAAATTTAAATTCATTCACTACTTAAATATAATTTAAATTTACTTTATAATCTTTAAAGTTTAAATTATTAATTAAATGAATTATAGCGTTTAGTGCTATTATCTTTTTGATACTGCCATTGAGTTAAAGATATATTAAAATTAAAAAGCTTAATGATAATTACTTTTAGTTAAAAGTTGTATTCCTTATTAGTATATGTTTAAATCATTTGAAATAACTTTAACTTACTTACCTCATATTTAAAAGCATATTTTGTTAAAATTAACTTAAAGAAAATATGTTTAAATCCTTTCACGGATTGCTCAGTGTTTTATCGCTACCTTGCAAGGAGATGTAATATTTTTTCAACTGCAGAGTCTTTTTGCTTAGCCCATAGATGGCGGTAGACTCGCAGCGTCGTGTTGCTATAGTTATGGGAGGCGTTCCGATTCTACAGCATCAAGTAGCTGTTACTTTGAATCCGTTTTGCGGCTATAAAAGGAGGTAAGAAATATGTAATCACGCTCTGAAGCCCTTAATCTCTTAAGCTTTTATGTTTTTTCAGTTTAGCTCAAAGTCATGAGCTGGTATTTCGATATAATTATAAACTGTTTAGTTTTATTATGTTTGTAAATTACGTTTTTGTGACTTGATATTTTCAATGATACGTTTAGTGTATCTAGTTATGTCACAATGAAAAGTAGTTTTCTATTTGAACTCTATATGGCAGTATTTTAAGGGTATTTAACCTTTCGTCAGCAAGATATATATTCTACAATTGTTTCAGCTTATTTAATGTTATTCATCATTTTGTTTCAACTTTAATAAACTGCTTTAATTAAACTTTTGTCTTCAATGAATGCCACACATATTTATCATTTTTTTATAGTTTATTAGAGCTGAGCAACTATCATTTCACTGCTAACTCTGCAAATTTAACATATGTGAAAATTGTTTTTTTCACAATAGATACACACGCTGCGCGCGCGTATTCCTTCCCTGACCCTTCGTGCCTCCAAAAAAAAAGAAAAAAAAAATCTGATCGGGTAAAAAATTCCCACCGTGTCCCCACTGCCTCCGGATGCGCGCTGCGCACGCACGTGTGAGGATATACGTGCGCTGCGCGCACATATTCCTTCTCACATCAAAATTTTATTCTTAAGAAAATTTAAAAAATCATTTCTCTTCGGGTAACAATTCGGACCGGGTTCCCACTGCCTTAGGCAGCGGAGACCCGTGCGCGCTGCGCGCGCAAAATTTAAGGGGTACGGATACACGCGCTCCGCGCACGTATTCTTTCCCTGACCCTTCGTGCCTGAAAAAAAATTCTGATCGGGTAAAAAATCCCAACGGGACCCCACTGCCTTCGGCAGCGAAGACCCATGCGCACTGCGCGCGCACGTGTTAAAGTATACGCGCCCTGCGCGCAAATATTCAGTCACAAATAAAATTTTGATTTTTAAGAAAAGAAAATAAAAATAATCATTTGTCATCGGTTAAAAAGTTGGACCGGGTCCCCACTGCCTTCGGCTGCGCAGTCCCGTGCGCGCTGCGCGCGAACAAGTTAGGGGATACGCGCGCGGTGCACGCCTATTTCTTCTCCACCCTTTCAGGCTCTCTTAATTAACCTACGTATACGAATTTTGAACGATCTAACTCATTTGGCTGAGATGCAAAAAAAAAACGTAATCAGGACACCTCAAAACGTGTAAATATTGTGAAAACTTTCGATAATTTAAAACAACTTTAAAATATCTTTCGAATGATGTATTAAAAATAATTTAATCATAATTAGAAATTGAAGTATTGTAATTTGAAAGTATTACAGCGCCATCTGGCGGTACAAATTTCTGTATTCCACTGTTCGATCTCAAATCAACAAAGCTTTCCAATGATGTATGACTTATGAAATTATTTTAATTAGTTACTGAGATACTTTAAAATGTGTATCGAATGACGTATTAAAAAAAAAAAAAAATTAAACATAATTAGAATCTGAAATATTGAAATTTTAAATTATTACAGCGCCATGAGACCTCAAAACGTGTAAGTCAGGTGAAATTTCGAATTCCATTATCTACGGTAGTCGGTTAATGGAAGTAAATACCCAGACAGCACATCGCCTCCCCAGGATATCTTCAAGATGTCTTCTGGATGAAAAGACATCCCAGAAACGTCCTTAAGATGCACTGGGGATAAGTTAAGCCTAACTGTGCTGTTAGGGTAGAAAAAGAAATATTTTTACCTTAAGTGTATTTGTGTCGTTTTGAAACTGGCATCCTCTTTCGACAGAAAAATGTAAGGCGTAAAGATAAAATTTAATTTGCAATTAAAATGTAAATATTTTGTTTATTGACCAAAATCGATGAAATTTGAACTGTAAGTTTGTTTTGTGGTGTTAAGATTGTATACTAAGTAAAATGTGTAAAATTTGAAAAATTGAAGAAAATAGAAAATTGCAATTTTTAATTGCAGTACGAAACACGTGACCTCATTAAATACCAGATGTGTTTCCGTTGAAGACTTCCGTTGAAGACTGCTATAGACTTAATGTCTGCAAAGATAACATTCTTGTGATTCGTTGCCAACATTTTTTTATAGTTTAGTTAATTTTAAAAACTCTAATTGTCCGATCGATAAGCCGTTTAAACCATCGGATTAAGAAAAGAAAGCCCTTTCCAATGGTATCTTGTTTGTAACAATACGACTGATATTTCTAATTTATTTTCCACTTTTTCCGTAAAAATGTCGCTTTTTAAGCATTTAATCATGAATTCTGGGTCATTTTTCGTTAGACAATGGTCGACATTTTAATTAATATCTCCGCTAATTAGGCTCGCATCGTTTAGCAAATTAGATAACCCAGATCTGCGATAAATTATCTGTCCGACGGTACCTGTTCGAAGTCCGTGCAACCGTTAGCGGCGGAGTTTTTGCTGCTTCAAGCCGTTTCTCACAGACACACACACACACACACACACACACACACACGGGTACAGATTTTAATAATATAAGGAGATAAATAAATAAAAATCAAAAACCAAAATTTATGCCAACTAAACCTGATCTCCTGTAAAAGTCAGCAACTCAGCAACTAACCTTTTTTTCATTTCTCATAAATAATCAATAGCTGTATTTTATTTTCGAAGAGTGAGTTGTAGAGGTCAAGGCCGATACACTACACGTGAGTCCTAGGCCTGGGTAGAATGCCCTAAATGGGGAATTTGTTTTTAAGGGATTCTAGCACGTATTTACGCCAGTTTCGTTGAAAACCATGGAAAGCTCCAAGCAGATAAGTTAACGAATGTGATAATGTAACGAACATGGCACTTTTCGTCAACCAGCTTGGAAAGCAGATCTCTCGATAACTGGCAGGAGGCAAACTTAAAAGGCTGTCCGATTAACGTTTTAATTAATACTTTCACTAATTTCAGTAGCATCCCTTAGTGAATTAGATAACGTGCTGCAGAAAATCTTTCTCTGTTCCTTGGTACCGGCAAAGAGTTCCTATGAACAGTAAGTCCAGTCAGGGACTTATTTACAGCAAAGCATTCTAACCACATGCCCGGGGTCCAGAAGAAATGGACTCTCTAAAATACTTTGGATAATTTTGAAAAAATTTCTTAAAACAATTCAAATCAAGATATTTCTCACATTTTAAAAAACACATTTTTGGCTATATCATCTACACAGGTGCCAAGTCTCCCGTTTTTAAAGGGAGACTTTAAACCGGGAATTTTTTATAGCTGTTTTCGGTAATATTTATCGTCGAAAATATATATAACATATTCCATTTTAAAAATATTGGTGTTGATGCTGATTTAAAAGTTAAAATTTTGGTAGCTATGCATCTATAAAAATGTCTACAAGAAGCCTCTTAATAAATTACCAATCACTCGCTAAAGAAAAAAAACATAAGTATATGTATTTTTTACTGACATTTTTGGGAGCGACATTATTAAAACGACTGATGTTATTTGGATTAAATTAGACAAAATATTAAAACCAATGTAACACTTAAAAATGAGATAAAAGATACAAAAATTTAAAACTTTAAAAATACATTTTAATTAAAAAACATTTAAAACACAAGACAGACGTTTCGGCTAGAACACTAGCCCTCCTCAGTGTCAAACATACAAACACAACATTTACAAAAATTCTAAATACATCATATCAAGATTAAATATTCAGGAGGAATAGCTTTAGCCTCGTTCAAGGAAGAATGTTGCATTTTAGTGAAAGCGCCCTCTAGAAAAATGCGGGATTCACAGATAGACAAAATATTGTTCTGAATGATAACATACCATAATTATTATAAAAAACAAAAGGGTTATTATATTCCGAATATTACTTTTTTTTTTTTCTCCAAAAGAATGAAGGTATTTCACACACATACAAGAAATAAAATAAAATAAAATTATGATAATAATAATAATAATAATAAATAAATAGATAGATAAATAAATCATTCTTCACAAGAATAAGTTTCATATCACAAAATAGGAGACAAAAAAAAAAAAAAAAAAAAGGAAAGAAAGAAAGAAAAAGAAAGAAAAATAAATCACACCTTTTTATAATTATTACAGCAATCAATTTTTAAAAAGTATTAGTAAAAAAAAAAAAAAAGGCTTAAAAAGGATTTTGAAATACTGTGAGCATCTATTATAGCTGCCAATTTGCACATTTTCTTTCACATCACTTTCTCTGAGTTACAATTTTCGCCTTATTTAACACTTTCGCGACAGCATGCTTTTGCCTTTTTGTCAGTAAACTCGCCTGTGGGCGGCTTCTCCCGAATAAAAATATTTCAAAGCGAAATTTTCTTTATTCATATTTATTTTACAAACGATTATCCATTACGATTATAGTCTTTCCAATGAAAGTATTTGCATGCATAGTATATTGATTGTCCAACTATGAATATTGGGTATATTTTTAAAATATAAATAACATACAAATCGCGACAAAAAAACGCCCACTGATGAAGTTACGGATTTTTAAATGACGTGAATCTACGTCAGCGGTCGCGAAAAAGGTTAATCGTTGAAACTTCAAGAAAATGCATGAACTAGTTCTATTAAAAAATATCCGGTAGCAAAAAAGTACAAGCTGACAGCTATGATCTATGCTGGAATTAGTAAGAATAACCATTTCATGACTAGAACAGGAAAACTATAGCTTTAATTTATAGTTGTGAGCTCTTATAGGAGGTTTTCGTATGTAGTGAAAAAATTGTTATAAAGTTTTAAAAAGTTCAAATGGTTCGGTTATTTAAAGCAAGGGTTAAAATGAGTTTATTCGGTTTAACCACATCCTTGCAGTGAGCAATTAGCGACGGTTTGGGAATAATTCATAAAGTTGGCCTGGAGATTTACCATCGCAATTTTAATCCTTCGCTGGAAGAATGACTCTTTCTACTTCAGTATCATCCAAAGGTATCAATTTCGGAACGTGGAAGCTATTACACGTGGATACTTTTTACGTACATCAGCCAGCGTTAGTGTACAGGAGAGCATAGCTGCCAACATTGCGAATTTTTAAATCAAATTTATAAACCAGTATTTAAAAAAAAAAAAAAATATTTCACATATATTTCTCACGAATAAACAGAATTAAGTAAAACACATTTATAAAAACTTTCCGTTATGAAGTCTCCGTTGAAAATAACGGATATTTCACACATCTAAGACAGTCTTCAGTAGGCTCGAGCACCAAGATCGAGCAGTCTTTCAATTACAAGCTCAGAGCTCTACTAACCAGGCCAGTGTTGTCAGATTTTGCGACTTTTTTATTCAACAATCACCAATAATTTTGATAAGTGATATTTGATATAAGTAATAAATGATTAATCTTCGATGTTTGAAGTGATTAGGCAACATTAAAACCCGATTAAACTACTACGTAAGAAACGCCAAAGAAAAATATTTGAGATGCATATAGCTGTTTCGGTAGCCTTAAGCGTACCGTCTTCAGTGCAAAAAGAATTCTGAATCTGGAAAAGTGCCCGTATATTTTGGAGAGGGACCGAATTTAGTTCAACCAATAGGATTACGGAAAAGGTGGGGAGTGTGGCCAATAGGAATTTATTAATGTGTAGCTGTGTAAACAGTAGAAAGATTAAGAAAATGTGGACTGAATGTAAAATTTCCAACAATCAGACAAATAGGGAACAGCGAAATCATAATTTACAACGTTTTTAAAATTTTTATAAATATGAAAAGCTTCAAAGAAATCGAGTTCATGAATGGATTTAGGTCTGCAAATTATTTTAGCTAAATTAAATTTAAAATTATGATTTTCCTCCCAGCAATGTTTAGAAATAGCCGATTTATTGTTTTTTGTTTGCGGACGTAATTCATATGTTCTTTTAGACGAAACAGCTGTACGCATCTCAAATATGTTTCTTTTGCGTTTCTGACGTAGTAGTTTATTCGGGTTTTAATATTCTAACGCCAAGTCTCCTGTTATTATTATGATTAGGCAACATTTTCATGTAAAATGCAGTGGAGGATTTTGAATAAAAAAGTCGCAAAATCTGGCAACTCTGAGCCAGGCTACTGCGGTTCCGTTAAAGTAAATTACTAGGTGGAATTCATGGTGACCATAGTGGTGGTCGTATGGCATATTATGATGACCATTTCTTCATAATAAAATAGCGTTAAAAATATTACAATTACACATACTTGCCAACCATCTCATTATACACCGTAACACTTTTAGTACCCGCATTTTTTTTCGGACAAGTCTTTTTTTAGAGTAATTTTATTCTCATTTAATCGTAACTACATTTGGAGAAATTTATTCTAAAAATAAAGTGGTTTGGAAAACAGGGCGTATTTTAAAAGGGCTTATTATGAAGGATGTAAAATGTTACGATTATTAATTACATGGTTAGTATCAATGCAATTACTTAATTACATATTTCGTTCTCTAAGTTAATTGTAACCAAATATGTGCTAGTTACGCTAAATAATTTCTTCGCTATAACGCAAAATTTCAAAATTAAATTAAAAATAAGCGCTGCCTTCAGATTACGAGAACTTCTAGTCAGCCTTGTGGTAATGAAGCTCTTTATAGGAACCTCAATATAGAGTGAGCTTTAGTGGAACTGAGAGTTTTAACGAAGTTATTTCCTTCGGTGAGTTTCTGGTGTAATAAGTTTGAATCTTAAAGCATTTAGGTGGAGTATGGTATGAACTTTCTCTCGTATGAACACTATTTAGTAATGAGTTATTCAAAGAAAAGAAAATCTTTTGGAGTGGTTTTAAGAAGTCTACATAAAAGTTTGTGAAGAAGGTTATCACTAGGAGTTATCATGAAAAGTGTGCATCGTTGGTCTATTCAAATTTAACTGTCTCCAGTAAATCAAGCAAACACTCGCTCAGTTTATATTTTATTTCACCAATTACATTGAACTCATTAATAAGCGGATAGTAAGTTTCTTTCGTATTTTTAGTATTTAATAAACTCTTTTGTTTTAAATTCTACATCTTTCTCTTTCACTACTTTTTAACATTTTTATAGTTGCAAAAATCTCAGGTAAGGACGTTACTGAAAACTAACATAACCACACATAGTTTTCACTTACTGTCACATACAGATGAAACCTTTTAAGCATCCTCCTTAATTTCCATAATGTATTTTGTCTAATGATAGTTTTTTTTTTTTTGTATTTATTTAACCATTTATTATATATATATATATATATATATATATATATATTTAGAGCATTTCTCGAACATGATAGGTATTTTTTTTCCTTATACTCAACCCTCTATGTAATTATTCTTTCAATTCCAAATTTTTACTACGTTAAACAAATAAAAAATAATAATCCAGTAAGGAAATAGACACAAGCACCTACAAAACTTGCTTTAAAAATATATATAAAAATGCTTTTATTACTATTCTACCATAGCCTCCTAAACTAGCCAAGCCTGTAGCGTGGCTCGGAAACTTATCAACTGTTGAAGCGGTAGACAGCGCCACCTGGTACAGATTGCGCGACTTTTTATTCAACTGTCACCAATAATTTTAAGAAGTGATAAGTGTATGATATTATATAATCGACGTTTCTTCGATTCTATTCGCCTTTTATCAGTATCATATCAAACTTTAAAAACTTTTGGTGGCTGTTGAATAAAAAAGTCTCGCGATCTGTACCAGGTGGCGCTGTCTACCGCTTCAACTTTTGCCAAGCTTCCGAGCCACTCGACAGGCATCTAGTTTAGGAGGCTATGATTCTACATCAAAGTAATAAAACTGAAAAAAAAACTATATATAGTTACAGAAAATGCGTAGCACTGTTGTATTCAGAATTTTTTCTCTAAAATATAAATCATACTGAATTTGTGTCACAATGAATTTATTTCTGGATTACTTTCCTTATTCTAAAATATAAACTTGCCAGCTCTATGTATAAATTTTCCCCTTTGTATAGCCTATTTTACAATTCAATTTCAAATACATTTATATGGAACAAGTCATAGGAGATCGTAAATATTGATTAGTCAACACCAATCTTTTTTAGTATTTTTCGAAATAAATATTTATGATTTCAGTTTTTACATTTGTGTCCCCTAACATAATCTTTTATTTGATATGACAAAATATTTCGAAATTTCACGTCGACTACGACAGGAAATTTGAATTTTTTTTACCCGAAGCAAAGTAAGAATCGAGGAAGGTTTTGTGATTCATTTGTAAAATGAAAATGTAGAATTAATAAAATAATACAGTATTCATCGTTTAAAAAATATTAAAACAAATGACATATTAAATGTGTGTATTGTGAGTATGAAAAAATTCGTTTACTTTGCATTTTAAAACACAAAAGTTAAAAATAATTAAAAGATATGAATATTGGTAAGACAATGAAGCATGTACTTATTTCTTAGTAATATGCAACATTTATGTGCTTTCTAGCCATTTTAAAATTATTTTCGAAGTTTTTATTTGTCAATAAAATAAGCATCAATATCAATTATCTACTTTCTCTGATCTGCATACTTTTCGTCTCCTTTAATAATTAAAACTATTTAAGTATACAAAGTGATTTAGCATTACTATAAAAAAAATGTATGTGTGTACAGGTGTGTAATAAAAATACAGCTTCTTAAAAATTATTTTAAATTAAAATTTAAACATCGAAACAAATTTATTTTTGGTCACAAATATTTTCGAACAAATTAAAAAAATAATAGCAATTCATAAATTGCGGTATAAAAGAATAAAAAATTCAAAAGTTTCGAAACTTTATATGTTAGCTAAGTGTGGAATAGAAGACATTTGACTCAGTTGACAATTTTTCGCATGAAATCTAACTAAAAATTTTTACTTTAAATTACCTTCTTTACTTTAAAATTTTTACTTGTAATTCTTAAAATCATATTTCTTGAAAATTTTAATTTACTTTTAATTCCATGAATCTTCTTAATGAAATATTAATATTTACAATTTAACTAACTAATTAATTGACAAGTGTGATCATGACGTGGGAAATTACGTTGTAACGAGCTTGTGTATTATTCTGGTATACCTTTATAACTTCTCATGGTAGCAACGTATTAAAATACTAAAACATACAATAAAAAAATAGTTTCATTAAGAAATGCCTTTACCCCTGTTTCTCTGTTCGTGTCTATTTCACCTATTTTTATTTATTTATTGTTAATTTTATTTTTTTATTCGTTTATAATATAACTAGCAGCAACGCCCGCTTCGCTGGTCCCTATTTTTAAATGAATCACTATAATGAATTCTCAAAATTGCATTACTTTTTATCACATGAAAAAAAAGAGAAACAAAATCTGTGTAGGAAAAATGTCGCACCGGGTTCTCACTGCCTTCGGAAAAAATTCCCAAAATGCTCTAACTCTTATTTCTATTATTTTCCCACTTCGCCCCCCCCCCTCCTGTCTATCCTAATAATTTTACAAATTTGAAAATATCCGCAATCGATTTGTAAGTATCAAAAACCTCTATGCACCAGTTTTGAACGATATATCTCTATTTTTATTTTTTTACCGCTCTACCCCCCCCCTTCCCGCCCTCCCAATAATTTTAAAAATTCGAAAATATCCGCAATCGATTTGTAGGTATTGGAAACCTCTATGTACCAATTTTGAATGATCTAACTCTATTTTCTTTTTTTTTGCCCCTCTGCCCCCCCTTCCCGGCCCTCCTAATAACTTTACACTTTCGAAAAAATCCCCATTCGACTTGCAGGCCTCTAAAACCTATCTATACCGATTTTGAGCGGCCTAACTGTATTTCTATTTGTTTTTGACCATAGCCCCCCCTTCCCGCCCCACCTAATAATTTTAAAAATTCGAAAGTATCCGCAATCGATTTGTAAGTATCGAAAACATCTATATACCAATTTTGAACGATCTAACTCTATTTTTATTTTTTTGCCCCCCCCCCTCTCCCCTCCCCCTTTCCCGGCCCTCCTAATAACTTTACACTTTCGAAAATATCCCCATTCGACTTGCAGGCATCTAAAACCTAACTGTCCCAATTTTGAACGGCCTAACTGTATTTCTATTTGTTTTTGCCCCATAGCCCCCCTCCTTGCCGCCCCTCCTAATAATTTTACAAATTCGAAAATATCCGAAATCGATTTGTAGGTATCGAAAACCTCCATATACCAATTTTGAACGATCTAACTCTCTTTTTATTTTTTGCCCCCCCCCTCTCCCCCCCCCCTGCTGCCCCACCTGGGGGCTGAATTTCTAAAATTCCAGAAATTGGTTTTTAGATATTTGCATTAGCTATATTTTAGAGCAAAAATTTCAGGCATATCTATTTTTTTGTTTGAGATATATAGGATTATGCGAAATCACGTTTTTACGCATGTGAAATCACGTTTTGCCCCCCCGCCCCCCTTGGGGACCGAATTTTGAAAATTCCAGAAATTGGTTTTTTGACATTTGTATTAGCTATATTTTAAAGCAAAAATTTTACGGATATCTGTTTTTTTGTTTGAGATATGAAGGATTTTGTGAAATCACGTTTTGCCCCCCCTCCCCCCCTTGGGGGGCGAATTTTGTAAAATCGCTTCTTAGTGGATGCCTCTATCATAGAAAGAACATTGTCACAAAATTTCATGCTTCTAGGTCCAGGGGTTTGGTCTGGGCGTTGATAGATCACCCCCTCACTCACTAACTCACTCAGGAAGTGTTCTTTTATATATATAGATATATCATGGCGTTAATTTCATGAAAATTCATGACTTTGTTGGTAAACGCTAAAAATATGCACTTCTAAAAGGATTTACGTTCACTTTCATTGAAAAAGAATATTTTTAATAAAATATTCTTAATGTATTTTATGCGTGAATATGATCCGATTTTGTTTTGTATTTAAAATTTCCACATTTAAATATTAGTTCAAAAAGTAAAGATAAGTCTCTATTTTATGTAGTCAGTAAATACGTTTCTTAGTAGCTCAGATGTTCATTCAAGCTCAGGTGCAATGATATATTCCAAAGAATATGTGACACGATATCTCAAATAACGAAATGGTAAATGGATAATTTCTTTTTTTATAAGTAGTTCCAAAACTCGATAAAATACTGGGTTCTCACATGTAGTATATGACGGGAATGGGCAAGTCTATTCCAACAGCTTATGACAACTAAATTAACTATTTATATCTCTCTCTCTCTCTCTCTCTCTCTATATATATATATATATATATATACATATACAAACACACACATACATATATATGTATAAGTTAAAGCTACGAGAGATCGCGCGGTAGGAAAGACTGTGCTCACTGGAGATCGGCGGGAAAGAATAGAGTAGGAGAGTTGTGATTTCAGGTGGTTGTACAGCATCAATTTTGCCAACTTGAATCTGCATGTTGAATGCCTCAAAGGCCTAAGAATAAACGTGATTATTTTGTCTCATTTTCAAAAATAAATGCTTGAATTTTCACAATCCTTCCTAAATATTTCTATACAACAGTAATTGTACAAATATTTATAATTTAAACAATTTCTCGTAATCTACTAACCTAGACTAACGATATGATCACCACGATTTTCTCTAAAAGCGAACACTTATTTAATAAAAAACTGCGCAATCTCTCCTAACAAAATTGGAGAGTCTGCGCTTTTGTTACTTAGGAGAGATTGCGCATTGATTTTTATAAAAGTCTATACTAACAGAGATTTTGCAGCTTACTGGTAATGACAGGACAGTGAGAATGAGTTCGGTGAATGTCTGGAACTGTACGGGGAATTTCGACAAGTGACTGGATTACTTCAGTTCATTCGAGACGGTGCATCTTTTTGGAGATTGTCCCCAGCATCGGAAATTCAACGTTATTATACTTGCCAACATCCTCATTAATATTCCGTAATGTTGCTAGTCCGGCCTTTTTCTCACACCAGTAAATTTGTAGAGTAATATTCTCCAAATGCATTTACGATTAAATAAGACGAAAAGTTCTCTAAAATAATACTGGTGTAAAAAAGAAGGCGTGGCTAATGATACTACGGAATATTAATTGGGATGTTGGCAAGTACGCATTATTCAGGAGTGACAAGACCGACAAAAACTACACCTTTAGTGGGATTTATCTCTCAAATGTTACTGTCAGCCTATGAGAAATTTATCGCAAAGCATTTAAATGTTATTGTATATCTGTTCAGTTTTGCAATATTTTCAAGTATTGTGGAGCTGTTGGCTGCGTAAATAGAAGCGATAAAACTAAATGCAAGCAAAAAATTTCAGCTTACTCAAACTTCTTTTTAAAGACTCTAATCGTATACATTTCAATAAAATAAAATAAAATAAATAAACGAACAGGATTTTAAAGTTGAAACGAGAAAATTTTAAACCAAGTAACATTTAATTTTTGTATTTTAAACATTTTTGTGCGGAAGATTTTGAGGAATAAAAACTTTAACAACTAGTAAATGGTGGGCGGATTCTGAGCTTAAAAGTGGGCGGGTCTAGCTATATATTATTTTAGACATATGCCAAGTTTATTAATTTATTCTGGAATGCTGTTAGTCCAGCCCCTTTTCCACACCGTAATCTTTTTAGAGTAATTTTCTTCATATTTAATCGTACTTATATATTGAAGAATATTTTTCTACAAAGATTACAGTGTGAAAAAAGGGCGGGAATAAAAGCATTCCGGAATAAATTTAAAAACTTGGCAGCTATGCATGTGATGTGCTACATTTTTTTTTTTTTTTTTCGAAAATGTATTGTATACACGTTGTGAAATCCGTCTCAAACAGGTTCACTTGTGGCAGGAGTGTGAAGGAGCTACTTCCCATATATTAGTTTTACTTACATTTTCAAATATATTTAATAATTAATACTAGATTTTCAATAAATAAAATTTTAATTAAATATAACGAAATCTTAAATTAACTTTTATATTTTAACACATTTGTCTCTCTATAAATAAATATCTTTATTCTAATAATACTTTATCTATTAATTTATTAAATAAATCTGCTGAGAACATAAACGTAATCTTTAAAAAATAATAATTTATTTCAACTAGTCTAAATGCCTTCTTATTAAATAACGGTCTCTCGGAATTCTAATCTCCCAATGTTAAATCGTTTAATAAAATAAAATATAAAGAATATAATTTTCTTCTATTAACCGTTTCCATAAATTACAATTCATTCTTTTAGATTGCGCAAGTTCACTTTTTAATAGCTAAAATGAAAAATAAATTTCCGTTGTAACATATTTAAAGGGTAATTTATAGATTCGTAATGACAGGATGTAGACTTCATGTCTGCTTGAAAACAGACGATTTGTATGGCGTGAGAACTGGCTTAACTGATTGGCGTAAACTTTTATAACGAACTCTCTAATTTCAAAATATTTATATTAATTTATTCGGAAGACAAAGGAACATATTTGGCTATAAAATTGGCGATATTTAAAAAAAACTTGGCGTCATTCGGCAGCTTGATTGAGACTGCGAGATTGAGAACATATCTCTCCGTTCTTAAACTACTGTACAAGTAGCACAAATCAAAAAGCCCTCTCCCTCTACCTGAAATTTACTATACATCACCTGAATGACTTGAATATTTTTAGTATATCATTTCTATGTTTAATATAGAATAATCTACAGTCCATAGCTGAGATGTTATTCATGAAAATAAAATGCTGTAACACAAGAAGATTGTTTTTATTCACGGCTTATTTATCTTTTCTTGCCTGGATTTTCTATTGCGGATTTCATTTCAAAAGCGCAAGACCAATTTCACTCTTATAAACTTTAGCGCAATAATTTCTTTTACAAGATTTGGTGCCAAAGACCTCTTCAGTGTGGTTGTACACAAAAAAGAGAGAGAGGGGCCTATCTTTTCTTTCAACTTTTACTTTTGGAGTATGCCAACTGATCTGGACTTTTGCTTGGACTTCTTTTATTAAATACTTTTAATACCTTGCTGTCGAAATTTTATCATACTGGAAGGCAGTTTAGCATCACCGAGTAATACTTCCTTTCAATCACTTAAAGGAGATATGCTGAAGCGCTCCGTTATATAATAGTTCATTAAGTTTCTTGATTCATATATCCGAGAGAGCGGGTGCTCTCTCTAATTCAACCAGCGTTTCCCAACTTTTATAATTTATTCACGAGGATTTTTAGCCCGGCCTTCTTTTCGCATCAGAAGTTATGCATATTATTTTTCTTTAATATGTGACAAAGATTAAATAAGAAAATCAGTTTTCAAAATTTCCAGTATGAAAAAGAGGCGGGGCTAAAAATGCTTGTGAATAAAATATAAAAGTTGGGAACTCTGAATTCAATTTTTCTGCCAAAAGTCACTCATATTTTTACTGTGGTGAAGGATGGAGCTCTTCATTCTGTCGTTGGATACATATCTAGATCTTATACTGACTGTCCTGATCATACTTGCCAACATCCTAATTAATATTCCGTAGTATTATTAATCACGCCCTATTTTACACACCAGTTTATTTTTAGAGTAATATTTTCCAAATGTACTTACGATTAAATAAGAAGAAAAATACTCTAAAAAGATACTGGTGTGAAAAAGAAGGCGGGGCTAACAATACTACGGAATAATAACAGGAGACTTGGCGTTGGAATATTAAAACCCGAATAAACTACTACGTCAGAAACGCGAAAGAAAAATATTTGCGATGCATACAGCAGTTTCGGTAGCCTAAGGAGTACCGTCTGCAAAAATAATTCTGAGTCTGGAGAAGTGCTCGTATATATAGGAGAGGGACCGAATTTAGTTCAACCAATAGGATTACGGGAAAGGTGGGGAGTGTGGCCATTAGGAAATTAGGAATCTTAGCTGTGTAAACAGTAGAAAAATTAAACAAATGTGGACTGAATGTAAAATTTCCAACAATCAGACAAATAGGGAACAGCGAAATCACAATTTACAAGGTTTTTAAATTTTTTATAAATATGAAAAGCTTCAAAGATATCAAGTCCATGAATGGAATAACGTCTGCAAATTATTTTATCTGAATTAAATTTAAAATTATGATTTTCCTCCCAGCAATGTTTAGAAATAGCCGATTTATTGGTTTCTTGTTTGCGGACGTAATTCATATGTTCTTTTAGACGAAATTTAAGACTGCGTTTAGTTTGGCCAATATATGATAAACCACACTGATAGGAAATACTATAAATCCCCCAAGAATTATGCATATTAGTGGGTTCTTATAACTGAAAAAAGGTGAGTTTATTGGAAGGCAAAAGTATTATTTTAAAATCATATTTTTTGAGACTTTTAACTATGGTTTGACTGGATTTAGGAAAATTAGTAAAACAATACTGATAATAGAAGAGACTGATTTAGTAGACGAAATACGAGGGAGTTGTAATTTATGGATAGCTTTATCTATAATGGAAGTGTCATAACCTCTGTCAATTGCAATGGCTTTCAGGTATTTAATTTCAGATTTTAATAAAATAGGATTTCAACAAATATTAAGAGCACGATTTATAAAAGTATAGAAAGCAGCCATTTTTTGGTTAGGTGGGTGACATGAACGAGCATGGGGAGGAAGGGAGACTGCAAAATGTTTACGATAGACGGTGGTTGAAAATCCATTTACAGTGCGAGAGACAAGGGTATCAAGAAATGGAAAAGAGACATTATTTTCTATTTCATATGTAAACTGGATATTAATGTCAATTGAATTTAAAGTTTCTAAAACATGGCCAATATTGTGACGAGATACGTCGATAAGCGTGAACGTGTCGTCAACGTAACGGGTCCAAAAATGAAAAGATATTTTCTTAAAAAGCTTGCTTTCGAAATAGTGCATGTAAATATCTGCGAGAATTGGGGAGAGAGTGAAACCCATGGCTAAACCTTCAGACTGACGATAGAATTTATTTTGGAAAGAAAAAGTGGTTTGTGATAAACAAATACGGGTAAGAGAAATTAATACTTGTACTTCAAAAGACGTGAAATGAAACTCTTTTAATCTATTTTCGAGACAGCAGGGGGTGCCACTTCTTGGAACATTAGTGAAAAGAGATTTTTCATCAAAAGAAACCATAGTGAGATTAGTGTGAGGGCAGTTTTGAATATTTGATATTTATTATTTGAAAGCCCTTGAATTGACAGAGGTTATGACACTTCCATTATAGACAAAGCTATTCAAAAATTACATCTCCCTCGTATTTCATCTACTAAATCAGTCTCTTCTAATATCAGTATTATTTTATCCTATTTTTCTAAATCCAGTCAAACCATAGCTAAAATTCTCAAACAATATGATTTTAAAATAATATTTTCGCCTTCCAATAAACTCACCTTTTCTCAGTTAAAAGATCCCATTGATATGCATAATTCTTGGGACATTTATAGTATTTCCTGTCAGTGTGGTTTATCATATATTGGCCAAACTAAACGCAGTCTTAAATTTCATCTAAAAGAACATATGAATTACGTCTGCAAACAAGAAACCAATAAATTGGCTAATTCTAAACATTGCTGGGAGGAAAATCATAATTTTAAATTTACTTCAGATAAAATAATTTACAGACCTTATTCCATTCATATACTCGATTTCTTTAAAGCTTTTTATATTTATAAAAAATTTAAAAACCTTGTAAATTGTGATTTATCTGTTCTCTATTTGTCTGATTGTTGGAAATTTTACATTCAGTCTATATTTTCTTAATTTTTCTACTGTTTACACAGCTAAGATTCCTAATTTCCTATTGGCCACGCTCCCCACCTTTCCCGTAATCCTATTGGTTAAACTAAATTCGGTCCCTCTCCTATATATACCAGCACTTCTCCAGATTCAGAATTCTTTTTGCACTGAAGTCGGTATGCTTAAGGTTACCGAAATAGCTGTATGCATCTTAAATATTTTTCTTTGGCGTTTCTGACGTAGTAGTTTATTCTGGTTTGAATACTACGGAATATCAATTTGTATGTTGGCAAGTATGCCTGATACCCGCCGGCTTGTGTATGGAGAATATCCCACCCACACATTTGATTTATACTGAGAGAAGAATCCCTGGTGTATCATCGATTGTTCTTTAATACTTAGTTCATTTCGTCACAGGACTTTAAGTGGAAATGTATATTTTCGTCGACATTTATTCACTAATTTAATTTTGGTTGTATGGCAAGACAATGTTTTCAAGGAATTGAAATATTTAACATTGTGTTTATAGAGTCCCATTACTAGCCGCATGTGTGCCTGCTTCTATCAAGCCTACCAGTTGTACATAGTTTTCCATGTTTGTCAAGAATTATACAGCAATAAACTTGCAACATTTTAAAAAAGAAAAAGACACGAACTCATACTGGAGAAAAGCCGCGTGTGTTTATACACAAGAGTCTGTGATTTATGTTTAAGTTTTATTACAGCA
The DNA here is from genome assembly GCA_963930645.1 of Salticus scenicus. Lineage (NCBI taxonomy): Eukaryota > Metazoa > Arthropoda > Arachnida > Araneae > Salticidae > Salticus > Salticus scenicus. The sequence continues at coordinate 61,177,116 of OZ005651.1, forward strand.
TTTCTAATTGGTTATCGAATTTTTGCGTATTCATGCTGGACATAAGACCGTACTAGAATGAATAACCGGAAATCTAAGGACTTAGGAGGTCGTCAATTTTCATGATTGTTCATTAAAAATAAATGAAGAAATAAAGATAATAAATAAAGAAAAATGAAATAAAATAAAATAAATAATAAAATAATTTTTCCCACATGTCTTCTATAAACTGACAGGTATGCCCTTGAAACTAGGGTAAGAGATTTGTATATTTTTTACGCTAAGTATTTTTGTTAATTAAATACATAATTTTTCTTCGCGCATCATTAATTGAAACTTTTATAGATAATACACACAACAAGGATGCGTATTTTATCAGATTTCTGTACATATTTTTCTATTTTCATATATGCTATTTTTTTCTTTCGATTTTAAAGATTAAAAAAAATAATAATTTGTTTTTTTTAAATTTTTTATGTGTAATATAAATACAAATTTGCATATTATAGTATTTTATAACCTTTCAGTATTATTTTATTTATGTTCATATTTAGATATTCTGAGCTCAGTTTTTCTCCTTTTGTGCTAATATGAAATTAAATTTACATATATTTAACCGATTTTGGTATGATTGCATTAATTTTGATAAAATATATGAGATACATAGTATAATGCAATGCAGAGAGTAATGGCAAAAATTCCCTTTAAAAAAAAAAAAAAAAAAAAAAAAAAAAAAAAGTAGGAAAAAAGTATTTTTATTTTATATACTCTTCTTATTTTGTTTTATTTGTTTACACACTGATTATTCATTTTATCATCATAAAAAGTGATTAAGTATTTGCAGATACTATTATGTTACTTTCATTTCATACGGAACTTTTTTACAACAGCCTTATATCTGTAGAGGTGGTGCTGATATGTAGTATGTAAAGGAAAAATAATAAAAATAATAAAAGTGATAATAATGTATGCACATTATGTGAAATTTATCAGTTCAAATTTTTAATCGTTTGGTTTAAAATGAAATTTTATAGACACTGTTTTACACAAAAATACGTTAGAAATAGCGCTCATAGCATATTGTTACAAGGGATTAAGTCTAAAATGATGATAAAATTTCAAAAGTCGCCAAAGAGAACTATATCAAGGCTGTACTATAATCAGGTTTACAAACCAAGAATTATATATAACCACAAAAATTAACTGTCTCATTCGACAGAAATAGCCCGTCATAGCACATTGCAATACTTGGCGTGAAATTGCTGTCATTTTATAGTTGATCGGATAAACAAAATAAACATAGGAAATAACGTAAAAGCAAATATTATGTGCACCACGTATAGTGTTGTTCATATGTAACTGGGATTCAAATATAAAAGGGATACTTCAAATTTTTCGATGCTATCTATTTCGAAACTGTTATCTAATAAGCACCTAAATGAAAGCCCAAGGCGCCCGAGTTTTAGCAGATGACCAAATCTTTGCCGAACGCAGCAGGGACCTGAAGCGAGCTTTTGAGAAATTTCAGTATTTTGTTTTATTTTATTTTTATAAAGCTATATAGAAGTTATCTTATGGATGAAGTTATCTTATGGATCGTGAAGTAACACTGAAATTTAAAATAAAATTAATTGTGCTGCATTTTTTATTGTAATTAATTAAGACTGTTAATTATATAATTTTCTAAATCCTGGAATAACTCTTTAACTCCATATAAATTTTTATTTAATTATAATATCAGAGCTGCCAACCTAATCCGGTAAATTGTTAGTACCGCCCCTTTTTCTACACCACTTAATTTTTAGAGTATTTTTCTACTTAATTCATCATAGATATATTTGAAGAGAATTTCTCTAAAAATTAATTGGTGTAGAAAAAGGGGCGTTTTTCAATAGGCGTTAACAATTTGCCGGATTAGGTTGGCAGCTCTGTAATATGAATTTAAGCAGTTATCATTAGTCCAGCGTTCCCAACTTTTATAATTTATTCACGAGCATTTTTGGCTCCGCCTTCTTTTCGCACCAGAAATTTTGTAGATTATTTCTCTTTAAGATTGGGTTTTTCGATAAATAATGTCGTTTTCTAAAACCTTCGCTTCTAAAAACCAAGGCTTCTTCGAACGTGGAATTTTTCAACTTACCGAAAGATGGCAAAAGGTCATCCAACAAAATGGTCAATATATCATTGATTAATGTTTGTTGTTAATATAAATAAATTTACTTTGAAAAACATGAAAACAAACCACATTATTCATCGAACAACCAATAGTTAACAACTATTAAATAAGAAGAAAATAATTTTTCAAAATTTCCGGTATGAAAAAGAGACGGGGCTAAAAATGCTCGTGAAGAAATTATAAAAGTTGGGAACTCTGCATTAGTCGAAACAGACTCACTTTTCACATGTTCTACGATATTTTAAAAGGTATAAAACCCCTTAAATAAACTTTAATTTTAGACAAACGTGTTTATAATCTAAATATGAATTTTGTTAAACAGATATGTATATATAGATATATTATTGAAGTTCGTACATTATGTCGCGTCTGCAACATAAAATACCTAAATTTATTAATGTGAAAGAAAACTTAAGTTTTTTGGTGATTAGTGTTGCCATGATAGACACTTTTTAATTGAAAAATAACGCACACTTTCCAAAGAGCATTGTTTGATGAATTTGAAGTGTAATATATCGAAAATTATCTAAAATGTATCGTATTCAAGTATGTATTGGGTTGTTCGATAAATAATGTCGTTTTTTAAAACCTTCGCTTCTAAAAACCAAGTCTTCTTCGAACGTGGAATTTTTCAACTTACCGAAAGATGGCAAAAGGTCATCCAACAAAATGGTCAATATATCATTGATTAATGTTTGTTGTTAATATAAATAAATTCACTTTGAAAAACATAAAAACAAACGACATTATTTATCGAACAACCCAATATTTACAATTTAAATTATTATTTTAATATAGTATTTAAAGCATAAATCTAAAAATCTGAAATAAGGGATAGTTAAAGTACTGTATTATCACGTATTTGCATACGCCATCTATTACCATTTACATTTTTTAATTTTTTCCATAAAAAATTCCGGTGTGAAACAATAAAATTTTGTTCCCTTTTTCTAAGATCTTAATTTTATTTTTCTAGATTTACAGATAACCCCCTAACATATTTTAGGCTATAATTCTATGAAAACTAAAGTTAATGTAAACAAACTGTATACTCTGCCGCACTGCCAGACTCTCAGGAATTCAAATATGAAGCGAAAACTAGGTATTGCTGTTAAAAAAAAAAAGAAAAAAAATCAAAGTTAGCTCTCATTTCAATATGTAGATGACCCCTAATTGAAAATTTCACGTTATTTTTAAAAAGTACACTTAATTTCCTGTTGAATCATATCTGTTTGATTTTTTCTTCGTCAATTAATGACGAAATAACAGCCGATGTTGCGTTTTTTTCTCCACGACTGTACATGTATGATCTTAGTGTAGCAGGCCCACCAGCAGCCGAGCGGTTCTGCGCTCAAAGCTGGTAGACGTGAGGTGCCCCGTTCGATTCCAGGTTGTGCTCGTCGGCCTAGCCATTCGGAGTTTTATGTGGTTTTCTCTGGAACTTGAATAAATAGGGGGTAGGACCCCTTAGAAAGACCCTCACGGAGGGCACTTCCCTCAGGTCTAGGACACTAGAGCAGTCAATCGGCCTTAATCCCCACAACCAAGTACTAATGTAGCAGGGGTCATACTCTCCGCCCTTTTTCAGGACACTCTCATGAATGACAAATTTTCAAATTTATTGCTACCTCTATTTTTATAAAATAATCTCTACTCTGTGTTATCATGGCATATTACTATAACATACCAGAAGTATTTCTACATGAAATTAGTGGTGAGAAAAAAAGGGGAAATTTCTTATATTTTTGAGTATACTGAAAAAATGGCGGAGAGTGTGACCCCAGTAGTGTCAGTCAGAATTAAATCATACAATAACAAACCAATTACAACGTTCAATATTATTCAGAGGGAAACATTGTCATTACTCTTTTTTATACGCTATTAAATATGCATTATAAACACACTTCTAAAACAAAGTAATCTTTAAATAGTGAAATATAGCTGTCGAATGAAGATATGATAAATTTAAAACATAAATGAACAGAGCCTGATTAAGGGGGAAGCACACATTATTTATAATTACACCGTTATTTTTTAACAAATACTTTCCTCCTATAATAAACAGAAAATTCTCATTAAAAATTATTTTTAAAGAATTCTGGTGTCTAATAACGGTGAGTAAATTGGATTGTTTTACACCGTTCATTTTTTATAAAAAATATTTCCTCGTCAAAGCGTGGAATTTCTATGATATGAAGTAAAAAATAACTGTAAAAATATTCCGGTGAGAGCGGAGATAATGTGTGCTTCCCCCTTAATCAGGCTCTGTAAATGAAGATGATCTGAAGTGTAATGTAATTACCCTTTCTTACTTTTAAAAGAAACACTTAAGGCTTGGCGAAAAATTATAGAGTTTTCAAATTTCGATAACTCACTTAATAATTGCTATTTTGTTTTACTTAAAAGATGTTATATATATACAGAGCTACCAACCTAATCCGGAGAATTGTTAATACCGCCCCTTTTTCTACACCACTTAAGTTTTAGAGTAGTTCTCTTCAAATGCAGTTACGATGATTTAAAAATAAAAATACTCAAAAAAAGACTGGTGTAGAAAAATGGGCTGTACTAACAATCTTCCGGATTAGGTTGACAGCTCTGTATGCATATATATATATATATATATATATATATATGTATTAGTATAATTCTGTTTAGACCGAGGGCAATATTTTTCCAAACATTACGCGTAGGAAAATAGGGTCCATATAAAAATTGAATTTTGTATTTGAATATGTATATTGCCCTTTGCACAAAAGACGCCTTATTTGAAATTTACTTTTTATTTGAACAAATTTTGTAATCAGAAGTGTGTTTCTCTAACTGTTAGTTTAAGAGATCACCTTAACATCTATTTTAAATAACCCAGTGTTTAAAGGGACAATATTAACTTTACTTAGTGATTCAATATAACCGGTGAATAATAATTAATAATAATAATAATAATAATGATACTGAGAGGATGGACATTTAGTATAGTTTTACTGGGGAATCAGAAATTTGATAAAGAATTGAAAACCGTATAATGATGACTTTGTCAAGAAAGAAACATAGAATAGTTTTCATAATTTATTTATTAATACTTATTTCAATAACTTAATTTAGTCTGAAATATTTGTATACATGTGAATAATTATCTAAGAATAGAAAATCAATGCCATTACCTGACATGCTTTAATGAATGGAAATAAATTAAATTGAAACAGAGCTGCAATTTTCTTAAAATAATAATAATAATGACAATTTGTAAAAGGACAGCGAATAAATTTGAAAAAATACTTTTTTAAGTATAGATTATATTATAATGTATAGTTGATTATTATTATTTTAGAGATAATCTTACTGCTATTATTTTTACTTTCATAAAAGCCAATATCTGAAAGAACTACCTGGGCAATTGCATATTTATGTATTTTAAATACATAAGCAACTTTTTATAAAGTCATTATTATTTGTAGAATCTTCTTTGAAAATACTTATTTTTCTATTAGTTTTAATGTAGCGGACCTTATATAATTAATTTTATAATTTTTAGATTTTATAAGAATGATAAATAATGATAATATGTTAAATGTTAAAACTGAGGATTTTTTATTCATTTCCAATAAATATATTTAAAAATCAGGAGAGCTTGAAAGCCCATGCGAAAGTAAAAATAAATAACATAAATATATAGCCTATTCTCTCTCTTTTTTTCCCGAGAAACTGAGGTACGTACATAAATTCTATTCGGGAAAAAATGAGAATCCTATTACACATTCAATGTATTTCGAAAAATATTTTTAAAAGGAAGGAAAAATATATTACTGGGAAAAAAAAAATCTTGTATATAATCCTTTCAATAAAATTTTCGAAGCGGATGTAATGATAACTGAGGTAACACCTGAAAGTCTGCCACATATTAAGAAAAATACTTTGTGAAAGAAAGTGATATAATTGCATCAAATGGTTTTAAGAGTACTTTCCATATCATGTATATAAGCAAACTGCGTGAGTGAAATATCGCCAAAAGATTTATAAAACTAATAACTTGCACAAAATCTAGGTTAAAATATTTTTATATGTTCTCTTTATGAAGGCATTTAAAATACGTGTTCATTAGAGCAAAATGAAAACAATGTTCCTCTAATATTTTTTGTTCATTGAAAATGAAAAATAAAATTTTAAATCGAATGGAATTAGCGTTAGCAACAAATTTTGAACTGATAAAATGCTAAATAAATTTTGCAATTACATACGAAATTATCGAGGTAATATTTATTAAATGTATAACAGTTTAAATTTAAAGAAGTATTTAAATTTTTAAGATAATAATAAAGATTGACATAACAACATTAAATAATTCCTTTTAATAATTTTCTTTACATACTATTATGATATGTTAAATGACAAAATAAATGCAATTCTTATTTCATGAAAACATTTTCTTTTTGACATTCAGGGGCAATGTAATTACGCTGATTTATTAGGTCTACTGGAAAGCTCTGTCATTTTCAATTAATAAAATGACATCGAAAATTTATCCTGGATAATATTTAAGATATACTCGGATAACTTAAAAGATGATAACTGGCAAAGCACCATATAAATATCGTTAAACAAATATTTTGGGTGCCATGTTATCAGTTCAAAAGGACAGAACTTTCCAGTAGACCTAACAATAGGGAAATCCACCAGAATTTACAAACAAAGCTAAAAGACAGCAATAAACGACTCATTACTGATAAATTATAAAAGGAAACTTTTGTTTAAGAATTCCGAGATGAAGTTTTGCAATTGTGTCCCAGTGGCAAAGACGCTGCACTTTAAAGAGCTAAATAGCGTCTAAAATCTGGTTAAAAAATTAACAGATGGCCATTACAAATCACGAAATAAAATATCCAACTCTTAAAACACGCTTTTTCTCGCTTATTTGGTACATTTATCCTATTCAAATTTGTTATTGTAATTTATTTGTGCCATTTGTCTGGGTGTATGTAATTCTATTAATGTCTAACTTCTGATGATATGTTTATTTTTCATGATATTTATAATAGTATGCAATACTCTGTTACGGTAAAACAAAATTTAGAAGGAATATAATAGTAGAATTCCACTTGTAAATGGGAAAATTAAATGCCTAGTGCTTAAAATTTAACCAGGAAAAATGACAGGAATAAATAACAAATTTCAAAGCCTGGTGTAGTGAAGATCAGTTAAAGAAAAATAAAAGATGAATAAAGTTACTCGAATTATGTCATTGCATACTACATACAGGTGAATAAACGTTTAATGCATGTATGGTGGACTTTTGGCTTCATTTGTCCTATTTGGTGCAACAAAGATTTTTATGAGTAGATTTTCAGAAATGCACCATGCATAAGTAATAGCTTCCATGTTTTCAGGAAAACTACATGCTGGACAATTACTAAGAACGTATGACAGTAGCTAAGCTGTCTAGACATTTGTTTTCAAGTATGTAAACAAATATTTCATAGATTCTCTTGAAACTTTAGGGATATAAAGAACATATTACACCACATACATCACAGTGAAAATTTTGTTTCGAAAGTTTAAAAGGATGTCACAAATTAACAACAACAACAAAAATCAAAAAAATTTTTGGGATCACCCTGTAAAAAATAATGCTTGAAATGAGTTGTAGCTATAGTATATGATTCTGAGCCTGTTTTTAATTATAACTATAAATTCATATGAGCATTGTTTTTATATTAGAGGAGATATAAAGGCTTCTTTTAAAATATCGATAATTTCATGTTTTTTTTTTTTTTTTTTTTTTTTTGGTTCGTAACATAAAGGATTTTAAATCTAATACTAGTCACTTTTAGAAAACTTGACATACTACATTAGACACAACAAATTGCAATCAAAATATAATATAGTTATATATTATATATATTGTAGTTATATGATAGTTTTAAAAAATTAAAGAACATGCTTTCATAGAAATGTGAACTGAAAAGCACAAAATATCTATCTTAGTAATAAAATGCAGGGTAAGAGAAAATCTTGCGAGTGGCACACCATAATATTTACATACACTTAAATCTTTATTTAAAATAATTTGGAATTAAACAAAAACCATTTTTGAAAAATCTCCCCTGACTGGGTTCGAACGCTGGACCTTTAGGTTCGTAGTGCGGACCTTTACCTCTCAGCCACATCGCTCATGTTGGGAAAGTCTTTTCTTACAATATAGATTTTTTGTTTGCTCCCAGAGCGGTTACAAACATACATACAAACATACATACAGGTGAAGCTAATAAAAGCGTGTTAAAAATAAGAAAAATGTTTGATGAAATATGAGCATGTTTACTAAATATTTTTAATTGCGCATGCGCAAGTGCTAGCAAAATTTATTTGAGATAACTTATTAGCCAAATCTATAGACTGAGTGTAAAAGAACCTCAAGCAAATATCGTTAAAGCTCAGAAAGCATAGCTGCCAAACATTTCCGACTTTCGGTAAGACCTTACACTAGAATTTTATGATAGCGAACTTTCACATCATAAGTCTCCGAAAGTTAATATAAGAAATTTCTCTAAATATATAGTGATGATTATTCATATTTTAAAATTGTAAAAGTTAGCAACTGTGCAGAAAGATATCGTTGGTAGAAAATTTGATTTCCAAGTACTTTCAAAAAGGTGCAAAATGCTAAAAAGTTTTACCTATATTTTCATTCTGAATCGACGAATAGTCATGGACATAAAAGAAGGCACACTATGCATTTTCTCAAAAAACAAAAAAATATATAAAAAGCACTTTTTTATTCCTAAAACATATTATTTATTAATCTTTACAGGACTGCCACATGCGACTTTTTGATATTCTTTTCGTACCACTATTTCCAAAATAAAATATATAATATATTTAAGCAGGTAAATCAGCACTTTGCTTGCATACATTTATTATAAATTTTATGTTACGGAAATAGTGGTACGAAAATAGTAATAATAATGATAAAGGTCGCCTGTAGCAACCCTACGTTAGAATATTATAATGATAACTACAAATAATAATAGTAGATTAGAAAGGAGGAGTAAAACGTGTCTTTGGATTAGCAAAAATGCATAAAAACAAATTCATTTGTATGAGCATACACTTTTATATTGAATAATGCTTCATTAAAAGATGTAATCCCCCCCCCCCCCCCCAAGAACTAGGCTTTTTATTTCTTTTCTTTTTTCTCTACGATTAGTTATATTTTCTATTTGTTCCTCCCGTTTCTCCCAATGATACGATTCACGTAATTATTTTACATATAGAAATTTCGTTTAGACACTTTTTAAACTGCGACATGAATTACTAGAATTCGTATTATACCAGTAATTTACAACCTTCTTTTTATAATCCTATTATTTATTATTTATTTTTAATCTGATGTTTTACATATTTAAGCTAAAGTGAAATACTTTTAATAAAAGGCAACATGCATATATTATTCAAGCTTGCATGAGAAAGAAGCAACTCATTCATCAATTTATTTTAAACTAATAATTACTATACAAGGAGGCTCTGCCCCCTGCTCGCTCCGCGCACCAACCCCCGAAGGAGGCTTCTCCTGCTCCCCTACTTACTTTTCTTATTGACATATGCAGAACTCTGCCCGCCTATTCGCTGCTTTCTTTCACTGAAATTCTATCACGGAATATTAATAGTGCATATTACAAGACAAAAGCAGAAAATTATTTTGGAAGTCCTCATATTCAATGTCAAATTGAAATATATAATATTTATATATATACTTTTTAACAGAAAGAAAATCATAATATCTAGAACATTTTGCATTACAGCTTTAGTATATGACCATTTTTATTTCTTTTTTACAACCTTAAATCCGGACCACGGTACCCCAGTCGGTAGAGCTCCGAGCTCGTAATTGTAAGATTGTGGGTTCGGTTCTCGAGCCGACCAAAGACCGTCGTGTACACTAATGGTGGCTGGTGCACGTAAAATATGTCGTGGCCACAATATCCTCCGTATTCCCATCAAAATTATACCTCTATGGGCCACCGAAGCTGGGGTGCTATCCCCTTCGTGTAGGACCAAAACTGTGGTGGCATGTCTCCGGAACATCTGTAGGGGGTGTGTCCCAGACCGTCGGCAGTTATCCATAGCGCAGTAATGGTGCGGCGTCAATCACAGCCTACCTAATTATCTACCTCCTACAACCATGAATCATATTTTAATTTTCCCATGTAAGAAGAATAATTTTCTAAAAGTAAAGAAGAAAAGTTGATATTTATTTACTTTGCTTTTACATTCATGGTTTCGGGCCGCGGTACCCTAGTCGGTAAAGCGCTGAGCACGTAACTGGAAGATTGCCGATTTGATACTTGAGACGGCCAAAGACCGTCGTGTACACTAATGGTGGCTGGTGCTCATAAAATCTGTCGTGTTCGCAAAGTCCTCCATGTTCCCATCCCCACTATACCTCTGGGGATAACCAAAGAGGAGGAGGATCGCTCTGTGAAGGCGTAAATTGTGATGACATGTCTCCGGAACATCTCTAGGGGTGCGTCCTGGACCGTCGCTAATTACCCATAGCGCAGTACTCGTGCGACGTTAAATCCAACCAACCTACCTACCTACTTACAACCATGGATCATATTTTAATTTTCTCCATGTAAAATGACTTCATGACGGAAGAACAACGTCACTGGGAGAAACATTTTTCAAAATGGCAAATAGAGTACCTTCATAAATTTGTCGTTTTTAGTTAATAACCTCTTTAATTAAATTGATAGAAATTTCTAAGCGGCTGAAATGTCTTCCTTGGAGTACTCGGAACACATTGATACCTTTCATGAGGCGGAGGACCCTGCCCTCCGTTAGAAGATACTGTCGCAGACAAAAAAAATTGACGCCAGTGACAGTAACTTTTTTTAATATATAGAGAAACTATTCAGAAAGATTTGTTTCGCAAGGAAATTTTAAACACATTAAAATTACTTGCATTTGGCGGGAAAAGATGTTGCTCGCCAAATCACGTGCACTTTTCGTCTTTTTGCGTTAAATATTCGAAGATATTTTATTTATTTTATAATTATTATTTTTTTATTTATTTTATTTTTATTTATTTATTTTATTTATTTATTTATTCATTTTTGTAGATTTTTTAATGGGATACCGCCGATGAATTTGACTGATCTTGTATTACCTATGTAAGTAGTGTTGTGAAATTTTTTTTTTTTTTTTTTTTTTAATTTCACTATATTCTGAGTACGCGCTTTAAGGAGACCTCCCTTGTTAGACCATTATCTGTTAGATAAATTTTATCCTTGTTACACTCGTGTGTATAGTTATTTTATAAAATATTTATTTGCTTTTAGAGTTGTAAATAAAAGGCACATTTCAATCGTCTGATTTAGTCTTGTACATGTCTTTTTAAAAGAAAGTATAAAAATCAGAAAACAATATTATCCCCAAACACTTTCAAAGGTCTTTTTTGGGAAAGAAAGTTTAATGTTGTTTAAGAAAATCACAATAGAGAAATGGGGAAAAAGATTTTCTCGAAATGTGATTACTTTCAAAATTATTGAAGGCAGCAATATTCCCTTAAAGGAAAAAAAAAAAAAAAATCTTCAACTGTGAGCAAGCTGTTCAAAATTTTCGCTTTTCGTTAGTTAAAATTTTTAGTTTTTATATGCTGAAAAATTATTTATTTCGTTTATGTATTTTAATCTTACATAAAAATTTAGAATATATATATATATATATATATATATAAGATAAAATTTAAATATAGGAGGGAGTAAAATTATTCGAATTATTAAATAAATAGAACTAGAACAAAGTTTTTATAAACCAATGCGCAAATGTAGCAAAAGGAAATAAAAAACTGTAGCGCGCCTATGCTACGTTACCTCAGCGCCCCCTAGCGACCCGTTTGGCTGAGAGACCCAAGAAGAGAACATTCGGATTCCAGCAGTTTCCAGAGAAGGAAGTGCATGCAACGTGTGGTCGATGTTAGCCGAAATGGCCCACGAGCATAAGATGTTGGGTGTGGGACTCTATTATTATTATTATTATTATATATTACTATTATTTCATCAAATCCCCTTTAACTTACCCCTGTAAATAGTCAATTTATGTGTTGTATATTTAGTGTGTTACTTTAAATGTAAATAATAAATAATGTTACCCTAAATTAGCTTCATTTTTGAGTTCCGCACCTTACAAATTGGCGCCCACGTGAAAATTTTAAATATTGAAATATTTTTTAAATAAATTTCTTCAAGTCCGCACCCACTGGACACACATAAAATCCGCACCCGCTGGACAAAGATAAAGTCCTCATCCATTGGACTCAGGTAAAGTCCGCATGCGCTGGACATCCACAGGATAATACAGGTAAGTGCATATTATAATTTTTCACTTTCGGTTTCTATGTTAATGCGTAATTACTTTTCTTGTTCTCAAGTCATTTAAAAGTGTATTTTATTTCACTTTCGGTTTCTGTGTAAATACGTTATTGTTTTTCTTGTTCTGAAAATAATGTAATCCAGTTATTTTGAAAACGTAACTTTTTCTTTGAACGTAATTTTATCCTTTAATACTTTTATACTTTAAACGTAATTTTATACTTTATAAATTGTTTCGTTTTGCTATGATGAAGAAAATTTTTAATCTATTCATTTAAGAATACTGTGCACATTTGTTTCATTTGAGAACAGATTCTTTGTGCATTGTATTCATTTGAGAACAACTTTGGTTTTAGATACCAATATTTTGATAGTAAAAGTAATACATTACCCTATGTATTAAGAATCAGGTTTATTTATTTATAGACTATTATGGAATATTTTTTTTTTCTTTCAATATTAAGAGAATTTGAAAGTTATGGTTTTTATTATAATTACTTCGGTATTGAGATTTCCAGTAATCTAGTATAATAATATAAAGTAAAGGAAGACTCACTTTCGGATGCTTGTTATTTTAACTGGGTAAGATATTTTATTTATATTCTAATAAACTATATGTTTTCATATTTAATTGCATTTTTTCTCTTGTTGTGTGTATTCTAAACCAAAACAAAAAGAAAAAGAAACATAATATTTTTTTTTTATTACCAGTGATGACACATTATTTTAAACTGATATATATTTTTTTCTTTCCTTCTGGTGATTTGTTGGAAGGAAGAGATAATTAAATAGATGGATGACTCATTTTGATAAAATTGCTTGAAAGAGATTTTTTTTTTCTCTTTTATCAATTGCTTTGCAGATTTTTTTTTATTTACTTTGGTTTTCGAGTATAAAATGAAAGGTTAAATAGTCATTTATTTGTTTTGTTTATTATTTTATTACTTGTCTACAGAAAATGAGTGTTTAATAAAATAAATAGAGGAAAAGATATATATATATTTTAATAAGTTACTTTTTATATTATAATTACTTGGAATGTGTGTGCTTTAAGCAAGCCACCTTTTTTTTTTTCTCTCTCTCTTCTTTTATTTGAAACATAATGCTGATTTATTTTATTTGATGAATAAATTCATGTGCCATTAGTTTATTTTATTTTATTTATTTAAAAGCATTGGCATATTTATATAAACATCCAGTTAAAGGAAATATTTAATTTCAATTGGTTGTTTTCTGTTTCACACATAATAGTAAATTGTTATTTACGTGTACAATTTTTTTTTCTTTCTTATATCAGCAGTATTTACAAATATATATTTGTTTAATTTTGTTTTATGCAAAATTTGCTTTACTTACTTTCTTTTCAATAAATCATTCAATCCTTTAATGACATTTGATAAAGATAGATTAAATTTTAAAGTTATGTGTTCTATTTTATAGATTTTATAATTACATTTGGTAATTATTCATTAATTTTTTTAAAACTATTTTCAGAGTTCATTAACGTTAAAATAAGTAACTGAATAAAAGGGAATTTTTTTTTTATCAACTAAAATTTTTTTTTTCTTTTTAATTACAATTGTTCAAGTATAATATAGATATACTATTTACTTTGATTGATTAATTCTAAAAATTTTTATTCTAAAACTTTAATTGAACTCTGACATAAATATTTAGTTATTATTATTTTTTTTTAAACAAAATTTTGGAAAGAAAACAAAAATGGCTTTCCTAGGCAAGGGTAGGAAAATCGATCTGCTTAATTTGTGCCAAGAAATCGGCATTGCAGTAACTTCTGATGCCAAATTATACGAAATTAAAGATTTAATTATTAAATCTGCCAACTACGACGAAGATTTCGTTAGAAATTGCCTTACCAATATCATCGATGTACGTTTAGAAAATGAAGAGCAGATAAAGCATGCTCGTGACAAGGCTGAATTAGAAGAAAAATTAGCACGTGAAAAAGATGAACTCGAACAACAAAAAGCGTTCGAATTGGAAAAACTTAGACTCCAGATAGAAGCAAATAAAATGCACCACCACCTGCTGAGGCTCAGCTTATGTCATGTCCCACCCAACCTTTCCAAGTCAAGAAATTAATTCCAAACTTCAACCCCAAGGAAGACGATTTCTATCTTTTCATAAACCTATTTGAAAGACAAGTAAAATTTTTGAAAATTGAAAAAACAAACTGGGTAGCTTACCTACTTGGAGTTCTTCCAAGTGATGTTGCCCAGCTCATCACAAGAGAACCTGAGGAAAAGGCCCAAGATTTTGACCATGTTAAATGCATACTTTTACAAAGATTTAAACTAAGTGGTGATAAATATCGAAATCTTTTCGCCACGCATAGAAAATCGCCTGAAAAAACATGGAAAGAATATCATTTTGAACTACAGAGTTATTTTGAAGGATGGATCACTGAGCTCAACATTAATGATTTCCAAGCATTAAAAGGTTTAATCTTAGTTGACCAACTGAAGAAACGTGTCCCTCCAGATGTCAAGGAACATTTTTTGGATATTTGGAATGAATGGGTAACTCCTGGACAACTTGTGGAAAAGCTTGATGCTTACGACAACCTTCGTCTACCTAAGAAAGAAATCAAGATGACCAGCACTGATGCAACTAAAAAGTTTTATCCAAAACAGACAGAACAGAAACACAACTACACTCGAAAGAAAATTTATTCCCAAAATTATAATTTTCCTCAATACCCTCTGTCAGGAGTCCCCAATCAAAGTAGGCGGTATTCCGGGGTCCCCAGTCAAAGTAGGCGGGATCCCATTCACAATGACAGAGCTCAAGATAAAAATTCTGACACTTTACGAGGTAGAACAATCCCTGTATCCTGTTATGGTTGTGGAGCTCCTAATGTAATTAAATCAAAATGCCGTTCCTGTAACCCATCCATGCCTAAAGCTGATGTCATGACATCCAGTTTCAACAATTTGAACTTTTACAGTTTCTCAACAGAAGATCACCCAAATAGTAGTGTCCATCTGAAACCAAAGAGCAGCACTGTGTGCTGATACTGGTGCTACACATTCTGTGGCTGATGAAAAATTATATCGCCTTCTCCAAGAAAATGGCCATACATTTGAAGATAAAGTCCTGAAAATGACGCTTGCTGATGGCCGCAGTCAACCAATAGAAATCCTCACAACTTTTGTTGACATAAAAATTCAAGGAAAAGTTGTTCCAATCGAACTGTTAGTCCTCAAACATGCCAGAAATAACCGTACACTTCTTGGTGTGGATTTTCTAAGTAAAGCAGGAGTAGTTCTAAATCTCCAGAAACGTCTGTGGTTTTTTGATGACAATCCTCAGGAAAAATTTTATTTTATTGAAGTACCACCTAACATCAATAGTCTGTTGGCAGTACATGCTGATGAGTCACATTCATGTGGACTTCGTGAAGATGAAGGTCAACATTTGACATTCCAACAACAGTCACAATTAAATTCCCTTCTCCAAAAATATGAAAAATGCTTTCAACCAGGGGGAGAACCTACCCCATTTATAGAACATCGAATAAAAACTGGAAACCACTTCCCAGTGTCAACGCCACCATATCGCATGAATCCTAAAAAGAAAGAAATTTTACGACAGGAAATAAATCAGCTTTTACAAGAAGGTATCATTGAAGAATGCGAATCACCTTATGCTTCTCCAGTCGTTCTAATCCCTAAGCCTAATGGAACATATCGTCTTTGTATTGATTACAGAAAATTAAACAACATTACAGTTGCAGATACTTATCCATTGCCCCGAATGGATGACTTACTCCATGAAGCAAAACAAACTTCCTACATGTAAACTATAGATCTTCGTGCAGGTTATCATCAAGTGAAGGTCCACCCTGAAGACCAAGACAAAACAGCCTTTGTTTGCCCTTTTGGAACATACCGCTTCCTTCGGATACCATTCAGACTTAAGAATGCACCAGCAACTTTCTAGCGTTTAATTGACCGTTTCCGCAATGGTCTTGAAGATATACTTACCCTAACGTATCTTGATGATATCATCGTGTTGTTTGAATCTTTTGAAAAGCATCTCTCAGATCTACAAGCAATTTTTGAGAGACTCTTACTTTTTAAGCTTACAGCAAACAGAGAAAAGTGTCACTTTGTATCTCCTAAAGTGAAATATTTGGGATTTTGGATCACACAAAATGGTATTGAAGTTGATCCAGAAAAGGTTTCTTCTATCCAGAAAATTCCGCCTCCCAAGAATGTGAAAGAAGTCCAGTCTTTCCTCCAGACATGTTCATGGTTTAGAAGATATATTCAAAATTTTGCTGATGTGTCAAGACCATTAAGTGAACTCACAAAAAAGAAAGTCCCATGGAATTGGGGATATAAACAGCAAAAAGCATTTGAATTATTAAAGAACTGCCTCATCACTCCCCCAGTGTTAAAACAGGCTGATGGTACAAAACCATATATCATTCGTACAGATGCAAGTCAGTATGCTATTGGAGCTGTCCTACTACAAGGCAACGATTCAGAGGAACATCCTATAGAATATGCCAGTCGTTTGCTTACCCAAGCAGAACGCAACTACTCTACAACGGAAAGAGAAGCCCTTGCTGTTGTTTGGGCCCTGAAGAAATTCCGAGGCTACATAGAAAACTCTGAAATAACTGTGGCATCCGACCACCAACCTTTGAGATGGCTGCTCACTCTCAAATCTCCAACAGGCCGACTTGCTCGATGGGCATTGGAAATACAGTCTTTCAATCTAAAAGTGCAATACGTCCCTGGAAAAGCAAATGTCATTGCCGACATGCTTTCTCGCCCAACCTGTGAAGAAGAAACCTCTTGCGACTTACAGACCATCGTTCTTGATGTCCCAACAAGAACTGCGAGTGACCTCAGGTCAGAACAGCTAAAAGATCCAGAACTGAAGAAAATTATAGATTGTTTTGAAGATGTCAACCAAGGAGTAGATTTCGCAAATTGGACGGAACGAGGTTACGCCATGAACCAAGGTGTACTTTACCGCTATTCTCCACACTCTGAAATGGAGGAAGCCCAGTTAGTCGTTCCTTCCCATGAAAGAGAAATGGTACTCAAGTTGCATCATGATGCCCCCACAGCTGCCCATTATGGAGCTAATGGAACTTTTTCCAGAATATCCTCAAGATATTATTGGACTGGTATGAGAAAATACATCACTGATTATGTGAAGAATTGTGCAGAGTGCATCAGATATAAAGCCTCCAACCAGAAACCTGCTGGTTTGCTGCGAACACCTGTTCCAGCTCAACGTTTTGAATCTATTGCAATTGATCTTTTCGGACCCTTACCAAAAACAAATGAAGGTATGAAGTGGATCTTCATAGTTGAAGACTGTACTACAAAATGGGTAGAGTTATTCCCATTAAAACAAGCGACTGCTAAAGAATGTGCCTTAACACTTCTAAATGAAGTATTCCTAAGATATGGGTTACCTCGTCGTCTAATAAGTGACAATGGTCCTCAGTTTGTTAGTGCAGTCATGCAGCAGTTATGCTATGTTTTAAATATCAGTCAAAGTCTTATTCCTGTGTACCACCCACAAGCGAATCCTCTTGAAAGAAAAAACAGAGACTTAAAACCTCGTTTAGCAATGATGGTTGGTAACAACCATTCTTCCTGGACTGAACAGTTACCAGCTATTCGATTTGCAATGAATACTGCAAAATGTGAAACTACAGGTCACACACCAGCATACCTAAGTTTTGCTAAAGAACTCAAAACAGTTAATGATGTCACTACTCATTTTCGTTCTGTACTTCAAAACGACAATTTTGTACCAGAAATCACACCTTATTTGAAACGTTTTGAAAAATATATGTCACAAATTAAAGAAAACATTGAGCAAAATCAAGATCGTCGAAAAGAGTATGCTGATAAATCACGTAGAAAAAGTCCAAAATACAAACCAGGTGACTTGGTCTGGGTAAAACTTCACCCATTAAGCAACGCCAACCAAGCTAAGACTGCAAAGTTCATGCCACGACAAGATGGACCTTATGTTATAAGATCACAAAAATCACCAAATAGCTTCGAAATAGCCACCTCTAGGAGTCTACCATGTGTCAGCTCTAACTCCATTTCAAAATGTACCATGTACTAATTCTCCTATGGTACCCATAAGAAAAAGAGGTAGACCAAGAAAACAACTTCCTGGCTCCTCGCCGAGTCGTCGTCAGAGCCAGAGGGGAGATTGTAGCGCGCCTATGCTACGTAACCTCAGCGCCCCCTAGCGACCCGTTTGGCTGAGAGACCCAAGAAGAGAACATTCGGATTCCAGCAGTTTCCAGAGAAGGAAGTGCATGCAACGTGTGGTCGATGTTAGCCGAAGGCCCACGACCATAAGATGTTGGGTGTGGGACTCTATATTACCATTATTTCATCAAATCCCCTTTAACTTACCCCTGTAAATAGTCAAATTGTGTGTTGTATATTTAGTGTGTAACTTTAAATGTAAATAATAAATAATGTTACCCTAAATTAGCTTCATTTTTGAGTTCCGCACCTTACAAAACTATAATATATATGCAAAATAATCAAAGCCAGATGAAAATTTAATCCCAAAACACATGAGGGCCTTCATCATGGGAGCTCCCCCATGTAGGGAAAGGAATATCAAAAGTTTCTGACGAAACGCTGGTCATTTAACCAAAAAACACGTTTCTAGCCCCCAACTTCTCACAGATGGAAGCAAGACCATACAGCAAACGAATTTTAATTAATACAAAGCATAAAAAGCAATTAAATTCAGAAATAAAGCACAAAATATAATACATCAATATAAAATACAAGAATATAAATAATACAAGAATATATAAATACATATATGGACAAACTGGAATAGTCAGAATATGGAAAATTGTACCCACACCCCATTATAAACACAGAACCCGTTTCAGCTAGTAGGGCCACTTACTAGCACATAAATGTCGCCCAAAATGGAACAACAAACCTTAAGTGGGAATGTCAACAAGAATACTGAAATGTTTATTGATTAAAATAACAGGATAGCGGTTAACAGTTAGTATGTTTTTGAGATTTTTGAGAGCTAGATTCAGGTCTAAATTGTTATTGCAAATAATTTTAATTCTGTTTATTTGGGTGAACATAATATTTTTTATAACTTTATGACTAATACAGGAAAACCAATTTGTTAAATTACAAACTTTAAAGTTAAAATCTTTTATTTTATCATAAATCCCAATAAACCAGTTATTATCTATTTTTTTTTTTTTTTTTTTTAATCCAGAAAAGAAGTTTGGTCTTCAGAGTCAGTACGGTTTAAAACAAGATCGGAGGGATAGATTTCAGTTGCATATTTCACAAAATCTACACAGTTTATTGCAATTACGTCATCAACATACCTATAAAACTTAATATCATTGAATTTTGTTTCACACATAAACAAAAAAAAATGTTGGCGAAGGCACTCGAGTAACTTGTTCCCATCGGGATACCGAGAATTTGTTAAAAATAATTAACAGCGTTAAACAAAACATTTTGGAAGATGCAAAATTTAATAAGGTTAATCTAGTAAACTTTTTCACAGTCTATTACATTATAAAATTCTTCGTAATTTTTTTCAAAAATTTCTAGAACCAAGTAATGTGGGATACTACCAAAAAGGTTTTCAAATTCATAAGTACTAATGGATCTGCAGATCAGGAGCCTCAACGTCCTATTTGCATCAGACGTTATTCAATAGGTCATTTTTATTTATTCCTTATTATATATAACAGTATATATTGATTCGATCGACATATTACCATAATCAGATACATTCCTGAGGGGGGCTGCCGCACCCCCTCAACCCCCTGCTGTATCTCTCTTTCTATACCTATATGTATATCATATAAAGTGTTACGGAATTGTGAATAATTGCATTTATTTTTGTATAAATTCTTTCAAAGAGGCTTAGAAAGTCGATAAAATGCTAATTTTGTGCATTTCTAGTCGTTTTAGCGTCAAAATAGCCTAATTTTCTTTTAAAAACGCATTAAAAAGCTCCAATAAGGGAAGAAATGAATTTGGCGCCAAATTTGGCGACTGTTTCCCTCCTTGGCGAATTTTTGGCGACCTTGGCAAGAAAATCCTTATTAGGGATATACCAAATATGGAAGCTCTAATCTCATTGGCTGATGAGATACGAGAATTTTCCAGAACAGTCTGTGTTCGATAGAATAGTATAAAAGGAGCATTTTTTTAGCCAAGACGGCCAATCTCAGATCTGTGTCAGTTTCGTCAAATGCTTGCTTTGCTTTGAGCCTCTTTGAATGAGACTTGCTTTATGTGTTATTGATAAACAGTTTGTAATGTTGTTTTGCTGTTAACGGCTGTTGTTTAAGCTATGTTTACTGGTTGAATTAAAGCTGATACTTGGTTTATAGACCTGTATTTTTTTTTAACTTTCTGTGAATAAATCACTGAATTTTTGCAAGTTTCGCCTTTCATTCTCGGACAACTTACGAACCCCCAAGTACGAAACAATATGTATTCTTAATAAACGGCGGTCTTGTATTATTTCCCTGAAATTCATAAATACCAAATTTCATAACTATCAAATTTCATAAAAAAAAAAATTACATAGCATATCGGAAATATTTTGCGTAACCTTTAAACTAACTATCAATTCTCTGCCCACAATTTTCAACAGGAAAACATGCTTTTAAAATTCTAATAAAATTTCATTATATTTGATGGGGATGTAACCATGTTAAAATACACTTTTTAAAAATACCGACTATAGACCGTAATAGTACGAAATTCCTTTATGCACCCCGGAAAAGTAGCCACAGTCATTATGAACGCCAATAATAAGAATAAACCTAATTAATTATGACTCAATAATTTTTCAAACTAATTTGACATCATTTGGATGATTACAGTACATACTCGGAATTATTTTGTGTGGTCCCATAAATTATTAAGTCTATACATAACCTTTTTTAAGAGTAAACATGATTTTAAGCATCCTTATAATGTATGTTAACTTTATTAAGTTCAATTCAGCATAAACGCGCGCTTAAATTAAAAATTTGTCCACAGGCTCTAATGTTACGAAATTCTTTCGTGTGTCTTTGTAAACGAACCATAAACATTGTATACACCAGTAAAAACTATTCAGCTTATTTTGCGTTTAAAATTAATAATTGTTCCAAATGTAACATCGTTTGGATGACTACGTGACATTGTCAGAACACTTTTGTAAGATCCTGTACATTAATTAGAAAGTATAAGAGCACATATTTTCTTCAAACAACATAAGTTTAAGCATCTTACTCACGTACGCTAGTTTCATTTTCTTCATTGCAAAGTAATGATATTAAAATGCGTTTAAACGAAATTCACCCCATACGTCGTAATGTTAAGAATTTTGGCGTGTCCCTGTACACAGTTTATATATATATAAAAAAAAAAAAGCACTTAAAAAATATACAGCTGCTTATATGCAAAGCTGGAACGTGTGCGCCAATGTGCAAGTCAATCGAAGGATTTTTGCGGCCGCTATTGCGGTACATACAAATTCTTCCCATAAAGATAAGAAAAACTTTGACGTGTCCCTGTACACGAACGACAAATGGAATACACGCCTAACACTATTCAGCTAATTCCGTTGGGCTCATGAATATGTGTACCAAATTGCAAGTCAATAGCGTTATTTTGGGGGCCGCTATCGCAGTACATACAATATCTTCCCATAGGCCGTGATGATAAAAAAACTTTGGCGTCTCCCTGTACACAAACTACAAATGGAATGCACACCCAAAACTATACAGCTGATTTCGTGAGGCACATGAACATGTGTACCAAATTGCAAGTCAATAGCGTGATTTTTGTTGCCGCTATCGCGATACATACAAATTTCTCCCATAGGCCGTAATTACAAAAAAACATTTGGCGTGTCCCTGTATACGAACTACAAATGGAATGCACACCCAAAACTATACAGCCAATTTCGTGGGGATAATGAACATGTGTACGAAATTTCAAGTCAATAGCGTGATTTTTGCGGCCGCTATCGCACGACAGACAGACGGACAGACGGAACCCAAAATCCTTTTTTGAGTCTCAACAGAGGGCCTCCATTCACGTTTCGGCAAAAATTGGAAGTCAACAACTTGATTTTTGCGGTGGCAATCGAGGTACATACAGATTCTTCCCATAGGCCGTAATGATAGAAAATCTTTGGCGTGTCTCTGTACACGAACTACAAATGGAATACACACCTAAAACTATACAGCTGATTCCGTTGGGCTCATGAACATGTGTACCGAATTGCAAGTCAATAGCGTGATTTTTGTGGCCGCTATCGCGGTACATACAAATTCCTCCCATAGGCCGTAATGATAAGAAACACTTTGGCGTGTCCCTGTACACGAATTACAAATGTAATACACACCCAAAACTATACAGCTAATTTCGTGGGGCACATGAACATGTGTACCAAATTTCAAGCCAATAGCGTGATTTTTGTGGCCGCTATCGCGGTACATACAAATTTCTCCCATAGGCCGTAATGATAAAAAAAACTTTGGCGTGCCCCTGTATACAAACTACAAATGGAATACATACCAAAAATTATACAGCTGATTACGTGGGGCTCATGAACATGTGTACCAAATTTCAAGTCAATAGCGCTATTTTTGCGGCCGCGATCGCGCGACAGACAGACAGAAAGACACACAGACACAGCCCAAAACCGTTTTGAGTTTCAACAGAGGGCCTCCACTGACGTTTCGGCAATTAATTGTAAAAATATTTTCTGAATTTTCTTTAAAATACTTTAAAATTGGGTAATTATTTTTAATGATACTGCAATTATCGTCTGACTCTAAAGCGTTTAAGTTATTGAGTAAATAAAAAAGTTTTTTACCGGCCTTGTAATCATGAGCAAAATTACCACAAGTAACGTAACGAAATGTAATGGGATTTTTATGAAATTTAACATTAATAAATAGGTATGGAAAATTAAAACTGCTTCTATATATATTGAGTTTTTTATCAAAAGCCAAAATCCTTTTCCTTATTATAGATGGGGGGGGGTCATTTTATTTTTTGTAAGAACAATTACCGGAATATTCTTTGGTAAGTAACATCTTGTAAAAAACTTTGCAAAAAATAGCAAAATTATTTCCAGCTTTGTCAACGGTGGCTATAATAAATTTTTTCTTTAAGTTTTCAATGTTTTCTTTTACGACTGCATTGTAATCTTCATGAATTTTCTTTCCAAAGTAACCCCTATAAAATGTCAAATCCCTTTTAAAATAATCCACAATTCTATTTTTCCACAATTTAAAATCTTCTATAGGCCAACAATATTTGTAAGATAGTTTTAAAATAAAAATATCTAATTCTTTTGCAAGAGTATCAATTATTTTTCTGTTTGTATAGTTGAAATTTAACCTGAAATTGGCACCTAAATTCATAAGATTTCTTAGCTTAGTATTTTCTATTATATTTAAATTACCTGTAATTATATGTTCATGATGGAAATCCTTAAAATCTTTATAGAAATCTTGATTAGAATAACACTCATTATCTTTAATAAAATCAATATTTTTACTAACTTTATTATAATTGCAAATTAAATTTAGTTAGTAAAAATATTGATATTCCTTTCATATTCCTTTCCCTACAAGGAGAACACCCCTGATGAAGGCCCTCATGTGTTCTGGGATAATATTTTCATCTGGCTTTGATTATTTTGCATGTTTATATATATATATATATGTATATATATATATATATATATATATATATATATATATATATATATATACAAAGGACATTCCATAAAAACTGAGAGTAAAATCATAAAAAATCAAGAAATATATTTACAGTAAAAAATACATCATCCTTTTTCAAAATACCTTCCGTCAGATGATATGCAACGGTCCCATCGTTCAACCCACTTTTCAAAACAAGTAGAGAAGCCCTTTTCCGGAAGCTGCTTCAAAGAACCCTCCACTGCTGAAATAACTTCAATATTTGTATTAAATTTCTGCCACGGAGATTCTCCTTCAACGTCAGAAACAGACAGAAATCGCATGGTCCGAGATCTGGACTGTAAGAGGGATGTGGCTTGAGTTTAATATTGCATTTACTAAGATATTGCTGAACAGAAGTAGCGACATGCGGACGAGCATTATCGTGATGTAATGTCCAATTCCCTACCAGTTCATGACGCTTTCTCGATATGTCGCAAAATTTTCAAATCTGAAACTTAATATTCACCATTCACAGTAGTTTTTGGAGGCACAGCTTGCTGATAGATTACACCTTTATGATCAAAGAAAATAATCATCATGACCTTTCCAGCAGATTTGGTATGTCGGATTTTTTTCGGAGGCGGAGAATCAGTATGTTTCCATACATTTATTAACAGGGAAGAGGTGCCGCTCACCGCTCTAGGAGCAGTGTCGAGCGATTCCAGCTATGCTAGGCCCCTCTTCCGGAGTTTATTTAAACTCTAAAAAAAAAAAAAAAAAAAAAAAAAAAAAAATTACAAAAGCCGCTAGAGACAGGTCTCCCACACGACAAGGAGCGGCATGTTCTATGCTGGTGGAAAAGTGACAAGTGTCTTAAGGCTTGTAAAAGTGACAAGCAAGTAGAGCAAGGCAGAGCAAGTGGCTTAAAGCAAGAGCAAGCAGATGTGAGATTAATCTGTGAGATTAGTCATATTCATAAGGAATTCAAATATATTATTTAGTTTAGAAAGCAGGCTTTTTCTATTGAGGATATTAAACAGCCAATCGGCTGGCCTGGGAGTGGGATTTCTTAAGTGAAAGGCAGAAGTTAAACTACAGTAGTAATAATAGTTTGCGTACTTGGTAAGGGGATCATAATGAGACACCCAAGTTTCATCACCTGTTATTACAGTCTTTAGGACATTTGGATAATTCTGAAGCATCCGTTTCCATTCACAAATTGGTGAATTCTTGTTTTCATTTGTTCTTTAGTAAGGTGATGAGGGACCCATCTGGAACAAACATAGCGAAGCTGTAAATTGTTGCGTAGAATGCGAAATATCGACGTTTTCGAAATGTTTGTTGATGCCGCTATCTCCTCACATGTCATTCGCAGATTTTCTTGAAGGATTACCCACACAGTGTTAACATTTCGATCATTCACAACACTTTTTGGTCGCCCAGACCTAGGAGCCAGTTCTGAAGACAAACGGCCTTTCTTGAAATCACCATGCCATCTAAAAATCGTAGACTCACCAAAACATTTGTCTTTGTAAGCTTCTTTCATTAACTTAACTGTTTCTGGAGCTGTTTTGCCCAAACGTTAGCAAAATTTTATGGCACAACGCATTTCGTTTTTTAACTCTGAATCACTCATCTCCATTTCTGTAGGGCAAATAAAACAGTTCTTTAAACAAGCACGGAAAAAGGAAAATAAAATCGTCTGCTTCGTTTAGAATTTTGTATAACCGTACAGTTAACAGTTTGAAAAAATCGCCTGCACTTCTATTTATTAGTTTCGCGGTATTGCCACTACGTAAGAAAATAACTCTCAGTTTTTATGGAATGTCCTTTGTATATATATATTCATTTTAAAGATGTTATTACGTATAATGAAAATATATTTAAAGATCATGATAAACTGCAAAAATATTTTTGAGGGTTAACGAAAACACATAGCTATTCGTTTTTAGAAACTATGATATGTTTAACTATTAAAAAAAAAAAAAAAAAAAAAAAAAATGCCTCAGAGAATTCCAATAAAATAATTTGTAAATTTAAGTTGCAGCAGGGGTCGTACTTTCCGCCCTTTTTTTTCAGGACGCTCACAGAAACAAGTAATTCCCGCAATTTTTTGCCATCACTATTTTCCTGCAGAAATACTTCTGATATATTTATCGTAATGTGCCATGATTGTACAGGGAAGAGATTATTTTTTATTAACAGTGTTAGCAATAAATCTGAAAATGTCTCATTCATGAGAGCGTCCTGAAAAAAGGGCGGAGAAAACGACCCATGGTTGCAGCGAAAAAATTAGTACCCACCCTAGCTGTTTTTTCACACCACATATTTTGAAGATTATTTTTCTTATTATTTAAATGTAATCGCAAAGTGGATATTCTCTACATAAAAAAAAAAAAAAAAAAAAAAAAAAATCCTAACAATGCGCTACAGAATAAATTACAAATGTCGATAGGATTTTCGAATTAATAATGTTAACAAATATATCTGAATTAATGAAAGGTATATATTTATTTTCTATATGAACCTTGTTGGATTTTCTTTATTTATATAACTGTCGTAGAATATTCTTTGAATTCGAAAAACTTATCCTGGTATCCAAGAGCTATGCATAATTATTACTGTTTAGGTCAAAATTTTTGAAAGTGTACGTCGGAATTGAAAACTAGTATGTTGTGATCATCACAAAACTTTCTTCTATATTTTCCTGTACAGAAGGGTTCGCACAGTCCTTATTTTTCGGCACCAGTAAAATTTTACAGCAATTTTTGTCATAAGAAAAGCTTATGAATTTAAGTAAAATCTATTACATAAATATTGTGCTGGATGAATCTTTTCAAAAGAGCAGGTCTGTATGAACCCTGTAAAAATTCCCACACTATAAAATATTTGTAAATATTTTTTATTAACTAATTTTTTTTCCCAAATGAATTCAGATTATTTTCATCTTAGAGAGGTATGACACAAAATATCGAAAGAAATTAAAATTTTTGTCGTCATCTGAAAAAAATGCTTCCCCCCCCCCAGTTTATGATATTTTATTATTATTATTATTATTATTATTATTATTATTATTTTAATGAAAATATTGTAAACGATTATATTGATGTCTTACGTTATCACAGATCTGTGTTTCAATCATTCATATTAAAGGTATTGAAAACTTCATTTATAAAACTATATTGAAAATTTACACAACCAGGGAGTGGCAGGAGGTAGTTCTCCTACATGCACACATTTTTTTTTTTTCATAGTTTATTATTACAGTTATCAACAATTCTTAATAATTTCACTATTATTCGTTTAAAATATCTCTCATTACGTACATTTATACAAATTTTTTCCTATACTGCTATATTAAAAATTATGAAAAATATGATATCAACATCATCCATTAAGCGATTGCTCCAAAAATGCAATTAGTATAAATTTAGGTTAAAGTCAGACTAAAAATCAAATTCCATCGATTGGTTCGTGAGACAGTGTCCACAAAACTTTGGATATATATACAGACCAACATTTTCTAAAAAATATTCAAATCGTGTTCCAGTCACTTTAAAATGTGTAAATCCGTCGAAAACTAGATCTCGAAAATTACAACGATTCTAATGCTTCCTCATGTATAAGGTAAAGCTAGGAGAGATCACGCGGTAAGAGAGATAGCGCACATAAGTGATCGGAGGGAAAGAGTAGAGTGGGCGAATCGAAATTTCAGGTTGTTGCACTTCACCAATAGTGAAGTGCCGACTGAATTTGCATAGTGATTGTTTCAACAGTTTAAGATAAAACGTGGTTATTCTATCTCGTTCTGAAAAACAAATGCTTGAATTTTCATAACCTTTCCTAAGAACTTCAATACAATGGTAGGAGTACAGAATATACTTAAACTACACAATTTCTTATAACTTACTGACGTAGACTAACGGTGCAAGCACCACGACTTCTTATAAAGTTGAGTAATTATTTAATAAAACACTGCGCAATCTCTCCTACCAAAATGAGAAAGTTTGTACATATGCTGTTTAGGAGAGACTGCGCATTTAAAATTCTATACTAACAAATATTTCGCAGCTTATTGGTGATAACAGAAAAATGATGATGAGTTTGTTCAATGCCTGGGACTGTACAAAATCTAACTTCCATAAGACATTGGACTAGCTTGAACCATTCGGGACGGCGTACCACCTTTATGGAGATTATCCAAATAATCTGAAATTGAACATCATTCAGGTATGCCACAATCGTCAAAAGCCACACTTCTGTTGAGATTTACCGCTAGAATGTTGTTAGCCTATGAGAAATTTATCGCAAAGTATTTAAATGTTATTGTATATTTATTTAGCTTTGCAATACTTTCAAGTATGATGTTCAAGTTTTGTGCAACTGTCAGCTGCTTAAATAGAAGAGATAAAACTAAATGCAAGTAAAATATAACAGCCTACTCAATCTTCTTTTTAAGAAATGTAATTCTCTAAATTTCAATAAAATAAAGTAAGTAAAATAAACGTAAAGTATTTTAAAGCGTAAAGGGTTTTAAAACGTAAAAGATTTTAAAACGTAAAGAATATTTTGGCGGAAGATTTTGTAGAAAAAACTTTAATAAGTAGTAAATGGTGGGCGTATTCTGCTCTTAAAAATGGGCAGGACTAGCTACATATAATCACACGCAAGGTGTGCTAACTTTTTTTTTTTCTTCTGGGAAATGCCTGTTCGAGACTGATACACCGTCTCGAAAAGGTTCATTTCTAGCAGGTTGTTTAACAATAACTTCACATGTACAAAAATATGTGCAATGATTGTGGATAACGAGAGATTCGGTCAGCAAACCAGAAAACATCCTAGCTGAAAAGATAATGTACTAATTTTAAGTTAATAACTTAATATTATTTTCTGGTGTTGTACTTTATCTACCGTAATTTCTGGTAGATACCCCGCAGGTTATATAATCCAGTTTTGCACCAGAAATTTCATTTGATAAATAAATTAAATTGGAACGAGCTCTTCCTTCGAAAAATTACAGATTGCTCTATTAAATAAATTTTTTGGTGGAGAAATGACACCTCTTACCTGCGGGTTATCTACCAGAAATTACTGTAATTTTGTTCTTTTTTTCTGTTTCGTTAATATTTTTTCCTTTAAATAAATTTTTCTATTTCTTTTTAAATTCCTTTTATTTTTCTAATTTTTTTTTTAATCATTGAATTAAAATATCCACTCTCAATGCAAAAATATTTGTTTCCAAATACCGTACAACAATGCCATTTAAGTGAATTATTATTATTGATAATGTTTAACTGTAGTTATAATTCAGCGCAATCACTCCTACCCTGTAACAGTGTTGCCAGATTGCGTGACATTTTTATTTAATAGTCACCAATAACTTTGAGAAGTGATGTTTGATATACATAATGGACGATTAATCGTCGATTATGCACATTAAATATCACTTCTTGAAATTATTGGTGACTGTCGAATAAAAAAATCGCTCAATCTGGCAACACTGCTCTATGAGGAGAGATTGCGAAAAATAGCTCTCTTGGTTTTATTACTACAGTTGTTTTAAATTACACCAGAGCAACAAAATAGCAATGTAAATGCATAGAAGAAGGGTCAGTTCAAAGTTATGCTCCAAAAGTTTAGTAAAAATTAATATTTGGATTTTTTTATATCATTTTGTTCAATTGTGCGCAAACTCTCCTAGCTTCACCTTATTATAAGCAAGTAAAAGAAAAAAAATGGATTTGGCGTTTAATTGGGTAATAAAGGTACAAATGGCAGCAAAAAGGAAATTTAGTGAATTTATTTTCCCGAAAGAAAAAAGAGTTAAGTAAAAGGAGTTGTGGAGTTGAAAAAATTTAACGTCACACGACGGCTACTCAGGGGACAACTGGTCACGGTCTCAGATTTACCCCTACAGGTAGTCAGGAAATAACACTTTCAGTTTTCTGTGGAGGGGAGAAATTGAGAACCCAGAGAAATTAATTCAAAGGTATTAATACTTTTAGAGGTATTAATCTTACGTTGAATAAAAAGCATCAATACCTTGTTTAACATACTTTAACCCTCGCTTTTCCAAGATCAAAACGTTACTGCAGAAGAATTGATTTCAGGTGCCGCTTGGCACGTTTGTCAAAAATCACCCGCACCGCGGATTTTGTATCGTTTAGAAGTTGCAACATTCCTCTGGTTACGTTTGCTATCTCTGGCGAATTAGCGCACTTTTTGAATGAGTCGAGCATAACTAAATTTCAACTTCAAAATGGGGTCAAAATGACCCCATTAATGGAAAGCGAGGGTTAAATAGAAAATTAATGGATTGCTGTAGGACCCATTAAAAAATGTTCCAAGCAGGTTCATTCGGTCCTACTTAAATAATTTGGTAGAAAATGAGATAGTTAATTAAATCTAAGGTCGCCTATAAAATAACGGGGAGGAAAATGTCGCATGTCGTGAAAGAGAAAATTACCATTAGTTTTATTTCTGGCGTATAAGTTAAAGTTGTGTAATTAAAAAAAGAACACTCGGATACTTTTTAAAAATTTTGCAAAACCCTTAAACTAAACGTCTTAGCATACGCTGCAAAAATGAAATAATTCGGTTAAGGAAAACATATTTAAAATAAATTAAAATATTTTATATTTATTACGGGTAAAATTATTTTACGAACACTCTGAGTATAAATGAACTTTCTTTTCTCTTTGTTAAAGTGTATTTTGATTTACTAAAAAAATTGTTTGCTAATACAACTCTTCTGCATACTTTTATTAAAGGCTTAAGAAATTAATTTTTATTACGAAAAATCTCTTATGTTATGCATTTCTTGAAAAGAAAAGAAAAAAAAAAAAAAAAAAAAAAAAAAAGAGAGAATTCTGTAAGAAAAAATAATTAGAAAAAAAAGCCTTCTTCAGCTTAAAAATATAAAAATAAAATAATAATAATAAATAAAAGAAATAAAAAAGAAATAAATGAAAGCACCAAATTTTTGCGTTTCGTAAATAACTATCAAAATAAAAAATATTAATATTGCATGATTACACCGAAGAATTAAATGTTTTTTTAAAAGTTGAGGCTTAACATTTTATATTTATTACACTTACTTTACTTACTTCTAAAAGTTTAAGAAACGCTGCACTTTAATTACAGTTAAAGACCGAAAATTACTGAAATTTCTCCTCCTAAAACTTAGTTAAAGTTTATCACTTTTAAAACGCCTTCGTTGCACTCACTTGTGTTTGGGATTAAAAGAGTGGAAACTTTCAGATCCCAAATGAATCTCGTGACTAGAAACAGATATTGCTTCATTTGAGCGAAAAGTGGCGAATAAATTTTCCAAGAAAAGAGCCTAATAAATTACTGCTTAACAAAACCCAAATGAAATATCTTCTTCTTCAGTTTTTAAAGTAGAAAATTATAAATAAAAAAATAATAATCCTTTCTTAACTTATATTTCTTTATCATCAAACTATGAGCCAGCTAATCAAGCATTACAATAGTTACCACCAGGAAGATTACTTTATGATTTAATGCTTGTTGGATCTTTTGATAAAAAATTCACAATATATTAAATTAGGAGATAAAATGGCTTAAAAATACTTTTCTGGTACACAATGAATAAAATGTAATTTGTTGGCAAATGTATACAACATTTTGCTATAATATGTAACTTAAAAAAAAAAAAAAAAAAAAAAAGTCTAAACATTTGTGATTGTATTTATTCATAAATTTCACAAAAACTGGATTAAATTTTATTTGTCTATTTGAGCAAAATTAATTTTGAAATTTATTAAAATACGCACACACAAAATTTTGGCGAAGACTATTACATAGCTTAAATATTTGTAGGAAAATAGAAGCTCAAAATTTGTGTCAATTCCTATTTAATATCGAATTTCCTAAACTAGTTTGACAGTTAAAAAAAATAATAGGGTAGAGGTTAAGGTTCAAAAACAATTCGTACAGCAATCTGATGTTAGAAGGCATACTTTTTTTCCTCTACCCAGATTTCCTAGTTTTAGTTGAAAAAATATCCGACATATGGCGAAAAAATTCCGTGCTATCTAGAGACCATAAATGGTAGGTCTTTACTTCCATCTTTTTTCCAGTATTGATGTGTGCAAATCATCAAAATGCGCAACCGCAGAAGGAGTTGAAGTTTTGCCTTAAAAGGGGTGTTATCCGTGACTGGACGAGAAAGAGGGAACTGAACAGCAGATTTTGTTCATAGCCTCCTAAACTAGATGCCTGTCGCGTGGCTTGGAAACTTGACAACAGTTGAAGCGGTAGACAGTGCCATCTGGTACAGATAGCGCGACTTTTTCATTCAACTGTCACCAATAGTTTTAAGAAGTAACGTATGATATATATAATCGACGTTTCTTCGATTCTATTCGCCTTTTATGTATATCATATCCCACTTTAAAAATTTTTTGGTGGCTGTTGAATAAAGCAGTCGCTCAATCTGCTCCAGGTGGCGCTGTCTACCGCTTCAACTGTTGCCACATATCCGAGCAACGCGACAGGCATCTAGTTTAGGAGGCTATGTTTTGGTGGGAAATGTTGAAAATGACACATTCTTTGAAGAAAAGAATTTTCCCTGTATTGGACTTCCACCGATTGGGAAGAGCATGCAGCAGAAAAATTGTACGAGAAATTAAAAAAAAAAAAAAAAAAAAAAGAAAAAAACGGGTAGTGTCCCGGATAAGAAAGTCGAAATAGTTGAATGAAACCGTTCGGCTATTACAGAATTAAATGTACAGATAGTTCAGGAAACAATTGCCCGCTCCCTAAAAAGTCGATCCATAAAACTGCAGTCGCATGTCAGATACGATTAGCGGAGGCTGCAGTGTCAAATTTCAAACACAGCATCCGCTTCAGACCGTATCCGATGAGAAAAAGAACATGCGGGCAAATGAAATGTGAACTCTATAAGGTTTACAGATGAAGTACATTTCCCTCTCGATAGATTCATCAGTAACCAAAATTGGCAAATTTGGGGAAATGAAAACCCTCATGTGAGCATTCAATAATCACGCTAATCTCGAAATGTGACAGTACGTTAAGCTGTTTTACGACAGGTATAACTGGACCTTCTTTTTTTGTGATACAGTGACTTCAAAACGATATATTCAAACTTTGCACGATTTTGAGCCCACTGAAAATGTTTTGGTATAATCGTTCGCGACATCCTGGTTCCCGAAAGATGGTGCGAAGCCTCAATGGACTGCTGAAATTTTCAGTTTCGTAGAGGAATATTTCGATAAACTTGTAATTGTTTTAACCCTTTAACGGGATTTTTCCTTCTGGTGATGGAGTATTAACTCTTTGCTGGTCATATTTAATTTCACTCCTTTGTGTTGACAAATTTAGGGTCTTTTTATTCAATATCCAACATTAATTTTTAACTGTAGCGATTACTTAATCATTTCGAAGGCCATTCGTCCATTATATATATCAAATATCACTCCTTAAAATTATTGGAGCTAGTTGAATAAAAGATTCCTTAAGTTTGGCAACACTACTTAGAGCATTAGGTCCGGCAAAGGGGTAATATTTTTAGGAATGAGATTGATTTAAGAAACGAAATTCATATTACGAATTAGATAAAAATAATTTGACTTTTCACCCTTTGCACCCGACATATTTTCCTATTTTGAACAGTAAGACACGCCTTTTGTCGTTCCTGTAAAACGTCATACGTATAGTTTCCAACTTACTACCTTTTGGCTACCGAAAAATTCTAGTAATTTGTTTTATCTTACTTCATCATTAAATAAAGTAAATCTTTCTGTTAAAATTTTCTGGTAGCAGAAAGGCGTTTTAGAAAAATAACATTTCATTTGCATAGGAACACCTTAAGGCGTGGCTCGATGTTTTAATGTCCCCTTAGAAGGGACATACGAGCGATAAGGGTTAATCCTTAAGAAGGCTATGAGAAGTTTATTTATCACCGAGTTCATTAATTTTAAATGAGAAAGGCGTGGTAGACTACTTTTTCACAACTAATGTCATACCTGCCAAACAACTCATTAATAATCGGAAGAATTTTAACCCCTTACCTGCCGACCAAAAATTAGGAGATTCGCTTCCCATAGCCACCATTTTTAGCACAGGCGCATAGAGTTATGCGTTCCACTGTTCCAGAAACATTCTCTTTCCAATTCTTCCCACTCCCCATCGTCTCTGAAGTAAGTAAAATCTTCGAAAACACTGCCATAATCATTTAATTGCATTGCAAAGGATCATACTTCGGCAAGCCGACTATACTCGCCTGGGGCAGTTAACGTATCGGCATAGCGAGATCGGCATACACGTCCGGGAGAGTTACGAGGTTAATAGTCGCCTTTTTTTTTCACACCAGTCGTTTTTTAGAGTAATTTTACACTCATTTAATCGTAACTACATTTGGAGATAATTACGCTAAAAATAAAGTGGTGTGAAAAAAAAAGAATCTTCCAATTCCTAATTAGGATGTTGGCAGGTATGTATTTTTTCATTACAATTACATACTGGAAAAAAATTATCTACGAATAATGTGGTGTGAAAGGAAAGCGAGTACTAACAGTACTCAGGTATAAAGTAGGTTACAAATCATGTAAATACCGATTTTAATTGTATAGTTTATTTGATTTTTAATCAATATAATTTTTTTCTTTATTGTAAAAAATATTTCGCTACATTCTGACGCAAAAAAGTGAAAACAAATGAAGATGTGATAATCCAATTATTATTGTTTTCATTACACTTTTTTAATTTCGCAACTTGGAATAATCGTAACTTCATATTTTGGAAAAGAATAACTGTAAAAATTTATAAGATTCATTGATTTATATATATATATATATAAATATATAAGAGTCTTTCCTCGAGAAGAGAAAAAATATAATAAATATATCACTTAATTTAATCCTAACGTAAAAAAACAAAAAAGAATGTAACAAAACACACTTTTGTCTTGCGGCTGCATATCTCTTAAATAAGTATGTGCAAAAATTTTCACAAAGCTTGTTAACAAAATTATCTATCTCATTTATCATTTATTATTCCTTATAGCCCTGAGGATAGATCTAGTATTTTCGTCTGAATAAACGAACTTACTGGCAATAGAATATAATGAGAATAAATA
The DNA here is from genome assembly GCA_963930645.1 of Salticus scenicus. Classification (NCBI taxonomy): domain Eukaryota; kingdom Metazoa; phylum Arthropoda; class Arachnida; order Araneae; family Salticidae; genus Salticus; species Salticus scenicus. The sequence goes on from OZ005651.1 coordinate 61,212,491, forward strand.
GGAAAAAAAATGGTTAGAAGTATTGGTTTGTAAAAAATAGTTAATAGGAAATACATTATTTTCCTGCTATACATTGTAATATTATGTACGTACAACATAAAGATTGTTAAAATTAGTTTACTACACTTTATTGATAGCATTTCTTTATTCAATTTTTTATAATGCATGAAATGTGGAAATGCATTTGATTATATTGATACGCACACCTGCCAACATTCTAATTTATATTCCGTCGCATCGTTAGTATCCGCCGTATCGTTAGTATTTTTTGATACAATTTTATTTTTAAATTTTCTCCAAATGTCATTCCGATTAAATAAGAAGAAAAATACTCTCTAAAATAACTTACGTGGAAAAATGGCTGGTACTAACTTTACTCTGAAATATTATTTACTATGTCAGCAGTTATAATATCACTATAATAAAAGGTGTATGTGTGTTTGTGAGTGTAAGTGCTTCGTAGGCAAACAGACAACCACAGAACTGGAACTGCACCATTTCACATGGAGGTTAGTTTTGACCTCTCATGATGCATTTCGAAGGCCGGTTTAAAAAAAAAAAAAATCATTTTTTTTAAAGTAATAAAATATGAAAATTAAAATATATTTTTAGCTCTAAAACTAATTAATAAAAAATATTAAGCTGATGTAAAAAATGTTTAAGCAATTATTTATTTTTGAACATAAAAGATAACTATATTTATGTATACGTACTACATAATAATATAGAAATAAAACCTTATTAAAATATAAATTTTCTCTTGCATTTGCAAAAATTATTGCCATTATAACTTTTAAAATTTAATGCATATTCAGACCTGCAAAGTTTTTAAACTTTTAAATCAGAATTGACACGAAAAATGTTATATATATTTTCGACGATTAATATTACCAAAAATAGTTATAAAATTTTTCCGGCATGAAGTATTCCGTCAAAAACAGTAGACTTGACACCTATGCATATAAATAAAGATTAATCACAATACTATCATTTATGTGTAAATAAATTTATTTCTTTTTATGTCGAAAAAATATGAACGTGAAGTTTTAGTTTTTATTTTTATTGAGTCTGTAAGTTTAGTTAATCATTTTATTGCTTTCTGTTTATTCCAATATATATATGTATTTCTCCCCCTCAGTTTGAGTGTTTTAAAAGCTGTGATACCCAGACTTTATAGTCATATAAATATCCAAAACCTACGTTTAGTATTTATAAAGAAATAAGATTTTTGGAAAATTATTTGGATTGGATTTAATGATCTAATTATTTATCTATTATACAAATTTAATCTAGTATTTTTAATATCTTGTAAGGTTTCCTCTAATTTATCATAAAGCTTTGCACATAATTTAGTGGGTTTCTGCTTTCGAAAAAGAAAACTGAGAAATAGGCAAATTAAGAGAGCGATTAATGCTGTGATATACACATGATAATAAAAATTAAATGACATTTTGTTTTGATTTTCACTATTTTAATTTAAAACATAGGTATATTTCAAGAAAATAAGATTTTAAAAATTTACGTTTATACTAGTTTGAAACCGATAAAAAATTTCGAGCATATAGAATAGATTAGTTTACTAATTCCAATTAATATTTAACCCATTAAGGAGCAAAATTATTATGCTCATTTAATATGAAAAGCCACCAGAATTTACAACCAAGATTAGAGGGAAAAAAATACATTAGACTCCCCTGCGACGAACCACCGAAAGTTTTATCCGAACATTCCGAACTTTTTATTTCCTCTTTCTGACTGTACAGTCAGAAAAAAAAAAAAAAAAAAAAAAAAAAAAAAACGTGTGGCACTCGAGGACTGCCGCGGTAAAGCTATTGCATAGCATTTTTTATCAACTCATGCAATTATATTTATTTATTTATTTTATTTATGCAGTATTTTTTTTTCTTTGATATTAATTCAACTTTTTTCCTTGATATTAATTCAAATTACACTTTTTGAGCGTGGTGACAGATAAGAAAACAAATTTTTTCTTTTATTGAATAAATGAGAATATATCCGCAATGAGAATATATCAAAAATATCCGCAATCGATTTGTAGGTATCGAAAACCACGATGTACCAAATTTGAATGATCTAACTCCATTTTTTGAGAAAAGGTATTTTAATAGGTTTTTAAAGGCCTGCAAGTCGAATGGGGATATTCAAGTTTTTTCTTTGATATTAATTCAAGTTACACTTTTTGAGCGTGGTGACCGATAAGAAAACAAATTTTAATAGAGAAAAGGTATTTAATAGGTTTTAAAGGCCTGCAAGTCGAATGGGGATATTCAAGTTTTTTCTTTGATATTAATGAATAAGCTAACAATAATGATAAGAAAACAAATTTTAATAGAGAAAAGGTATTTTAATAAGTTTTAAAGGCCTGCAAGTCGAATGGGGATATTCAAGTTTTTTCTTTGATATTAATTCAAGTTACACTTTTTGAGCGTGGTGACCGATAAGAAAACAAATTTTAATAGAGAAAAGTTATTTAATAGGTTTTAAAGGCCTGAAGTCGAATGGGGATATTCAAGTTGTTTATTTGAAATTAATTCAAGTTACACTTTTTGAGCGGGGTGACCGATAAGAAAACAAATTTATATAGAGAAAAGGTATTTAATAGGTTTTAAAGGCCTGCAAATCGAATGGGGATATTCAAGTTTTTTCTTTGATATTAATGAATAAGATAACAATAATGATAAGATAACAATAATGATAAGAAAACAAATTTTAATAGAGAAAAGGTATTTTAATAGGTTTTAAAGGCCTGAAGTCGAATGGGGATATTCAAGTTGTTTATTTGAAATTAATTCAAGTTACACTTTTTGAGCGGGGTGACCGATAAGAAAACAAATTTTAATAGAGAAAAGTTATTTAATAGGTTTTAAAGGCCTGAAGTCGAATGGGGATATTCAAGTTGTTTATTTGAAATTAATTCAAGTTACACTTTTTGAGCGGGGTGACCGATAAGAAAACAAATTTATATAGAGAAAAGGTATTTAATAGGTTTTAAAGGCCAGCAAGTCGAATGGGGATATTCAAGTTTTTTTTTTTTTTATATTAATTCAAGTTACACTTTTTGAGCGTGGTGACCGATAAAAAAACGAATTTTAATAGAGAAAAGGTATTTAATAGGTTTTAAAGGCCTGCAAGTCGAATGGGGATATTCAAGTTTTTTCTTTGATATTAATGAATAAGCTAACAATAATGATAAGAAAACAAATTTTAATAGAGAAAAGGTATTTTAATAAGTTTTAAAGGCCTGCAAGTCGAATGGGGATATTCAAGTTTTTTCTTTGATATTAATTCAAGTTACACTTTTTGAGCGTGGTGACCGATAAGAAAACAAATTTTAATAGAGAAAAGTTATTTAATAGGTTTTAAAGGCCTGAAGTCGAATGGGGATATTCAAGTTGTTTATTTGAAATTAATTCAAGTTACACTTTTTGAGCGGGGTGACCGATAAGAAAACAAATTTATATAGAGAAAAGGTATTTAATAGGTTTTAAAGGCCTGCAAATCGAATGGGGATATTCAAGTTTTTTCTTTGATATTAATGAATAAGATAACAATAATGATAAGATAACAATAATGATAAGAAAACAAATTTTAATAGAGAAAAGGTATTTTAATAGGTTTTAAAGGCCTGAAGTCGAATGGGGATATTCAAGTTGTTTATTTGAAATTAATTCAAGTTACACTTTTTGAGCGTGGTGACCGATAAGAAAACAAATTTTAATAGAGAAAAGTTATTTAATAGGTTTTAAAGGCCTGAAGTCGAATGGGGATATTCAAGTTGTTTATTTGAAATTAATTCAAGTTACACTTTTTGAGCGGGGTGACCGATAAGAAAACAAATTTATATAGAGAAAAGGTATTTAATAGGTTTTAAAGGCCAGCAAGTCGAATGGGGATATTCAAGTTTTTTTTTTTTTTTTATATTAATTCAAGTTACACTTTTTGAGCGTGGTGACCGATAAAAAAACGAATTTTAATAGAGAAAAGGTATTTAATAGGTTTTAAAGGCCTGCAAGTCGAATGGGGATATTCAAGTTTTTTCTTTGATATTAATTCAAGTTACACTTTTTGAGCGTGGGTACCGATATAAAACAAATTTTAATAGAGAAAAGGTATTTAATAGGTTTTAAAGGCCTACAAGTCGAATGGGGATATTCAAGGTTTTTCTTTGATATTAATGAATAAGATAACAATAATGATAAGATAACAATAATGATAAGAAAACAATATTTAATAGAGAAAAGGTATTTTAATAGGTTTTAAAGGCCTGCAAGTCGAATGGGGATATTCAAGTTTTTTCTTTGATATTAATTCAAGTTACACTTTTTGAGCGTGGTGACCGATAAGAAAACAAATTTTAATAGAGAAAAGGTATTTAATAGGTTTTAAAGGCCTGCAAGTCGAATGGGGATATTCAAGTTTTATCTGATCTACTTTATACACAAATTTTACGCGTACAGCTATTCACTGTTGTACATAGATGATAGATACCTATACACCTATATACTTTCTCACAAACAGCTGCTTACGTATTCGTCCGATTTCGGAGCAGCTCGTCTCGATCCGTGCGAGCTTCGTACAGCCGAAGTCTACCGAAGTTTGCCGAACTGTGTTAGGTTTTTTTTCGTTACGGAATTTTTTGATTCGGTCGCCGCGCTCAAAGCCCGCGATAAAAGCTATACAATAGCTTAAAAATAATAATAAATTGCAACCCCTATATGATTTCACCGTAAATTGTCGTAGAGGCATGCGGCTGGTACCAATCGATTTGAAATAACGTCTAGTTTATAATTGTATAGTTATATTTTGCTTAGGGGGTCGTCTATATGTTAAAATTGACATCGACTTTTTTTTTTTTTTTTCAATGGCACAAATTGTTCTCAGTGGTTTCAACTCCCATTTTTTATAATTTATTTAAACTATTTGGATCGAATCATCGCGGAAAATTGTATAGTTTATATATTTCGCTCAATTTTTCATAGAGTTATAAGCTATCAAAGTATGGGGATGCTAATGTAAATGAATGTGACAAACGTTAATTCATATATTCCCCAAAAATTATTATATTCAAATTCTGTTCTTTTTTATACGTTAAAAGGAAGTGACCCAAACATATCCCATGCATATTTTTAATTAAAAAAAACATTTTTTTGAATTATGAAAATTATTAACAAATTCTTATTCGAAACAATTATAAAATACGGCGTATATATTAATTTTTGCATGAATAGAACAGGCATCATCAAAAACATGGGTTTTCAAATTTGCAGCTCGTTCCTATCACTATTTTTTGAGTTACCGTGATATTTCACCCGTCACTTGTTATAATCTGTATCCTCTCTAAGTAAATATCTCTATATAATCGGAAGAAAAACTATTTTAATTTACCATTATGCTATTCTTATTGTTTTATAACCAACATTTCGATGTTTATCATACAAATTGGCTTATTTTTGTAAAATTATCGCAATGCAGGCGAGGGATTGTGAAAAAATTCCAAAAGTAAACAAGCCCCGCCTATATATTGCTGAAACAATAATAATCATAATAATAAATATATTTTACATATTCGTATTTGATTTTATATTTGACGCTAGTATGCATAAATCTCAATGGCATTTACTACATTGATTGCTGAAAACAAAACTTAAATGATTTAATTGCAAATATGTAAAACCATTTATTTGTAATGTAAATCTTTAGAAAAATGTGTAAAGGCGTGGCTTACGTTGCAAGGTAGGAACATACCTGATCCTAATATGTTAAGTCTTTCTTCTTAAATATTAAATATCTTTTTTTAATTTTTCGCTACTAAATATCCGTTTTAACCCTGTTGTCCTTTTTTTTTATTATTTAAATATTGTAAGGTTCGTACACCTCAAGTTAAATGGTTTTAGAAAACACAGTAAAGCGAGGCTTATTGTTCGAAATAGCAATACACATTCGATAATCGATTTATTATTATTATTATTATTAATATTTAATAATTTTTGTAAGATTTTTTACCACGAATTTTCTGTTTTAATCTACTTGTGACATTTTTTCTTTTGTTTACTGTACCGTTTGTAAGCTTTATGTTATTTAATTTTATCGCATGATGTAACATGATAAAAAATTAAATTTTTATTAAATGTTTTTAAATAGAGTATCAAATAGTGGAAATTGTTTTTGTGTCTTTTCTTTTCTTTTTCTTACTTACTTTTTTTTTTTTTTTTTTTTTTTCAGTTTATAAAATTTACTATTGAAACAAATTTTTTATTTTCGATTAATTCTAATCACGGCGTAAAATTCACATTTATTATGGATAAAGAATTTAAAACAAAGTAATATGTTTTGTTAACTTTAGGGATATACACTCCTCATATTTAAAAGGAAACTTTATGTTTTGAAATAACTAATGTTAAAATAATTGTAAGCAAGATTATACTAAGTGCATTTAATATATCTAGTATTCTAAAAACCAAAACTGTTATAAATTTTTTAATATGAATCAAAATTAATAAAAAATAGTGCAAAATATTTTTTTTTCCTCCACGTTTTTAGATGTTCATAATTATAGGGACAATCAAGATTTTTTAACTTACAAGCGGATAAATTACAGTTGACATGCGACTTCATATATAAGCCTTCAAATTTTCTTGGACGGACATTACTGATAATTCCTCGAAAAAAAAGAACGTTCATGTAGTGAAGTATGATAAATGTGTTTTTTAAGTGGAAGGATAATTTCAATCCGTCGTATTTCTAATGAAATTCGAAGATCTAAAATTGCTGAACGAAATGTGATCAAACGTTGATTTGCTGGTTCGATAGGAGAGAGATCTGATGAAAAATCAGAGTTGTTTTACAGAGATCAAAGACTCAAAATTACTCTTACTGTTCTACTCAAAATGACTGCTGCTGAATTTGCTCGTAATTTTTAACGAAATGTTGGGGTCCACATTTATGCATTTCTCTATTCATATTTATATTAGTCATGGATATACATTATAATTATATTCTTTCTAATCAAAGTATTTGTATCCATAGTATATTGCACTGTAAAAATGTGAATATTGGGTATATTTAAGAAATACATAGCATACAAATTATGAAAGAAACGTCCAAAGGTGGAATTTCAAAATTTCAAATGACGTGAACCTACGTCAGTGGTCGCGAAAGTATTAAATTTAGCTTCAACTATAGCTTAAGTATGGGGAAAGCTTAAACTATAGGGACTAAAGCTTAAATTATAATCCCAATGAAATCCTGTTGTAAATTTAGGCTATTTTGAGTGATTTTTTTGGTGGGACTTTAAAGTCCCGGTAGGATACAAAGGGATATTAAAAGAGAATTTTATGAAAGTAATTTTATGTGTAATACAACATTGTATTTGTAGCATATTATAGGTAAAGCTAGGAGAGATATTTTAACGGAGTTAAAAGCAGAAAAAGTAGAAAATGAATTAGAAATATATCTCCGATCGTTACGAATTCGGAACCAAATGAAAGCGACAATTTTTTTTAATATATGAGTGCAAGCGGCTTATCGATACATTTAAAATTAACTAAATCATAACATTTAGGTGGCAACATCATTTCAACTGTCAGATGACTATCTGCAATGAAAAATGAAATGATTTTAACCAATTAGGATGTCACATGTTTCATAGGGGAAAAATTGCAATTTTCAAACTTTTTCAATTTTTCTTTCACGTTACATTTAAACTAATATTCGGCCTCGACAGCATATTATAAAGCTACAGTTTTATTTTCATCAAAATATGTGAATAAACAAAAAAAGTTACATTTTTATTGGAAATTATATTTATCACGACTCACGTGACTAAAATACAATGCAAGATTACGTTTTCTTTTATATTTTGGCAGCATTTTAAATTGAGATATGCCGTTGAAATTTCGTAATATTTGGTTTTAATGCCCGATAATTCGATTGTGAATATTATTGAAAGTGTACAATTATTAAGAAGGGCTTGGGGGGGAGGAAAAAGAAGAATTACAGCATTTAAAATTGTTATTATTAGGTTTTAAGGCAAGATAAATCGATTGCGGATATTTTCAAGTGTAAAAGTATTAGGAGGGATGGAAACGGGGAGGGGGAAGCCAAAAATGTAGAAAAAGAGCGGGAGTTTCGGAAACAACAATGGTAAAACGAGAACGCTTTATTATTTTACATTTTGCAGAGTTTCGAATTCTGATACTACGTTCACACTTAATACTAAGGATTTTTAACAGTATTTAGCCCGGAAATTCCCAAGTTTCGGAGAAAAACACGAAAAAGTCAGACATAGAGCACAAATCACAACCTAGCTACATAGGAATGACTAAAAGACCCATAAAAAAACGTGAAAAAGAACATATGTCAGATCTTAAGTTTAATAAATTTTCTATCGCGCTTTCTACCACCCATAACAATAATTCCATTAACCTTAACACCATTAATATTCAAAAAATAGCCCCCTATAACAATCACAAATTTGCTTTAAAGCGCGAAGCCATAGAAATCCTAACCACTTCTTCTTATGTTAACGACCGTGAACACAGCCTTATTCCTGCAGCTGTAAATGAACAGCTATTGAAAATCAAGAAATGAAGTGAAGTGGGAACGACAGCAAGTGAGGAATTTTTACTTTGGAGGTACTAGCAATGTGAAGTCGTCATTTCAAGGCTGAAGAGGGCTGCGATAAGCATGCCGAAATACATTCGCTTTTATGAAAATGATAAATATAAGGTATTTAATTTAAATAGTAAATTATAATCCTTTAGCATTATACCAATGTAAAGATTTATTTCTTAGCTATAATACTGATATAAAATGAAATTACCATACATCTGCAACCTTTAAATTAGATATTAGGAATAACATTGTAAACATTGTATACACTGCTGTATAAATTTGTCAGAAAATTTTTCAGATTTTTTTTTTTTTTTTTTTTTTTTTTTTTCGCGAATATTGATCAAACTATTAAATGACATAGAGGTCCAAATGTGATTCAAAGATTTTTATTTCTGTCAAAAAGGATTTTTTTTTTTTTTTTTTTTTTTTTTTTTTTTTTGACTGTCATATATATATATATATATATATATTTCTTCAAATCTCTGTCAGTCATTATTTAGTATAATATATTGTTCCGAAAGTTGTGTAAGTTCTTGTTTGTTTTTTAATACAGTCTTCCTATACAGTATCCATAAAACATTAAAAGTGTTATCAGGTAAACTGCTGGTAAATTGAGACAAATTTAACTTTTTTAATTAAAACACAAAAAATTAAGTAAAATTAAAATAAGTAATCGTTTTCACTTTGTAAAACTAGTTAATTAATCAGTTTAAAATTTTAAAAGTCGTGTGGCCAAACCAGCAATAATCACAATTAGTACTTATACTAAATTAAATGATTTTGCCTTGGCTTAATAATTACTGATACCACAAACATTATTACAGGAACTTGTGTTTGCACTAGTTTATAAAAATCGTAAAAAAAAAAAAAAAAAAAAAAAAAAAAAAAAAAAAAATCTTTCTTTTAGGAAAAACACTTTAAATCAAGTTGATTTGAACATATTTTGCATTATATATAAACTAATCAAGTTGTTCTGCAGGATTTTTTATTAGATTATTTTAATCAATTTTAGAAAAGCGTGTTTCCAAATTTCATTCAAAATCTCGCCAAACAGTGTCGAATACGAATTATTCAATTAATTTTTCTATATCCAGTAATTTTCGGAATGTCTAAAAACTGTAAAACACGTCTTCAAAAATTTTTACGGGAATTTGTTTAGTTAAGAAGAAAACAAATGGGTATTGGGGGATGGGGCAAAAGAGACAGCTATGGGCGTCTTTTAATTTTATAAATGGGAACTTTGAGAAAGGGGGGGAGGAAGAATGTTCTGTCAGTTTCATGGAAAAAATTTTCAAAACAACATTTTCACAAAACATGTTTTTCTCTATAATTATTTATTAGGAAAATATGAAAGAAATTTTTTTGTTTAAAGTTTGACCCCTTCTTCCCACCTCGAGAACACCTTGGAAATTCTAAAAACTGTAAAAAAAAAAATCTGGAGTGACTCCACTCGACTTTCCGAACATTGAGTAAGTAACAGTTTTGTAGATAAAGTAAAGAAAGAGGAGTTGTTAAACAAACAAAAGGGAGAAAACCATAATAGAGTGTTTGAGTATTTTTCTCCATATATTACACGATGTTTTATTTAACGTTACTGATCTTTGAGCCCACAGATCATAATGATAAAGAATTTTTCGTTGTGTCCCTGTAAAAACGTATAAATGCTAGATTCACCAAAATGCTTACAGTTAGTGCAACAGTGATTTATAATATTCATATAAATTTTCAGCTCAATTGAATAAGGCGTTTAGATGCTATCGCACTTTTAAAAATTTGGTCCCATTGGCCATAATGATAAAGAGTTTTTCTTTGTGTCCCTGTAAAAAAACTGTAAGTGCTAGATTCACCAAAATCTATACAGTGTGTGCAACTGTGACCTATAACATGTGTACAAATTTTTTGTTTATATTAATAAGGCGTTTAGACGCTATCACACTTTTAAAAATTTGGCCCCATTGGCCATAATGATAAAGAATTTTTCTTTATGACCCTGTAAGAAAACTATAAGTCCTAGATTCTCCAAAATCTATACAGGTTGAGTATCTGTGACCTATAATATGTGTATAAATTGTTTGCTCAATTGAATAAGGCGTTTAGATGTTATCGCACTTTTAAAATTTTGGTCCCATAGGCGTAATGATAAAGAATTTTTCTTTGCGTCCCTGTAAAAAAAACTATAAGTGCTAGATTCACCAAAATCTATAGGGTTCGTACTATGATGACTTACACTATACGGACCAACTTTCAGCTTATTCGAACAAAGCGTTTAGACGCTAGCGTGTTCACTCACAGACATACACACATACATACACACATACATACACACATACATACACACACACATACATACATCATCGCAAAAATAGTGAAAACGGACTCATTGGACCTTGAAACGTATAGAAACATCAAAATCTCAAATTCGGATTTTTGACATGATTACAATACTTTCCTCACTATACTGTTCGGAAAGTAAAAAGTGATTAATCAATTTGAAGGATCTTTGTTTTGTTTGGAAATTCGAATTGTAAAAACAGGGGGCAGTGAAAGGCGCAACTTTTAAATTTTTAACAAATGAAGTTCTTTGTTAGCTCATCGGAAACGTCTTCTATAAACAAAATAAATAAATAAATAAATAAATAAATATATATATATATATATATATAAATATATAAATATAAACAAAATATAAATAAATAAATAAATATGTTTTGTTTGCTTTTATTTATTTATTTATTTATTTTTTAATTTGATTAAATATCCTGAAAATAGCCTCCATTATGTTTCTATTTCCGGATCATGTCCTTTGATCTCATTTGATAAAAAAAAAAAAAAAAAAAAAAAAAAAAAAAAGTATTGGGATAGGGGAAATCTTAGAAGGACAACTTAAAAATTTCAAATAGAAGGGGGACTAAGAGTTTATTTAAACTTCTACTTACAGACTCATATTTAATATGCACGTTTTTTACAGTTTTCAAAAATTCCAAAGCGTTTCCGATAGATTTGGGAAGAAAGATGTAACTTTAACAAAAGAAAATGTTATTTATGAGCTCTTTAAAAAGTGCCCCACCTGCAGCCGAGCGATTCTGCGGTCAAAACTGGTGGATGGGAAGTGCCACCTTCGATTCTATATACCTACCCGTTCCTTCCGAAGTTTTATCCGAAACTCGCCTAAATAAGTGGTAGAAAGACCCCCTCGGAGAGCATTCTACTTATAGGCCTAGGATCCTAGAGTAGTCAGTTGGTCTTAAACCCTACAACCAACCAACCTTAAAAAAATACTGCAAGAAAAATTTTAAGTGATTGTATCTAGAAGATTTCTCAAAGTGCTAAAAACTCATTATCACTAAAAATTTTAAAGTTAGATCTCTTATGTACATTCTTTACCCCCAAAACCAAATTTTAGAACATGAGACAAAGTCCGCTCTTAAATCCCTTCATTACGTTTTAGAAAATTTTCAGGAATTTTAACCTAATTCCGAAACACTAGGAAGAATGTGGGGTATAAGTACAGTATATTTAATCAGATAGAATAAAACTAGATGCGACAAAATATTTTCTAAAAAACGTTTGTATTGAGAAGACCTTTGTTACAGGCTAACAAAGAACTTTTTCCCAATTAAAATTTCAAGTGGTCTAACTGGAAGCCCTCTCCAAATTTCCCCCAGCTAAATTAATTTAAAACCAAACAAAATCTCTCTCAAATTGATTAAGCATACTTTTAGAATTATCAGAGTTTTCAAAGGAGTATCTAAGCCCCACCCCCATTGTCCAAGGTATTTTGGAAAATTACTGTCAGATCCTTACAACATTTTATTTTATGAATCTCCATTTAAAAAATAACAAAATATTAAGATTTTGTTCAATCGATTGAGCATTTAAAATTTGTGTTTAATTTTGCTTATCTAACCAAAATTTATGTATGTGGTGATTCGAGATCTTTAGAAACTTATTCATAACACTTTGTTACAAAAACTTTCGTACACATTTTTTTTTTTTTTAATATCGTATTTTCCGGCGTATAACGCGCAAGTCACATAAATGAGTTACGCACCAGAAAATTTAATTTATAAATAAAGCTATATATGTGAGAAACAAAAGCTTATTAAAAAAAAACTTTTACTGTAAATTTATATTTCCGGTTTATAACTGATTTAACAAACTTGCGCGTTATACGCCGAAAATACGGTATTTATTTCGAATGTTCTGTCCAATCGTTGGACTATTTAAGAAATTAAATATTAAAACGATCTTTTTTTTTTTTTTTTTTTTTTTAGAGGGAAGGGAGTTATTTGTAGAAATTGTTTGTCATTTTAAAAATGTTATATGTTATGTCTTTTTAATATTGCGTGCTTCAATTCCTCAAAAAATATTCTTTTTTTAAATTTTTCATTTTGTCATTTTTCATAAAATTTTGAAATTTCATTTATTTTGTTATTTTGTTCGAGGTAAAATTTAATGTAGTATGACCTATGAAACTACACTTTTTATACAGTATTATAAACTCATTGCCATGCTGCTTTAATTTTAACATTTTGATCATTCTCACTTAAAAATTAATAATATCAATACACAAAACCGTTAACGGGTTATAAGTTTCAGCCGCCGCACTGTACTTTATGGCAATAAGAATTTGAAATACAGGTCTTAAAAATAATGATATCAAATTTTCAGCGACGCTTTGTTATCGATTAAAATATACATAGATTTTCTTATTTGATTTTGCTTTTTTCTTATATTTATATTTACAGTGCAAACGTCATTTTCAACATAAAAAATATATAATTTTTACTCTCTCATACCTTTTCATTCACATCTCTTATATCAAAATGTATGTTTTAAAAGAAAAGATATCGAAATTCCAGTAACGCATTGGTGTTACATTAAATGTTTTGTTTTAACTTCCATTGCAATTATTTTATTTTGCATATTAAAGTATATTTACGCATTTAAACATTGCTTTTAATTTTCAAATACGCTGTAAAATATATCACTTCCCTTAAGCTTATATTATGTACTGAAATGTATTCATTTCAATGAATTATTTTATCTTTTGCGTCACGCTATCCAAAACTGTAAATAAAATTTATGTAAATGTTTACTTTGTGTCATATTATCCAAATTAATTGAAAACGTATGCAAATAGATAGTGTGCTACAAAGAAAACAGTTTCAAAGATTTTATTTGTAGTTTTGGATAGCGTGACGCAAAAGATAAAATAATTCATTGAAATAAATACATTTCAGTGCATAATATAAGCTTAATGAAAGTGACATATTTTACAGCGTGTTTGAAAATTGAAAGCAATATTTTAATTTGAAATGCATTTTAATATTCATAACAAAATAATTGCAATGGAAGTTAAAAACAAATCATTTAATGTAACACTACTGTGTTACTGGTATTTCGATATAATTTCTTTTAAAACACACATTTTGACATAAGAGATGTAAATGAAAAGGTATCAGTGAATAAACATTATAATTTTCTTAATGTTGATAATAACATTTGCACAGTAAATATAAATATCAGGAAAAACAAATTCGAATAAGGAAATCTATGTATATATTAATCAACAGCAAAGCGTCACTGAAAAATTGATATCATTACTTTTAAGACCCGTATTTCAAATTCTTATTGCCATAAAGTACAGTGTTGTGTCATAAACTCTTAACCCGTTAAGATTTTTTTTTTTTTTTTGTACTGATTTAAAGTTACAAGTCATTTATAGGACTTTGTGATACAGGTTGATTCAAAGTATTTTCGCTTTTCTTCAATTTGCAACTGGTCCCCTAATTGCACTTTGGACTAAATTGATAGGGGAAAATATGAGTTTTTAAGTGGTCTTTGCATGTATGAAGTTTCACGCTATTTTGACCATTATTTTTTAAGAAAATCGAAAAAAAATGTAAAAAAAAAAAAAGTTCTAATAATTTGAACAACCACTGTATATTTTTAAAACATTAAACTTAAGTATGAAAATGTATCAATAAATTGTAACAAAAATTTCAAAGTCCTTTGTCAGACGGCTTCTTTTCTTTTAAATTTCTTATACATCTATTAATCATACAGAAAAAAGAAATAATAATAAGTTTTCAAACCAAATGATTATGAAACTAAAAATAAAATATTGCAATCTATAGAAGTTTCTTTTTTTAGATACTGTGCTATTACAAAACAAAGTTTCTTAATTTCAAAAGCATGAATAATGTATGACTTTGTCATTTTATTCTACGCATATTTGAATATTTGAAATAAAAGATTTTGAATAACAGTAAGTTCGATTCCAATAAAATGTTTATGACTTTATTCAAGCTCGATTGAAAAAGAAAAAAAAAATGGCGGGTGTGCGAGTTACTGAATAGATTGTGAAAAGGGAATGGTTTGTTAAACAACTAATAATAAAAAAAATTTTTGGACAAAATAAAAGCCTATTTTTCAAGCGATTGAAAATATTTTGGATTCAAAAATAGTTTTTTCAAACAGCATCTAATAAACACCATAATAAAACATTTTCCGAGTGTAATATATTTCAATTACTCTTCAGATTACAATGCAGATTGTGCATCGCTGATATTTATTTCAGTTTTATAGAAAAGTAATTGATTACGAATGTCCCACAAAAGTTTATTTTTTTTAACCCAGACGTACAAATAAAAAATGTTATTTTTAAAATAAAATGTATATATATATATATATATATATATATATTAATTTTGATTTGTGAACTTTACAACATTTATTATTATTATTATTATTATTTCTAAAACATGAACAATGTGTGTGTTTTTTTTTCTTATTTTCTATGTCATCATACCTGCCAACATCCTAATTATGAATCAGAACATTTATAGCACAAGCCCCTTTTTCCACATCACTTTATTTTTAGAGTAATTATCTGCAAATTTAGCTACGATTAATTAAATATAAAATTAGTCTAAAAAAAAGACTGGTGTGAATAAATAGGCGAGTACTAAAAATCTTCCGATTATTTATAGGATGGTAGATATGTATGTTACTGAATGTATAAAATTTTTTTTTACATAATACAAAGATACATTCTAATACAGTATAAATTCGGAATTAGTATCCACTTTTAGAAAATGGAGTAGAACTGCACATCTAAAAGAAAGATCATAGTGATCTTTAAATGAAAACCAACTACCAAAACATAATAAAAGATTTATTTTAAGCCTTATCATAATATCCGGTGTATAACCCGCGTGAACGATAAGTCATTTTTCCAGCAGAAATTTATTTAATAGAAAATTCTATTCCCCTCCCATCCGAAGAAACAAGTCGTACAAATATAACTTTATCCGCCAATAAAAATTTCTGGTGGAAAACTGACTTATTTGATCTGTGCATTATATATGTCGGAAATTGCGGTATAAGCATATTTTATATTAAAGATATATATTTTTAAATCTGCAGTAAACAAAAAATGTTAGATATAATTCTAACATGAATCTATTTTTATTAAACTTTTATTTAAAATTAAATTATTATTTAAAAAATTATGTTTTTTACAAAAGTTATATTCAATTCAAATGACAAATATTCCTGCATCTCTTTAAAGACTTAGCCTTCGAGTTCTTAGATTAAGCCTTAATCTACGAGCTGAAAATGCAATACTACATAAAACAACGTTCAAAATACAAAATATCTTTTTTTTTTTTCTTAAGTTTGAAGGCATTCACTTACCACGATGCAGTTTTTTTTTTTTTTTTTTTTAAAGCTTTTCCCATTGTATATTACATAAAAAAAAAAAAAAAAACGAAAAGAAAAGAAAAGAGAAAGAAAAGAAAAGAGAAAGAAAGAAAGAAAAGAAATAAATTCTACCGGATAAGAAACCCACGCGAGAAGAGAGTAGAATAAAAACACATAAAATTTAAAAACTGCCACATGACAAGGGGCAACTTGCGAACACACAAATCACAAGATAAAGTTGAATTCGGTGGCTGGAAAAAAGTTCCCTCACGACAAGGAACCACAGAAATGCAAAATATGTAGAGGACAAAATAACTTTTAGAAAATTTATACCATTATGTGTCAGTAATATTAAACCCAAACGATGCTAACATTTTAAATTGTTCCTGAGCATTGTTAGCACCGAACTTTTTCTCATACCAGTTTTCTTGAAGCGTATTTTTTCTTATTTAGTTTTTTATTAATTTATTCGTACCTACCAACATTATAATTAACATTCCGCAGTATTTTTAGTAACGCCTCTTTTTCTACACAAATTTATTTTTTTAGGGTAATATTCTCAAAATTTAATTACGATTAAATAAGAAGAAAAATACTCCAAAGAAAAAATAAATAAATAAATAAAAGTCTTGTGCATAAAAAAAAAAAAAAAAAAAAAAAAAAAAAAACGGGAACTACAGTGCTACGGAATATTAATTAGAATGTTGGTAGGTATGTTTATTGGAAAAAAATTCTCTACAAATTCAGTGGTGTGAAATAATGCGATTACTGACAGTGCTGCAAAATAAATTAATATCGTTATAGTATTATGCCATGACAAAATATGATACAGGTTCTTGTATAAAAATAGTGTAAAAATTTCTTATCACTAAAAGTTCCCCGAGAAAATTGAGGGAGTAGGACGCATGTCATTCAACAGGGATCCGCTTTTTTTTTTTTTTTTTTTTTTTTTTTTTTTTTTTTGCCACCAATATTTTTCTACAAAAATTTATAACCTGTAAAATTACAAAAATAACTATAAAAATATGGTAAAAATTTCTTTATATAAATACTGGTGGCAAAAAAAGCGTATCTCTTTCATCCTTAATCCAATCGACTCTTATTCTGAAGCAGATTTTCAATGAATCCGTCACTTTCTAAAAACTATTCACCATTATTCACGAACAATAAGTTTTTTCTACAATTATAGGATAATTTTATGATAAAAGTTTCTGTACAGAATTAATGGTAAAGAAAAATGGAGACCGTGAAAACCCTGCATATATGTGTACATTTTTTTTCTCTTTTTTTAACCTTTTTCTGATGAATGAGGGTAAGCATAATAATACCTAAGCTGGTCTGCAATTATCAATATACTGTTTACCGTGTAGGGATTTTTTTCTTACGAGATCTGATTTTCTGCATTTTCCCTTTTAACAAAATTAAAAACTTGTTCTTTAAGCAATGCAGGATCAATCAATCAGTCTGTCTATATATATATATATATATATATATATATTAAATAATATCATTAACATTAAATAATAATAATAATAAACAGTATTTTAAATGGTGTGGTATTACGTGGCATTCAATGTAATTAGAAATCTTTGAAAAATCGAAATTGTCGGACTATGAAGAACTAATTATAGATTGCATGTTTTATTCCCTTTTCTTTAATACGTATAGATGTAATCTATACAATCACTTTAAGAGAACTGATTTTAAGAGAATTTTACGAAAATATGTTTTTTGAATTAAGATCTACATATTAAAATGCAACATGATGATACATTAAAAATCAATGTATAGATGATATTTATTCTATAATTTATAGTTAGTGTCTGACACATTTAATTTTTAACTTTTTATTAGAACATTATGTGTAGGTAAAGAAATTAGTATGATATAGTACGCATTTGAACAAAACATAAAAGAAAACATCTTTTAAAAATAAATTTCTAAGATAAATTTAATGTTTACATATTACAAAGAGAAAATTTTCGGAAAAAATATTCTTTGCAATTCCTTTCATGAGGGTACATTATTATGTACCCTCATAAAAGGTTATGAGGGTATTACATAACATTTTATTTTAATATTAAAGAGTTTTTTTTTTTTTTTCTTATAAAATAATTTATTTTTACATAAATTTATACAAAATCTCGGTGAAATGAATTAAAAAGTATTCGAAGTGAAAGTTTTATACATAACAAGTAAAGTCGCGAATAGCGTTTCGTCTTCAGAAAGTCTTAGTTTTCCAGTAAAAAATAAATTAAAGTCGATTTCTTAAACTAAGTTCGTGGACACTCTGTCAATTTTGACAAATTTTATGCACTAACGGATTATGAGAAAAGATAATGCAACTTAAAATCATTTATTAAAAAATTCGCGACTCCCCGAAGAATGGAAAGTTGCGATAACCAATCTATTTTCATTAATAACACGTATCGCTGTCCTTTTTCAAGGCTAAAATATCGCACAGAAATTACTTATATTTTCTCTTTAGTGTTAAGGTGTGGGTGAACAAAATAAATCTTTTATAAAAGATTGATGTCAAAGAAAGTTGAAAAAGCATTTTCTCCTTAATGACTTTGCTGACTCTTTTAGTAAATCGATGATATTCCGGTGTTTTAATAATTTATATTCTACATTATTGTCTATTGCTTTAAATTGGGAGCGGAACCCTATTTATTAACAGGTGAGAGAAAAAAAAACTGAACAATTGAGAATGATTATGTTTGATCGGTTATTTAACTATCTACTTATCTATCTATGTATAGATTTTTTTTTTTTTTTTTTTTGTTAATGTCATAACATCGAAAAGGAACGTTGAGTTTAAAATGCTACGTTGACACTGGGTGAATTTTATAATGTTTTATTAATCTGTCTAATCACATTCGCAAATAGTTATTTACTCTATATAAAGATTTTACTAGCCAGATAGTGGTAAAAAAATTGTCAACATGTTGTCATGACACTCATAACTTTTTAAATAGTTTTTGCTAGCTGCTTGAATATATAAAATTTAATTTTAACACATCATGTGTGTTTCCATAACACGTTACGATATAAGAAACAAATGAAAAACATTACAGTAAAATACCTGTATATTTCAGTGTCATCATCTTTTTCTGGTACATTTGTTGTTTTAATTTTTCAAAACAAGAGAAATAAAAACGTAGTTAAAAAAAAAAAAAATAGAAGAAGAAGAAGATTTAAATAAGTTAAATACTTTGGAAAAATATGGTGTGTGGTATACGGGTTAAGACCAACTGTCTAAGCGAAAGTGTAGGAATGTTCGGAACGACCTTCGTAGGGGCCTTCCTGAGCAATCCTTGTCTGTATTCACACTAGCTTTTGTAAAACCTAAGGCTCCTATATATACGAGCTGGCGCATCAGACATTTTGTTGCCTTAGGGTTGCCGCATGTACCCAGCGTGATAAACAAACGGCAGCCATTGTTTCTATCGTCTTGCTCGTAATTTTAGTTAAATAAACTGCAATATAAGTATGTTATCATTTTTCTCTTTCGTTGATTCACAAGGAAACTAGAAAAAGATTCGGGCCGACACGGCCCGGAAAAAAATTCCTCCAGGCCCGGCCCGAGCCTGCAAAAAAATTTTAAGCCCGAGCCCGACCCGGCCCGAGAGCATATTGAAAAAATTCGGCCCGAACCCGGCCCTAGGAGCGGGCCGAGCTCGGGGTCTGGCCGAAAGCCCGGCCCGTGCAGACCTCTACTCTACTATGCTTATCAGAAATTACTCCATTGATGTAGAGAATACCGGTTGTAGACTTTCTGCTAATACTTGTTCTTCTCTCTCTCTCTCACACACACACACACACAGAGACTAAACACTAAAAACATGATTTTCGGATTCAGGAGACTTTAAAACGTGTAAATGTAACAAAAACACAATTTTGAAAATTTAACTTAAAAACAATACTTTCTCCATCATATATATACGAGAAAGACAAAAGAAAATTAATTTTAAAAAAACCTTCCTATTTTAATTGGTATGCTCTATTTTTTCCCTCTTTCAAATGTTATGAATTATTTAAGAAACAGAAACAGATTACTTGTGTTATCATTCTTGGTAACAACAACATAACATATACATCAGATATGTATACTTGACATATAGTCCACTTGTAAACCTTCGTCAGATAACGACAGATAGCACATGACAGAGTTACAATACGAAGAATTGGAGAAAATTGGCCAGCGCGGGAATCGAACCCGCTCTCCTACGCTCGAAGGCGATTAGCAGTGTGGTGACATATCCACTCGGCCACGGAGGCCCATCATTCTTGGACGATTTTATTTTTAGATGAAAATTTCTTAAAACCGGCAGTGAAGCGATAAGAACGCCAAGCGGAAATGCTGTCCTCTTACGAGGTAAAAAAATGGCGGTGATGCGCCGGCCTATTATTTATTTAAGGGGCTCTAGTAAAACCAAGTCACTCCAAAAAACTACGCCGACGAAAGAGACCTGAGTTGAACCTTCGGCAAAGGAAGTGTGCGCTGAATAAAATTTAGCGATTGTCCCAAAAGGGACAACAAATCGTATTATTTCTGTCTTATAAGTTTAAAACTGCATTGTAAAAATACAGTCTTAGACGTTTAAAGGTACAAATAAATTAACTGAAGACAATTAAAAAAAACCGATTGATAATGTACTAAAAACAGAGGAATTATAAAAATCTCTCTTGTGTAGAATATATCTTAGGGAACACACTATTCAAGAAAACGGAACGTACGCTTGGATTTAGATATTTAAGACTTGCGCTGGAGAATCCGGTTAAATATAATATTTGAAATCTCACAATTAAGGTTACAGTGAGAAAATCTGAAATTTTTTAAATACTTTTTACTTCATTAAACAAAGTATAAGGAAGTATAGTAAACCCGATTTACGAAATGGATTTTGTATCTCGTATAGCTTAAAAATGAATGATCGTAGAATATTGAACATTTATATTTGAAATTGTCAGGATGTCTAGTTGTACTCCTGCAAATTTATTCTGAATACGTACTCTCATGTTAGAGATATCTACTGTATTACACGAATTTTCGTGACGTATGTATGTAAGTATGTGTGTGTGTTTATCTCGCATAACTCAAAAGTGGTTGGACGTAGAACGTTGCAATTTGGTATGTAGGTTTGTTATAATATGTGTTGTACACCTCATTTTTTGGTCGATTTGCGACTTTCCGTTTTTGAGATATTTACGAAAATTATAGTCATAATGGCCAAAAAACGTAAAGATTTCGGTCATTATATATGACCTACCATCATATGTGTTCAACTTAATTTCAAATGAAGCTAATGATAGAACCACTAATGGTATTGTTATGAAACCTGTTGAAAGTTTTGCGTGTAGAAAGTAATTCTTAAACAGGTAAGCAGGTTCTAGTTGACGAATGAACTTTATTTAATGAATATTCAGGCCGTAGATAGAGCCCGTAATGATATTTTTATGAAAGTTGTCGCTATTTTCTGCGTGTAGAAAGTAATTTTCCCAAGACATGAGCAAGTTCTAGTCGATGAATGCATTTTATTTAATGAATGTTTAGCCCTTAATGATATTAATATGAATGTTGTCGACCATTTTGCGTGTATAAAGAACATAAACAGATTCTAGTCGATGAATGTATTCATTTAATGAATATTCAGCTCGTAGATAGAGTCTGCAATGATATTGTCATGAAAGTTGTCGGCATTTTTGCGTGTAGAAAGTAAATTATTAAAAACATAGACAGTTTCTTATCGACGAATGCACTTTATTTAAGGACTATTCAGCCCGTAGATGGAGCTTGTAATGATATTGTTATAAAAGTGCTCGAAATTTTGGCGCGTGGAAACTAATTCTTAAAGACATAAGCAGGTTGTAGTCCATGAATTCATTTTATTTAATTGGTATTCGGGAAACAGTAAATAAAGTAATTTTTTGTGCCACAAAAAAGAATAATCAATGAATATTCTCAAAACAATCCGATGAAACAGTCATTCTTGTTACAATAATCAAATAAACACTATTAAATGCACTACAGAGGGGAAATTTTGCTAATTCATGAATAACCGAAAATTTTGAAGTTTGAATGAAATTTGAATTCATCGAGAGTATTGTCACAGTTGTTTACAGAATTTTCGACGTAGTTCTGTACTTCAAACTAATGAATCATTAAAAAATTTCCAGAACTCGTCTCCTATTGAAGTTTGAGTTTCCAAACTTTAGGAATCGTAAACTGCCCTTTTTCGCCCCATTTGAATGCCTAATGTGACACTAAGTCAACGCCCACCCTCGTGGAAATAAAAAAATCTTCCATCTGTTTCCATTTTTTCTGTAATACTGTATAGAAAGCAGCACTTAAAGATATAGGCAATTTCTAGTTTACAATCATCAATAATCTCTTTTCTCTTTTTTTTTATAGTTTTGTTAGTCATTTATAGAACTTTCAAAGAATTTGGTTCTGTGCTATAAACTAATGAAACTTTCCAGAAATCTGTTTATGTTGAAGTCAGAGCTTCCAAACTTAGGTAACCCTAAACTACAAATTGCTGCCAAATTCGTTCGCGAAGTCGCCATATTCGATGCCAAATCGCCAAAATTGATACCATTCCAAAACCTGCGTTGGTTACAAACTTGGTGGTTTGGCGAGATTAGAAATCAAATTTGGCAGCAAATATTGTTTTCAAATAATCAGAATTAGTAAACTCTTTCTCAGTTTTAACGAAGTTAATTGTTTTGGTTAAATGTATCGTTTCTCGCCACCAATTTTAGCTTAAGAGAATAAAAGAAGTCCATTTATAAACGAATGATTTTCATTGAACTCTAAGCTTTTCATTTACCAATGAGACATTCTGTACTAAGTCATAGAGCACTATTGCTGAAAAAGACTACTATATTTGTCGCGGTATATTTAATCTCATCATCGTAATTTTTGTGGTTGAAGTAGCAGTTTTTTTTTTTTTTTTGGAATGTTTTTGGACTGGTACCTGCCTGTTATTTATGAATCCATAATTGCCAACATAACCTGGAAGATTGGTGGTTCTCGCCCCTTTTTGTGCGCTACTTAATTTTTAGAGTAATTTTCTTCAAATATATTTACGATTAAATAAGAAGAAAAGTACTCTAAAAAAAGACTAGTGTGAAAAAATAGTCGGAAAAATGTCAGTGTTTTCGTAGTAATATATTTATTCCAATGGGTGTATAAGGAAGTCATGTGGTGCCCACGTCTGTTTTTTTTTTTTTTTTTTTTTTTTTAATTACAACATAATTTACAGAGAGAAAACATTAATCTTTATCTACCGACGGTACTTTTAAGTACCATTAGATTCAAAACTGAATAAAATACATTTTTTACGTTGGAATTCCATCAGTACTTATACCATACTTGCCAACTATCTGATTATGAAACGTAAAATTATTAGTACCCGTCATTTTTTTTTTTTTTTTTTTACACCAGTCAATTTTAAGAGTAATTTTATTCTTATTTAATCGTAAAACATTTGGAGAGAATTATTCTAAAAATAATTTGGTGTGTAAAAGGGGCATTTTTTCAAGCAGTGTTAACCAGTTTACTCTTATTAATGAGGTGGTTGAAAAGTATGCTTATACTTATTAAATCAATATAATCTTGTTTATCTTCACTAGATGGCAATTGTGGGTTCCATGTATTTGTTCATGGTGTCATCTTTTAGCAACTTTTCTCTATTTCCAAAAATCATCATATGAGGTAATCAACCGTGTTTGAATTTACTTTTATATTATCTTGACAACTGATGATAAGTCACAAATATATATTTTTAACGATTGATAATTTTTTATTAATGATAATTATCACCTAAAATGCATTTATGTATTTGTATAATCTCTACTACTTATTTTATTGACTGGTACTTATGAGTAACATTGGGTTATAACAGAGAATGAATGATAGCATTTCTTTTAAAAATATTTATGGTTGTCTTTCACGTCTTTATTAGAAAAAATCTTGTACTTATTTATAAGTGACATTTATTTTATGGATTTATATTTATATTTTAAACAATGCTTAGTAATAATGCTTAGTTTATTTCAGGAGACCGATTATGGTATAAATGATCAAGAAATTGCCTATTTCAAATGAAAAGGTAAATTGCACAGTTAAAAGAACACCGAAGGAGGGCGCAAAGTTTGATATACTCCGTTCTAATATATTGTAAAAGAATACAATGAACTAATTTTAGCCATCGATACAGTGTTGCCAGGTTTTGCGACTTTTTTATTCAAAACTCATCACCCCTAAATTATAAATAAAACTCTTGCCTAATTTCTTCGAAGATTAATAGCCTAGTATGTATATCAAATATTACCTTCCAAATTATTGGTGATTATTCAATAAAAAATTAGCAAAATCTGGTAACACTGCATCAATAAAAACATATTCTGCGTTCTTTACACGGTAGAGATAGATTGCTTTATGCAATAGCGGAAATGGCTCCGATCAACTCCTGTGTAAAGAGATAATAAGCCAGTATATGTATAGGAACCATAGACCTTATATACTAGACCACGCATCCCCCCTCGTTATTTGTCTGCATCATGAAGGAGTTTCCCCAGCAAAATTGTCACGTGATGTTGTCCTGGAGGAAGAGTGAAGAATGATCACTGTGTTATTTTTCTGTAGGAACGAATTTTGTGTTTTTTAATATTTTTATTGTACACGCACTTTTTATTTTAGCATATTTACACATGGATGGAAAGCTAAACTTTCATAGATTAATTACATAGAAAAAAAAAATTATGATAAATCATTTTGCAAGCGAAAAAATTGCGTGTGAATACTTACTTCAGTCAGAGAAGTGCTGAAGAAGAAGAAAGAAGATACAAATGAAAGGGGAAAAAACACAGATTTCAGAGGAATCACCCCTAGGTCCAGTTCACGTGAATCCGAGACTCAGAACAAAAGATGGAGGTATCAGATTACACCCTCATGTTGAAAACATTCGCTATAATGGTAAGCCCTATTGGTGGCGTGGTCTAGTATATAAGGTCTATGATAGGAACAGAAAGGGGAATGACTCAAAGATCGCTCATACTCTTTAAACCAGAGCCTAAGAATAGAGGACGACTATAAAACCTCTTGACAACAAACATCATGGTTCACCACAACATGGAAGCACTAAGAAAAGGGTGAAGAACTTTTCGGTGTCAAATGAATTTCGCCTACAAAGCAGAAGATGTCAGAGTTCTATTAACTGGATGTAAATTGAGCATAATATAATTAGAGAATTTCTATCAATTTTAAGGCATATGAATCTTACAATATTGAAATACGAAATATACGTAACTTGATTGAAACAAAATATTGGTGGTATGAATAAATATATTAATTATTACAACAATGTTTAAGATAAAAGAATTAATACATTCTAACTTTGAACAATAAGCCCCACATTTACGCATTTCTCTAAAAGTCTACATTATTTAACAAAATAGTTTTATATATCACAGATTACAGGGTAGGCTGATCTAAGAGTACGCAACCCTAATAGTCCTGATGTTGTTTGTGTTATGCGTTTAACTTCAGTGTTTTTTTGAAGTACAAGCTAGTGGGAGGCACTGTGCGACAAAAAAATATAAAAACATACAAAAACAAAAAAATTACGTAAGTTTAAATATTTTTACCTATTTTCTTAAATGTTTATAGTATTTTGGAAGTATTATTATGATAAAACTACAAATATTTAAAAAGCAAAAAATATGCGTTTCGATCTGCAAGGAACTAACCTAAGCCTCACAGGAAGAGCGATTTTGATCCATGTCAATAAATTGCGTCGCACTTCGTTTGATTAGATAATCGTCAGTGTGTGCAAGATTACGCACTTGTGTATGTTACAATAGTACGCGCGTACTCTTACACGCAATTTTTTATAATAGTTTTTACATACATCGCATTTTTTTTATTTTAACAGGATGTTTAGGCGACAAAAAAGAACTCAAATAAATTTTTGTATGCCAAACAATGGCTGGATGCAAAAACACGCATCGAAGCAGGCAGAATTAAGAGAGAGGTATCTAAATCATTAAGTATGCATGAAGCAACTTTGCGAAAGAGATTAAAAAGATCATCACCAGCCAGAAATTTGGGCAGATGCTCTCAAACAGTTTCTCCAGAATTGGAAGTAGAACTTTGTGGGTACATAAAAAAAAGTATATAGCATGTTGTACGGATTAACCAGTAAAAAATATGAGACGTTGCTTTTAGTTTTGCAGAGATTAATGGATTACAGCATCACTTTTATTACGAAAAGTAAACGGTGGTATGGAGTGGCTTCAGCTGTTTATGAAAAGGCACTCAGATTTGCCGTTGCGTACGCCAACCTCAGGAAATGTTTCTCGAGCAATAGGCTTTAATAAGCCTATATGTGATCGTTACTTAGAAAATCCGGCGAAGTTGTTGGATACCTACAAGTTCACTCCGCACGTAATTTACAATATGGACGAGACTGAGTTCTCCCCGGTGCCAAACAAACCACCAAAGATGATTTGAACAAAGGGGCGAAGCACTGCGTCAATAAAATTTACTGTGCTGAACGTTGCATCAACGTAACACTCGGAAATGCGGCCAATGCTTCTGCTAATTTTATTCCACCAACATTCATATTTACTCGCAAGCGTATGAAAGTCGAACCTTTGGACGGGGCTTCGCCTTCTTCTACAGAAATAGTGTCAAGCACGAGCTACATCAATCGTGCTTTCTTTGTGAACTGGTTATCTCATTTTAAAGATCATGCAAGGCCTAGCAAAATCAATCCAAGTATTACTGATATTAAATAACCACACGTCACACTGCACCTTACAGGCAGTTAATTTCTTCTGGGCTAACCACATTCATGCTCTTACAATACCACCTCACAGCAGACACAAAACTCAGCCACTTGATCACTGCATTCGTAACAGCCTTAAGGTTTTTTACGCATTGGAATGTGAAAAATGAAAGCGTAATCATTCTGATCAAGTGATAACAGTTTTCCAAATTGCTGAAATTTTGACTCCAGCTTATCTCAAAGCAGCTTCTTCCACAAATGCCATACAAAGTTTGAAGGTATCAGGAATACAACCATTAAATCGGGACATTTTTAGAAAAAGCAGTTTCTTACCCAGTGCAGTGACAGAAAGAACTTTGCCGGAAACTCGAGATGAAAATAATTTCCATACAGTTCATGATCCAGTACAAAACGTTGATTGTTAGGAAAACGCTACATCTGTCGTGGCTGACGTAGCAATGGGAATCGGACTAATCAGGTGATAGAGCAACTTCAGGCTGGAGACTTAGGCGAGATTGAAAAGTCAAACCCGGAGCAGGGCAAAATTATCAAAGAAACATCAAAGAAAATTACTGTTCCAGCTAGTAACAACAATATACGGGCAATTCGTCACTGTCCTCATGCACAACAACTGAAATATCGAGCAAATTGTAGGGTGAGAACACACCATTTAAAGATAGTTAACATAGTTTAAGAGAAATATCGCATACACCACCTGCCTGCATTTAAAATAAAGGAATTAAATCGCCTCATGTCTTTCAGATATAGCTCCACTACCACAAGCTGAAGTGTTCTCAAGATCTAACCGCAAAATAACAAAATCAGACATATTGAGTGGGTCTCCATACAAGTTGGCTCTCGAAGAGGATTCGGACTCTATACAGATTCTAAAGAAAAAAACCAAAAATAATTCCAAAACCAACTACTAATGGGGACAAAAAACGGTTTCAAGTTATAAAGAAGACACCCAAATCCGCCATGTGGTAAAGTATAGTTAAAGCCTCCGGACGAAGACTGGATGAGATGCTCCAAATACGAGGAGTGGTGGCATGAAGCTTATACGAGCTATGAAGGTGAAATAAACTTTATTTGTGACAGCTGCATGTAAAGTAGGCCCGAATTTTTAGATATTTTTCCTGCGCGCTTTTATCAACTCATATGCGTACTCTTATCCAACAGCACGTGTAAGAGTACGCAATTCTTACTTTTGTTATTTTTTAATTTTTCCAAAGATGTGGTATATTTTTGTTACGTTTTATGATATTTTATGAAAGATGTGTTAGAGGAAGCCGGGGTAATAAGAGACAGGGGTTATAAGAGACATAGCCAAAAAAACCACAAAAAAAAAAAAAAACAATTAGACAACTTTAAAAATATGTAAAATAAAGTATCATGTGTATTCTTTACTACAATACACTTATTGAGAAGTTTATAACATATTATGATTTTTTTTATACGATGAAAAAAAAACCTTCACTTTGAACTTACCCTAAAAATTCGTGACTTTTTCTATATTTTTTTAATTTTTTTTTTTTTTTTTTTTTTTTTTTTTGTAGGTAAGATGTTTGGGATTTATTAATGTGTAACCTTTTGACCAAGACTATGACTTTTGATGTACAATTTTTAAGACCTTGAAAGCATTCTTTATTTACATGTTCTAGGCAAGTTTCTTATTACCCCATTTTTATTTTTTTGTGGGGGTAATAAGAGACACGAGTTTCTTATTTACCCCCACTGTTAATTCCTATATCCCCCCCCCCCCTTTGTAGTTCCTGTTAATTCTGCCTGACTAGTTTACGAAGAGTTTACCTAGTGTTAGGCCTAGTCTAAGTTTACCGAGAGAACATTTTTTATTTTCACTTTAAAACAAAAAGCAGTTTTACTCATTAGGCTAGACGATATTTAGTTGTCATGCTTATGTAAATTTATGTTTAGAATGTCTATAAAGTAGTATTTAGTCATTAATACTTCATTACATAATTAATAAGTTCATTTATAATTACTAGACATTTTTTTATAACATTTTGTTCTCTTGTATACACTTCAAAGATACGATTTTTTTCCCTATTTTCGACTACACTTTAGAAAATGCGTAAAATACTTTCTGCCCATTTTAAAAATTATATTGATGTTATTGGTTAATCCCTAGGTTATGTTGATTATGTAGAACTATCATTAAGTACAATATTATATTATTTAGGACTTAATATTAAAAGAAAGGAATTTTACAAACACATTTATGACACTTAATTTTCGAGAAAACATATTTTTTGAATGGATGTAAATAATAAAAATTTAAAACTATTGGCTGATTCAGAATTGTTTCCAGATGTCATTTATTACCCCACATCATTTTATATTGCTATATATGGACAGTTACAAGCCTGGTCTCTTATTACCCCGCGTGGGGTTATTAGAGACAAGGATTTAATGAAAATTAAAAAAAAATAATAATAACAAAAAAATTAAGTTTAAAAATCACCTAAAATATCGAGAGGAGTCCATTTAATGAAATTAATACGAGACATTTATTTCAAGTTATTTAGATTAATAGTATAGATTTTATTTATATTTTTTGTCTCTTATTACCCCTTTTGTCTCTTATTATCCCGGCTTCCCATAATTAAGAACAAAATAAAAGTGAAGCTGATTATATATTTTTGTTTTAAAACAGTTTGAACCTTAAAGTGTTTATATATACTGGCGTTGCATGAAGAACCAAACAAGAATCCGCAAAGTTAAGTTTTTTTTTTTTTTTTTTTTTTAAGAGAAATCCTCGCGGGGCTCTTTTCTTTTGAGCAAAATATTAATCAAAATGAGTAAAATATTAGTCTTTATGCATAACTGCCAACATTCTAATTAATATTGAGTAAAATTGTCAGTACCCGCCCCTTGTTCTACACCACTTTAATTTTAAAGTAATTTTCACTAAACTTACTTAAGAGGAACAAGAAGAAAAATAAAAATAACTCAATTAACAAGAGGAAAATTACTCTAATAAAAGATTGGTGTGAAAAAAAAGGGCGCGTATTAACAATTTTACGAAATATTAATTATAATGGTGGCAGGTATATCTACGTTTCCTCACGTAGGTACTACTGTTGTTATAAAATTAATTGTACTGTGAGATTTAAAAAAAAAAATCTCGGATTATTCCTCCGTAAATCATCGTATAAACATGCTGCGAATCTATTAGTATATACGTCTAGTATGTAATGATATACTTACAGAGTACCATTCTCCGTCTTTTTTTTTTTTTTTTTTTTTTTTTTTTTGAAGGCACTTTCAGGGATGAAAAATTACTCTTTTTTTTGCTACCACTTTTGTTATAGAGAATTTTTTTAAGGTATTTTCATAGTAAGGTGTCGTTACTACAGAGGATAGAAATTCTTCTATAAAAATAGTGGTAGAGTAAAAGAGATAGTAAAGTGGTAGTAAAAAATTTCTCCTCCCCGAAAATGACCTTAGAAAAAGCGAAGAATGCAAACCCTGTGCTTAGATTTTCCTTGGGGTCGTCTACATTTTAACACTTGCACCAACTTCATTTTTCGAATAGCAACAGCCAACTTTGAAAATTGTTTTATGTTATTTCGAGAAAATATCCTGAAAGAAAGGTATATTTTATATATTTCTGTCAGATTTTCATAGAGTTATAAGCTTTCAAAGTCTGAGGATGCGACTGCTTCCGCGTAGCTCGCAAACTTGGCAACAGTTCAAGCGGTAGACAGCGCCATATCGTACAGATTGCGCGACTTTTTTATTCAACAGCCACCAAAATTTTTTAAAAGTGGGATATGATAGACATAGAAGGCGAATGGAATCGAAGAAACGTCGATTATATATATATATCATATATCACTTCTTAAAATTATTTGTGACATTTAAATAAAAAAAATCGCGCAATCTGTATCAGGTGTCGCTGTCTACCGCTTGAACTGTTGCCAAGTTTCCCAGCCATGCATAAGGCATTTAGTTTAGGAGGCTATGATCTTTCCAAAATCTTATTAAATTCATTTTTTTAATACGTTAGAATAAAAACGCCCTAACGTATTTCGTGCGTATTTTTGATTTAAAAACATATACTTAATTAAGAAACTCATTAATAAATTCATATTCCATAAAATTTACAAATTGTGAGCTACATTAATTTTTCGCACAAATAGTATAAATATCAAATAAAACATGAGTTTTCAAAATTATAGCTCATTCCTATCATTAATTTTAAAGTTACAGTGATATTTCATTTCTTTTTGGCCTTAAGGGCTGCCACAAATTATTATCATCAGCAAAAAATCTGCAGGAACGTTTATGTAAACATTCTACAAGAAAAGTTACAGTTTCTTTTTTTTGTATGTGTGTGTGATTATCATTATTTTCTAAATAACGTTGCATTAATAACAGGAGATTTTGCGTTCGAATATTAAAAACCCGGATAAACTACTACGTCAGAAACGCCAAATAAAAATATTTGAGATTCATACAGCTGTTTCGGTAGTCTAAAGCGTACCGTCTTCAGTGCAAAAAGCACTGAAGACGGTACGCTTAAGGCTTTTGCACTGAAGACGGTACGCTTAAGGCTACCGAAACAGCTGTATGCATCTCAAATATTTTTCTTTGGTGTTTCTGAAGTAGTAGTTTATCCGGATTTTTAATAATTTTACGATTATTACTAAGGTAAAGCTACGAAAGATAGTGCGGTAGGATCGGCGGAAACGGTAGAGTGGGAGAGCTGCCTCTCCAGGTGGTTCTATAACATCAATAGTGAAGTGCCGAGTTGAATGCGCATATGCATTGCTTCAAGTGTCTAAGATAAAACGTGGTTATTTTGTCTTGATTTAAAAAATAAATGCTTGAATTTTCTATTAATCAATACATTGGTAGTAGTACAAATTATTTTTAATTTAAACAATTTCTCATAAGCTTGACTAAGGGTACGAGCACCACGATTTTCTCTAAAAGTGAATAATTATTTAATAAAAGACTGCGTAATCTCTACTACCAAAATGGGAGAGTTTGCGCTTTTGCTATTTTGGAGACATTGTGCATTGATTTTTATAAAATTCTATACTAATATCGATTTCACAGCACACTGATAATGACAAGACAATGAGGAAGAGTTTGTTGAATGTCTGTAAATGTACAAGGACATAATTTTGGTAATTGGACTAGTTCGTCCTGTTCGAGTCGGGGGACCTTTTTGGAGACTGGCCCCAAAATCAGAAATTGAACATTATTCAGGAGTGCACTGTAAAACAAAATTGTTTAATCACGGTATTTGACCGTATAATTTTAGGGGAAATGACCGTTTTGCTACCTAAACGGTCATAATCCGTAAATTAATGTTTTGGAAGCATAATTTAGGAAATAACCGAAAAATTTTACGGGAAGTAATCGTTTTGCTAGCTAAACGGTCGTAGCCCGTAAATTGATGTTTCGAAAGTATAATATTCTGAATTTTTACGAGAAAAAGCCGTTAATCTACGCAAATTGTTCTTATCTTTCACCAAACCATTTTCTTATGAGAAAATCGCTTCAAATGCTATCATTTCAGTGACATCAAGAGAGAATTCCATTTTCTCCATTTTCAAACTGAAACTATGATTGTTATTTATACTAATTGAATGTGTTTAATTATGCACGCATGACGCATAGAAACCCCCATTGGTTTTAATAAGCTAATGTTTTCTTAATTTAATTCAAAAAGCTTCCATCTGACTGAACCTGAGTAATTGATATTGATGAAATTGATTTTCTTTGTCTATTAACATGAAAACATTAAAAAAGAAAGCTAAAATGGCTTCTTGATTTGAAGCCAGATTTCTAAAGCACAAACTACAACCTAATAATTGTTTTATCCACTAAACGCATTTTTTAAATTTTTATTTATTTAATTTTTTTTTTTTAAGCATACAGCATTCTAATTGCTCTTAACCCTTTAGTTAAGCCTTAGAAAACGGAAAATTTTAATGTTGTTTCCACAATGCATTTTTTACAATATGCTAAAATAAAGTTTATTTCAATATGAAATGAATATGTAATTAAACATTTGAAGGTAGTAAGTCTTATGATTATTATGTATGATCGTCACTGTTCAAAAACAAAGCAGTTTTATCTGAATATGAACATCAAATATATGCATTACATCATATATAGCAGGTTCTGCTCCCGAAATACTTCAGTCCTTTCTACATTTAATGTATTTGGATTTTGAGAATAAGGCCGATTGACTGCTATAGGTCCTAGGCCAGAGGAGGAATGCCCTCCGTGGGGGTCTTTCTAAAGGGTCCTAGCCCGTATTTACTCAAATTTTGAAGAAAACAACTGAAAATACCGAACGGCTTGGCCGACGAGCGCGACCTGGGTTCGAACCCAGCACCTTATGTCTACCAGCTTTGAGCGTAGAATCGCTCAGCCGCTGGTGGGCTCCCTTCAATGGAATACAGTTTAAAAAAAAACTCTTCTGCTATTCTAAAAAGTGCAAATACGCCTAACACTTCATAAACACAGTTTGAAATCGGCCTTATAATGAAAACCTGTTTGGATGAATAAGAATTAGGCTCTAGTTATTTCTTCTTTGCACCCACTATTGAAACCATAAAGATCGAAAACCATGAAAAAAATCGTATTAATTGGAGATACAAATTCTCTGTATTTATGTAAAAGATTTATTATTATTATTCAAAGTTTATTCTACGTCTCGGTTAATTTTCAGAGATCTCACATAGTTTTGAAAAGTTTCATTTTGTTTTTGAAAAATGGTAAGAAACTCTCACCCATTATTTACCTCTAATGAGAACCTTGAAATAAGACTACCTCTTTAGTGCTAGTGTTTACGAATAAAAACGGCTCACCAGGGACCGAGCGGTTCTGCGCTCAAAGCTGGTAGACGTGAGTTGCCGGGCTCGATCACAGGTCGCGCTCGTCGGCATAGCCGTTTGGAGTTTTCTGTGGTTTCCTCCGAAACTTGTGTAAATACAGGCTAGGACCCCTCAGAAAGACCCGGCAACAAACACTCCTCCTCAGGTCTAGGACCTACAGCAGTCAATCGGCCTTATTCCCAAATCCAATCCAGTTCGTTTACAAATAAAAATGATTTCGAAAAACAGTTAGATTTTCTTTGACAAAATTCAGTGTCGTAGTCTTTATAGGGGAAAAAAAAAGCTTCTGTTTTTTAAAATATGAGAATTGACTGACTTCTTAATTTTGTCAAAAACAGCAAATTTAGATGTTAAAATAGTCCTAAAATAAAGTAATTTTTATGCATAGTTTGAACGTTAACAATTTAATCACTGTAAAAAATTTCTGTAAAAATAAAGCACATTTTTTTTAAACATAAATACAGCATAGGTTGCTGTAAATTTGTATAGCTAGTTCTGTAAAAATATTTGAAGATTTGTTACTTCACATTTTGCTGTAAATCGGTTTAAAAAATTTTCCAGAAGTCTTTTGGTGCGTATGACAAGATTTATCAACTAGTCAATTCTGATGTTGACTTTATCTGTTTTTGTAAAGAAAACCAGCTGTGATTCCAACGGCGCGGTTGGCAAAGCGCTGGCCTCTGACACTGATGATAGTCACTTCGAGTCCCGGGCTACCCAAGACGGTTTGCTTTGTATGAAAATTAATAAATTAGCTTTCGCGTGTAAAAAAATAAATAAGTTTTTTAGTGTTGTGGATTTCTTCCTGCACGCATGTGTAATAATTGCAAGAAATTTTTTAAAGCATTCGAGAAACTCAAAAACTAACTTTTAATTTTATGGTTAATGCTACTTTTCTTGCAGGTTGGTTGTATGTTTCATCACAACGTAAAATTACTGGCGATACAATCATTCATCGTCTAAATGTATTTTTATGGGCTTACACTGGAATCTTTGCTGCCGGGCTTTGCCCGTAATTTTACTGCAGCATTTTTTACAGTGTGGCACGATCGACAAAAGCCACACCGCTGGTGGAATTTTTTTACCTCTAGAATGCTACTGTTAGCCCATGAGAAATTTATCTCAAAGTATTTAAATGTTATTGTATGTTTCTTTAGTTTTGCAGCATTTTCAAGTATGATGCTCAAGTTTTGTGCAACTGTCGGCTGCTTAGATTGAAGCGATAAAACAAAATGCAAGCAAAAAATATCAGCCTACTCAAACTTCTTTTTAAAGACGATAGTCGTCTAAATTTCAAAAAAAAAAAAAAATATTAAATAAATGTAAAAGATTTTAAAGTTGAAACGAGAAGATTTCAAACCAAGTGAAATTTAAGTTTTGTGTTTTAAACATTTCTGTGAACAGGTTCACTTGTGGTAGGTGGCTGCATGATAATTCACCATGTACAGGAATGCAACGATTGTGGACAACGAGAGATTTAAGTCAGCAAACAAGAAACCATTCAAGCTGAAAATGAAATGTACTATGTGTATAAATAGAAGAAGGATCAATTCAAAATTATACACCAATAGCTTAGCAAAATATTAATATTTAGATTTTTTATAACGTTCTGTTGAATTCTGCAAAAACCTCCTTATTAAAAGAAAGTAAAAAGAAAAAAAATGGATTGCGTGTTTAATTGGGTAATAAAGGTAACCTTATGTAAATTAACTTATTTCTGTAAATTTAAAACGTATGGGCCGCATCTTTTTTTTTTTTTTCCGCCAGTATAATGATGGTGATAAATCTGATTTAAAAATTGAAAATGTTCGCAGCTATGTTAACCCTTTGACGGACTAAATAATTACGCTCAATTAACTTCGACTGCCACCAGAATTAAAAAAAAAATTACAATACAAGAAATAAATAGTTTTCTCTGCTGTGTGGTAAAAGAAAGATGTAAAAAAATGTAATAGCCCGTCTTATGTTCTTGTAAAAATCCTTACAAACTTGCTTAAACCTTTAATTCTTAATAACCCTCATATTGTTAAATCTGGTTTAGAAGTGAAAAATAAAATCCTTAATACTACTTTCACACCTATGTATAAATTTTACAGTTTACATGTTATTTCACCTTTTCCTAATATTCGTTTAGATACTGTTTTATCCATTATTATTTTTTTTTTAAGTAACAATATTCGTACTCTTGTTCCTTTTTTGAATTTTATCTCCGAAGCGTTTAATCTCATCAACAATAATAATTATTTTCTTTTTAATGGTGTTATATATAAACAAGCGTTTGGAGCCCCGATGGGTTCCCCCTTAGCCGTATTCTAGCCGATATTTTACTTTTTGAACTTGCTTTTTTGCTATATCAGTACATAAACCAACAATTTATCTACGCTATGTCGATGATATATTTATTGCCTGGCCATATAAAAAAAAAAAAAAAAAAATTCCTCTTTAATTTTATTGATATCTTCAATAAACAATTCCCTTCCATACAATTTACATATGAATGTGAAATCAATCAAACTTTACATTCTTTAGACCTTTCTCTACATCGTAATAAAACTAATTCGGTTATTTGGTTTGACATATGCTGTAAACACTCTTTTGTCGTCCTCGCTATTCCTGCTTCATCTGCTCATCCAACTGTTTTTAAAAATTCGTTTTTCATTTTTTACATATTATGGGCCCTTAAGTATACTTCTTACCAATTTAGCGAAAATAAACAATTGAACAAAATTAGCCAAATCGGTATTGATGCTGGCTACAAAATAATAATAATAATAATAATAATAATAATAATAAATAAATAAATAAATAAATAAATAAAAAAATAAATAAAAAAACTATAATCAAAATTATCAACAAAATAAAAATTAATCGTACTTCATTAACCGCATTAATAGTATTTCACTAATTAATAGTACTTCATTAGTTAATTCATTAACCGCTAGCATTAAATTCATTAATAGCCTTACTTTTTGTAATGAATTTAATAATTTTAAGCATTATAGTTTTCGTAAATTCAATATTATAATTCCTTTCAGTTCTCCTTTAACTATTAATCATTTAAGTTTAAATGATCGCGATCATACTAGACCCATTGGGGGGGGGGGGGGATATAAAATACCAATAAAACTGAATAATGATATATATATATATATATATATATTTACTATATTGTTTAAACTAACAGAACCTTAAGAAAAAGAATTCAAGAGAATATTCGCATTGTTAAAGAAGGAAAAATGTCAGCTTTAGTCAGTTTTATTATAACTCTGGTGCTATACCTTTTTAGGATCAAGCAGCCAGTATTTCAACTCTGCCAATTATATCAGAATTAATAATTTCAGAAGCAATCAATATTATAAAATATCGCAATTTAATTTATTCTAAAAATGCAATTTTCCTACAAAAAATTTGGTATTTCTTTATGCAACCACATATTTAATTTGAATTTATCTTTTAAATAGACTGTACAGGGATGGAACATGGGCGCCGAATTCATACCGGTATTTGTTTAAGAAATTTTTCTAACTATTATATCATTGATTTAAGAATTAGAAAATTTTCTTACATTGATAGTGGTATGAAATCTGCGGCCGTGTTCCATCCCTGACTGTATGATTCAATAGGTTCAAACGTCTAAAGATTTTTGAAAACTTCATGCAAGCCTTTTGACTAGTCTATAGATTTTACGTCGCTGTTACTGCCAGTCCAGCCTCTCCAGTTCCTACCCACAGATTTCTCCAAGCAAGTTCTTTAATAGTTCCAGCTTTCAAGTTGACTCCATGTTACCCCAAAAAGGCACCAATTAAGAAACTCCAGAATTTTGGATCCAGACTGACTTCTTATTTCTTCCTTCATATCAGATGTTTCTGCCAGTCCAGCCTCTTCAGTTCCTACCCACAGACTTTTCCAAGCAAGTTCCTTAATAGTTCAGGTTTTCAAGTTAATTCCTTGTTATCTCAGAAAAGATCCAACTTCCACAATTTTGGATCCAGACTGACTTCTTATTATCAAGCTCAACCGTAACTGCCGACAGCTTTTGTAAGACATAATGAACATAATGCTGCACTTTTTTACGGAAATATGTTTTATTAAAAATATTTTTCCTGTTGATGCCCTGATAGGCAGGGCGATGAGCTTTGAAATGATAAGTATAATTTTAAGTGGTTTTAAATAAATACAGGGTGGTTATAATTAAACTTCCCCTATAAACATCATCCTACAGCGCAAACGGGTGAACGGAATGCAACGAAGTTTGGTATAGAGACTATACACGAGATGAGCTCATGGAAAAAAAAATAATAATAATTATAATTATAATAATAATAATTCCAAAATGTCCACCAGAGGGCCCCTTTTCCGGAAAAACATTAAATTTAACACAATAAACGACCAAAACGGAATACAGAAACAATATTAACATTTATTGACTAGTTTCTGATCACCTTGTCATATAGCCACATTAAATAATATCTGTTTTGCATAAAGCTTCCTCTTCTTCGCAAGCATGCAAATTTCCGAATTTTTTCCTAGAACTGACAGCTTTTACCGGTTTTACATTTCATCACTCATAATTCCTGTTCTGGCTGTCAATATTGTTTCTGTATTCCGTTTTTGTCCTTTATTTTGTTAAATTTAATGTTTTTCCGAAAAAGGCGCCCAATGGTGGACACTTTGGAACTTGTTTTTAATTTTTTTTTTTCGAAAATCCGTTAGCGCATTTCGTGTATAGTCTATATAAAATTTTGTTGCATTCCGTTCACCTTTTAGCGCTGTAGAATGCCATTTATAGGGGTAGTTTAATTATAACCTCCCTGTATATCTTTTTTTAAAGTCTACGTGTTTTAAAGTGTCATTATTTACAAATAAGTTTTTATCAATGGTAAACGTGCCTGTAGACTGTCTATGTATGAGATGTGATATCCTATAAAAGAAAGAGTTCGCTAAGTATATTCTGAGATGAGTTATGCTGTAGGGACTTAATAATTTGCGTTCTCGTGACGCGGGCAGAGCACGTTAAGGGGTTAAAAAATTGCAAGCGAGGTATTTTGATGACATTCTAGTAAAAAAAAAAATGTCCCGTGTATTGGTTTCTGTGTAACAAAATTAATTATTTTATTTTATTTATTTATATTTATTTATTTATTTATTTATTTATTATTTATTTATTTATTTATTTTTGCGTTTTCGTGTTTGACTCTTTAAATGACGCCAGCATTTTCTCATATTTATGCACAGCATAAATATGAGAATTTGGTACTGTACTCTACAGATATTCATTAATCTTACTTTCTAATAAATAAATAAATAAATAAATAAAAGCAACATGTATTTCTAACTTTAGCCACACTAGTCTTTTATTTCGGTTATGCATGGCCGAAAAAGAAGGGCTTAACGCTAAATATTTTTCCTAGTTTTTCCCCGCTAATTTTTTGTTTTAATCGTGTTATCCACATTCTTATGTATGCATATTGCAAGATTCGTACGTTTCAAGTTATTTAAAGATTACTTAAGTAATACATACATAATACATACATAAGTTATATAAAGTAACTTAATCAACAATTCTAAGATTCTAAGACGGGAGGTGGCCGCTCACCACTATGCAGCGGTTTTGAGCGATTTTAACATTTAGAGCTCCGATGGCACTGTGGTGATTCAAGAGAGCCCGTGTCTAAAGGTTAAACCTCCTCCGATGTTTATTGCATAAACAGAAAAAAAAAAAAAGGTTACAGAGGTCGCCAAAGCGGAGCTTTCACACGACAGAGGGCGACAAGGAACAAGAATATGAAAAGAAGAACGGAGCCTTGATCCCTCGCATGGAAAAGCTTGTGAAGAGAAATTATATGGACCTCCAAGAGAAAAGTTGGTAACTGCCTTGGAAGATTGAAAAATTAGTTGGTCAAATTGGAAAGATGCATTAAGAAGTTATAGATTCTGGTTAGTTTCTGACGTAGGGGAAGCCGGGTAACGATATTAAAAAGCCAGTCGTTAGGTTTATTAGGTGGGTTAAGGATACGCCAATCAAGAGTTAGTGGGCATGAGAAAAAGTAATGATTTGCATTACCCTCAGCGCCGCACTCACATTGTGGAGTGTGCGAGCAATAAAACTTGTAAAGATGTGATTTGAACGGGCCATGGCCCGTTAAAAAGGCTGTTATGGCTGGGGAAATGTCAAAGTTATAATTTGACACTTTTGGGAGGAGGTTAAACGTAAATCTACCTTTAGGAGATGTATCCCAGTATAGCTGCCATTCTTTCTTTAGTCGTGCTTTAAGACATCTTTTGATGTAAGAGGGGGGGAGGGCCAGAACGAAATCCACTGCTTCCTTTTTAGTGGCAGTATTTGCTAAGAGATCTGCCATTTCATTGCCCGCGACACCCCTGTGAGCGGAGACATGAGCTAAAGAGAAAGTCTCGGGCTTAGACAGGAGATCTAATTTGATTTTCTGAATAATAGGATGGTTACTCCTGTGGCGAACCAGAGCCTGAAGACCTGAGAGACTGTCACTGTAGATATAAATTTTCGAATTGGTAAAAAAGGAAACTGACCAAGAAATTGCTTGGCTGATAGAGAAAATCTCAGCCTGGAAAACAGTGTTACAGTCCCCAAGCCTACAGGAACACTGATGAACCAGGACCCCGTCAACAAAGGCGCAAAATGCAGCACCCACACCATGGTCTGTCTTAGATCCATCTGTATATATCGCCACAGGGGCTGTAGGAGAGAAGGAGTTAATATTAGTATTAATTAATGCATGCGTAAAGTCCTCTGCTGGGTGTATGAACCAGCTGCCCATTTTGAGTTGAATTTCTTCATCTGGAAATAGGATTTTCTGTAGGTCTTTGTTTCTTAGTTGTAGTACGTTTATTCTGTTGTATTCGTAATTGAGAGTGAGGTGTAAAGGAGGAACACCGGTGATGACGTGGAGGGCATCAGTGGAGATGGTTTTATAACCCCGTGACAGTTGCAAGAGGAACATCCTTTGCAATGAATTTAATTTTCCTATAGCTGTTTTTGAAAGATTACCTCCCCAGATTCCCGCCCCATAAGTAACGATTTTTTCCACTATTGTTAGATACCATGTTTTTAACATTTTGGTGCTTATACCCCATTGTTTAGAGTTTTTATGAATATATCTAAATGTCATAGTTTAAATCAGAGGTGAGGAACGTTTCAATCATAAGAGGCCACATTTATATTAGGCGTTAATAAAGGAGGCTGCATCAGTTGATATACCTATACAATACATGCGATTTTGTGAAACTATTATTGTTTTTGTAGTTTTATCAAATTTTCCATTATATAGAGATAATAATAAATCAGTTATTTATTATTTAACTATTTAACATAAAAAGTTACATTTAAAATATACTTATATTCTTAGACAGGCAAAAATCTCTTATAAATCTCTTATTTTTTAATAAACAACTGGATATTTAAAATAGCAATTAAATATATATATATATATATATATATAAATATATTCTCCCTAATTATTTTTTAAATAAATTTATTACACATTAACTTTATACCGAGAAGGATTGTTTACACATTACTTAATATATATACCTAAAAAATTATCCTTTTAATAATTGCACTTACATAAAAGCATATATATTTCGAGCGCACTCGCGCTCATCATCAGTGCATTGTAGTGATTTCATCTCTTCTGTCTTGGTCGGTTCTTACTTCTCGACTTTCGGCTCTCTTCACTTCAGATGTGTTGTTTCTCTTAATTACTTGTTGCCATATTGGTGGAATTATGCTATGCTCGCGATCATGAATGGATAAGTTGTTAGTGATTATTTCAATTGCTTCTCTTTTAAGGGCATATTGGTGGTTATTATAGGGTGCAATTTTACGGGTATTAGCGGTATTAAAGTTAATAGGGTTAGTTTAATAATTGCACTTACATAAAAGCATATATATTTCGAGCGCACCCGCGCTCATCATCAGTGCATTGTAGTGATTTCATCTCTTCTGTCTTGGTCGGTTCTTACTTCTCGATTTAATAATTGCACTTACATAAAAGCATATATATTTCGAGCGCACCCGCGCTCATCATCAGTGCATTGTAGTGATTTCATCTCTTCTGTCTTGGTTGGTTCTTACTTCTCGAATTTATTACGTTACAAAGAATCAGAATAAAAAAAAAATAATGACAGCCGTAGAAAAAAATTTAAACAAATTTATTTCATTATAAAGAAGCTCAATAGAAAAACTAATATGTTGTGGCCACTACAAGACTTTCTTCTATATATTCCTATACAAATTCACTATATGCAAAAAATTTATTAAAACTATTATTTATTAAAATTATCTAACATGATTAATGCAAATGATTTTCAACTTATAGAAAACTAACAGTAAATATCCAAAGAAAGACAGTTTTATTGTCTATAAATAATATCTTAAAAAATGCGTTTTTAAAATGGTTATCTCACATATAAAATTTCGTACAGTTATATGCCATAGAATTTGAGATATAACCCTTCCCATTATTAAGGAAATTCGCAGTATAGCAGCGCCGCCTATTGGCCGATAAGCATCCAAATTGAATAAGCATACTGTCTCACAATGCTCAAATCACATTTATCAAGTTTTGTTCAATGATACGCAATAGAACTTAGTAGAACCTGAGTAAACAAGCCTTCCCTTAAATTGCGAAAATCGCTGTGTAGCAGCGCCACTTGTTGAGCGATTCACACCCAAAGTTGATAGGCTCTAATTTATGTCAAGATGCATCTACATATTAATTTATATGGAATTCTGTGTAGTAGTTTCTGAGAATTCCATATAATAGCCGTAAATAGAATAAAAAAGTAATTTATGTATAACCCTCCTATAAATTGCAGAAATCGCTGTATAGCAGCACCACCTGATTGCCGATAAAGAATTCCAACTGAATCAGCATAATGCCTCATAATGGCCTTCTCCTGAGATACAGTCTTCCCTTAAATTGCTGAAATCGCTGTATAGCAGCTTCACCTGTTGAGCGGTTGGCACCAAAAGCTGACAGGTACTAATTTAGGTCAAGATGCATATAAATTTATATAAAATTCTGAGCAGTAGTCCCGAGAAACAGTTACCCCAAAAATTTTTGTCACACACACACAGGTAAACACACACAGAGACAGACATTTTCTAAAAATATTCAAATTGTGTTCTAGATCTCTCAAAACGTGTAAATCCTTCTAAAACAGGAAGTCGAAAACTACGAATCCAATACTTTCTTCTATTGAATATAGAGGAAAGTAATTAACATTAAGCTACATAAAACTAATATAGCAATAATACTTACATAGGAAAATTGTTTTGAAATCAAATGGAGCATTTATGCATATGTATGCGTTAGGTTTGCTTCGATATAATCTAAATAGGAGTAATAGGAGATATAAAGTTTAGTGGTACTTTGTATTGAGGTTGATTCGGCTGTTGTTTTTATTTATTTAATTACTATCATTACTT
This sequence comes from Salticus scenicus, assembly GCA_963930645.1. Taxonomy (NCBI): domain Eukaryota; kingdom Metazoa; phylum Arthropoda; class Arachnida; order Araneae; family Salticidae; genus Salticus; species Salticus scenicus. The sequence continues at coordinate 61,255,975 of OZ005651.1, forward strand.
CATTTTACTCTTTTTTTAATATCAAATTTTGCTTTTATTATCAAAGAATTATTATTACTTTTTCATCATTATATTGGAGGCCGCATGCGGCCCCGAGTCCGGATGTTCCCCACCTGTGATTTAAATCATCTATGTTAGAAAACGTATTAATTTACACACAAATATAGACAAAAATTCATTTTAATCACAAAATATTTTATTAGTTGGTAAATAAATTCTTTGATGAGCAGTAAGTTCAATATGAAATCCATGTTTTCTGTTTATTTCTAAAAGCTTCCAATCTGAGCCATATTCAATGGAAAAGTTATTACGTTTTTTTATAATAAACAAATTTCCTTCTTTAAAGTTTCAAAAACATTTTTACAGAAATATCTCTCAATATTTACTCCAGTATACTGAATCTACGTCAATAACGTATGTGTGTTCAATGTGTGATGTTTACTCGTAATAAAACAAACCAAATTAATATAGAATCGTATTATAATAATCTTACTTTCTATTGTGTTTTCGTTTTCCTTTTTTTAAGTAGTAAGATTCAACTATTAGAAGGTCTGCAGAGCTCACAAAATAGGTTAGAATTTTATTTGTGTAGTTTTGCCAAGATCTTTCTGATCCATTATCTAAGATTTTAAATGAATAAATTCGTCTTTTAAAACTAAAAATTAGTTGTGACTGTACATGTGAAATGGGACACTTTTTAAACTTTATTTTCTGAAAATTAGAAAGGCATTTTGTGTAAAATTGCAAAATATTCAAAACAAGGATGAATATTTCCGCTTTTTTCGATACCAATATTTTTGTAAAATAATTTCTATTATATTTAATCAAAATTAAAAAGAAAAAAAAAGAGAGAAAGGAAAGAAACCTGCAAAAATATCATATACATTTCTATGTAGAAATAGTGTTATGAAAAAATGCGGAGACTCTCATCCTGTACGCAAACTACCCACTATGAATAAAAGAAATAATGTCAATTGAAGAAATCTGTAATTCTAAATCATATTTTAAATGTAGATTTTAACAATGAATTCAGTTATTATGTTCATTTGAAAACTTCTAATCAAAATTTATCATGTAATAAATTTTGTAGTGATAAAATGCCTTAAATTAATTTTTCATAGATTAACTTCATAAATACTTTATTATCTTTAATTAGATATATGTATTTGTTTACATTGATGCTTGATTTGTATAAAAGATGCAAATAATGTAAAATCTTTATCATTTCATATAAGAAAAAAATATTTTCTATAACAGCAACAAAATTCTATTTCACTTACAATGTATTTTTGTCTTCCTCTTGAAGTTGAGATGATTGTGTCTTAATTTATCATTATTATACAACAAAACACCACATAGAATTTATACGAAAACTTTCCTACTGACAATATAAATAAAATAAAAATGATGCATCAAACAACATCTATTTCCGATCTTTTGGATTGCTTTCATCCTAGTGGTAATATTATATTTCCGTTCATACTGCTTTTCGCATCCTAGTCTCTGCTAAATTCGCGTATTTTTAGATATTTGCCAAAGCTTCCGGTTAAAATAATACTATCTATTGTGTAAATAAAATACTGTTTACTAAGGAAATAAGTGTGCATGTACTAAATATATGTTATCTCCGTCTTTTCTTCATTTATGTGTAATATCTCATTCTTATATATTGTATGATAAAGTCAAAACAAACTTTTTTTACAGGAAAATTTTATATAAAACTTCAAACTCATGTTCGAAATGCGGTTATTAAACCTGAATGAGGTATTTTGACGGAAAAAAAAAATGAAAAATGGTCTTACAAATTTTAATTGCATTCTTTCTTTAATATGGAAATATTCATTTTACAGAATGAAAGATGATTTTGTATAATCAATGTCTAATGTTGCAATATAAAAAGAAATTTTCGCTTTGATACATTTTGCCTCAACAGATTAATTAAAGTAATAGTTTTATTTTTGCAAAAAATATTTTTCTTTGTAATCTTTCTACAGAAAGACAACAAATACAAATGCATAAATAAAAAATAAATAAAAAATGTACGATAAAAAAAAAAAAAAAAAAAATGGTAAATTAAAAATCGTACATCCCATGCACAATAAATAGACTTGGTCTGATTTTTAAATCCAAAGAAGTTGCATGTTGCACAGTAGAATTTGTGCACCGAATGTGGATTCAGATAGTGTTCTTTTTTAAGGGCGATATTTAAAAAAACAAAATATAGTTAAAAACTAAAGCATGAGATTTTACTACTGGAATCCCAGGAAACACGACAAAAATTCATTTAGTAAATGTTTGAAAAAATACATATTATATATTTACAAAACATGTTTAAAGTAATAATTCTTTTAGTAGAAGTGGAAAATACTGGAAACATAAGTTTACGTATATTATACAGTTTACATATGATAAGTAAATGTAAAATACGGAAATTAAACAAAAGTTTTCAATAATTAAATGAAATTCTGCTTCAATTGTGATTTCTTTTTGCAGAAAAAATGCGAGTAGAATATGATTTCTTGTGTTAATAGAATATGACACGAAATTTACCCAGGTAACACAGCGGTATTGCTCAACATTGGCTGAATGTTGCCCAACCACGACAAGCATTGGCGTCAGTCGGTTCCCCATAGCCCAGCGATGTTGACCAGTATTGTACAGTGCGTTGCATGAATATAAACGCACCTTTTCCAATAACGACAAATAGAATTTTTTAAATTTTAAAAGAAGGAATGTGACTTACAGTTATTGCATATGACTAACAACTGAATAAGGTGCTTTGAGCACTATGTTTAGGCTCATGCAAGCTTATGTAAATGAGTGTTTAAGCATTTTCTTCTTTTTCACTGTTTTTCGTTTGTTGCGCGAAATTAAACGCACTCTGTATTTTGCGCTTAAAATTTAACAGAGCCACCAAAATTAAATTAAAACACAGATAGTCGTGTTGCTGAAGTTCTCTAAAAACAGTTTTAATGCTTTACAGCAAAATTTACGGAGTTTGTTTAGGATGGCAAGAGGGAAAACTTTGACAGTAGACGAGAGGATAAAAATCGACTTTATACGTTGTAAAGGCTTTAGCAATCGTGAAATTGAGCGCCGAATCGGAAGAAGTGAGAGTGTTGTGTGAAATTATATAAATAAAGAAGCAAATTCTGGGAAAAAAGCGTATAAGAAGCGAATAGGAAAGCTCACCAGTCACGACAAACGTCGAATATGCAACGCTGCAAAGAATAAAAATATTTACTGTGTGAAGATAAAGGCTCAATACCAGCTGGGTGTTCATCAGACAACCAAACGGAGAACTATCAAAGCTGCAACATTCATTAAATTTAAGAAAATGAAGGTGAAACCACCCCTCACTCAAAAGAACAAAGATATGCGGTTGGAATGGGCAAGAAAATGAATTCTAGATCGACTAAATTGGGAAAAAGTCATCTTCTCAGATGAAAAAAATTTAATCTCGATGACCCGGACGGATTTCATAGCTACTGGTACGATTTGAGAATCGAAGAAATGCACCGTTCAAAAACGTCAATCTGGAGGTGGGTCTGTCATGGTGTGGGCAGCCGTAGGTTTAAAGGGACTTTCGAATTAGAGCTCGTGGACAACAATATGAACTCTGTAGATTATGTCCAGATGCTCACAAGAAACCTCCTCCGTCAAGCAGTCAAGAAAGCTGGAAGAAATTATATTTTTCAGCAGGACTGTGCATCTGTACATATACCACATATCGTGAAAAAATGGTTCCGTGACAGTAAAATTAAAGTTCTGGATTAGCCCTCAAAAAGCCCCGATTTAAACATAATTTAGAACTTATAAAGTATTCTGGTTCGCCGTGTTTACGTAAACGGAAGGCAGTTTAACACGAAAAATGAACTAAAATCGGCCATTCTCTTTGTTTGGAAGACAATCAGCTTGGATGACCTCATGCCACTACATCAGTCAATGCCAAGGCGTTTACAGGCTGTTCTAGAAGCCCATGGTGGCTTTACAAAGTATTAGATACAGTATTTGTAACTCAGTTATTTATTTTTTACATGTGCGTTTATATTCATGCAACATGTATTTTTGTCATAAATTCAATAAAACTATTTTTTTTAAAATCATATTGGTCTTTCATTGTTTTGACTCGTATTTTCATTTCTTGAATCATACACATACAGTTTGCATCAAATGTCACCTATTCATATTTTTTTATTACACTTGTATACAATTCTAAATCTTAAAGCTAAGGTGCGTTTATATTCATGCAACGCACTGTACCAATATTGCCAAACATTGGTTTCCATCGGTGAAAGTCGGCAATTTTTTACCGATTTTACCCAATGTCGCCCAATATCAATCTGCGTCGGAGAAAGTCAGTAATATTTTTAGCATTTTTTCCAATGTCGCACATCGTCGATTTGCATCGGTGGAAGTCGATGAGTTTTTAAAAAGTTTTCCTCAATGCCGCACAATATCGATTTGCATCGGTGAAAGTCGACAATTGTTTACACATTTTTTTCAATGTAAAACAATAACGATCAATGTTGATATTGCAATATTCGGATTTAAAACAATGAAAAGTTCAACTGTTAATTAGCATTTTCCCGAGTTGAAATGTATGTATGACTTGTCTGTCCGTCTGCCTGTCAGCTACATAAATTCCTAAATATTTGTAGAATGTCTTCAAGCTTATACCTGTTAATAAATTAGACTAAATCATCTTTTACATTGGAAATAATATGAATAGCTCTACCAGCTTGTATACAGGGACACCCAAAAAAAACTTCAATTTTTTGAGCTCTACGAGGGACATTTTTATAAAGCATATTTTAATATTTTTGTACAGCACAAATACAAGAAAATTAACATATATTATGCATATATACAAAAGCATGTTTTCTGTTGATATAGTATGAACAGCATTAATGATTAGTTTACAGTGCCACGCAAAATTATTCTAATATATTTAAAATGTGATTGAAAAAGGCTAGAAACGAATGATGAAATAGGGTTATGCGTTTTTAACCTTTTCGAACAACGTTTAAAATTTTTTAAGACTTCCATTCTTCTATGTGTCTGTCTGTGGTCGCTCATCCTCCCACACTCTAAATTCCGTAAATATGTTAAGAATGCCTTGACTCTGATGTATTTTATTCTGGTTCAGTATAGAGTGCTGTCTATTTAAATTGTATAAATACGAAGACTTGCTTGTGTGTAAGAACAGTTAAAAGAATCCATATATATTACGGTCTATGAGATTATTTCTGTATAGCAAATAGTAATATTTCTATCCTGCACAACACATAACAAAATTAATTTTTATTATCCAGGTTCACATTGACTATGTTTCCCTTAGAATAGGGTATAAATAGTTTTATTCATTGATTTACAGGGTCTCACATAAAATTGTGCAAGCACAGACTTAAAATATACTTGGAAATTGCTCGAAAGATATTTTCATCTGTGCTAAGTACAATTTTAGTACATACAATATATTTTATTTTTAGACAGCATATAGGGTTTCGCAAATTTTTTTTTATTTATTGTAATGCTTTAAATATAATTTTTATGACATTTCTTCACCCATAATTGGAACAAGTGTTATATAAAATAGTGCTAATTTGTATATAGGGCTCATAAATAAATTTCGGTAAATTATGGGTCTATAAGTATAAGATGTACTTCTTTAAAGCTTATTTAAATTCTTTATATTGCACAAAACATAACGAATGTAACATAATCCAGATAAACATAAGCATGTTTTCTATGAATAGAGTATGATTAGAATAAATGACTAGCTTCCAGAGTAATACAAAATAATCGTGTGATAAATAGAAATTGCTCGTAGGGCGTCTTCAGATGTGTTATGTTGGAAATTTCGCTCTCTCCCCCTTTTTTCATTTTTCTGATTCTTTAATACGACACATGGATCATATTTTATTTTTAGACAATATATAGGTTTAAGCAATTATCTTATTTAATACTAATTTAACTCCCTCTTTAAAAGGGAAACTATAAATAAAGTTTTATGAGGTATTTTTATTCTTTCTTCTTTTTAGGTTGATTTCTTTAGAAATCGACCTATTGCAATCACTTCGTTTATCTATCTATCTATCTATCTATAATGAAAATTTTGTCATCGCGATAACTCCCGAAATAATACTCGAAATCGTACCAAATTTGGACAGTGAACAGATCTTATAAATATCCTGGATGAGTCCGTTAACGAAGTTGCTCCGACTTTTTGTTTTCAAGTGGCAGCCACTTGAATATTTCAAACCCACATTGTAAAAAAAGTATTTAAAAGAAGAATTGCTTGAATTTTTATGTAAATCTAGACTACATAAGGGTCTAAACGAACTTTATTAATGAAATTTATCTGCCATTTTTAATAAAGTGGAGGATATCTTAAGTTAAGTGGGGCCACTTGAAATCAGACTACCACTTGAAAATTTAAAACCACGATAACTTCCGAAATAATACTCCAAATCGAACCAAATTTGGACATCGTCTTAACTTGTGCAATGAATATTTTGGATGAGTTTCTTAACCAAGTTGCTCCAGCATTTTGTTTTCAAGTGGAGACCACTTAAAATTTTCAAATTCAAATTGTAAAAAGCGTTTTCCGAATTCTTTTGAATTTGATGTATACATAGACTATATAGGTGTCTCAATGAAGTTTATTAATGAACGTATCCGCCATTTTTAATAATGTGGCGGATATCTTAATTTAAGCAGGGTCACTTGAAATCAGGCTACCACTCGAAAATTTAAAATCCCAATAACTTCCGAAATAATACTGCAGATCGAACCAAATTTGGACAGCGTTTTAACTTGTGTTATGGATATCACGGATGAGTTTCTTAACCAAGTTGCTCCACCATTTTGTTTTTAAGTGGAGACCACTTGATATTTTCAAATTCAAATTGTAAAAAGAGTATTCCGAATTTGTTTGAAATTTGATGTATACATAGACTATATAAGTGTCTCAATGAAGTTTATTAATGAACTATGAAATTTTTCGCCAAAAGTCGCCAAAAAAGTCGCCAAGCCGAAAAGTCGTCTTTGGCGCCAAATCCATTACCTGCCATATTGGAGCTTTTAAAAAAAAAGAAAAAAAAAAAAACTTTATCAATCTAAAGGAACCATACGTTGACAATTTATAATTTGTAAGCTATAACTTTTCTAATTTAAGTAATAGATTTTATAGATACAGTCGCACCTCGCTAACGTGAAGACTGTTAACATGAATTACTTTTAACATGAACTGTTTCCAGAACCTAAATCAAAATGAAGTTAAGTTTAGTTATATGAAGATTAGTTACTGATAGCATGAACTACTCATAACTTTAACAAACTTTTTATCCCCCTTGAGATTCAAGTTAATGAGGTTCCACTCTATTAATACTGAATTAACTTCAAAGTTGGTGTTTTTGTCAAATCAGATTTAAGCTTGTTAATTTTTTAAAACCTTGGAATTAATTTCAATCTATTTAAATTTTTGAAGAATACATACACTAGACTTCATTAAAAAGTCTTCTATATAATTTTACCAAATCTTTTAAAATTGAGGCGTACGATAGAAACGCATTAAATTTTCCACCTTAATATTTCAATCTTTTTTTTTTTACTTGTTTTCAGTTTTTAACATTATTTTTCAGACCTAAAAAATTGCTGCTTTTATTTAAAGTTGATTCTTTTAAGAAAAGTTTTATTTTCCTCTAATTTTATATTCTTTAACATACTTATCTCTAAAACGCCTGAAGCACTAAGTACTGCATGCTGATTGATTCAGAAAATCAATTTTTCATGATGCTATTCGCCGTAGGATGTCTGATACTTATCATAAATGAGAATTTTGTATATAAACACCACAATTTCTCAGGCATTTGGCTCCTTTCTTTTTGTCTTAATACACTGGTTCTCATAATTATAAGGACACCCGTTTTTCTATATTAACTAAACACTGAACACTATTATTTAAACAAATACATTTTTTATTAATTTTAATTTCATTAATAGACTATATTTAAAAGGTTTTATCGTTTTTCTATCTTAAAATGCTTTAACTACGGTCAAAAAGATGATTTGTAATTATGAGTCTTCGATCTCTGTAAAACAACTCTGATTTTGCATCAGATCTCTCTCCTATCGAACCAGCAGTTCAACTTTTGATTACATTTCCTTCAGCAATTTTAGATCTTCGAATTTCATTAGAAATTCGGCGGATTGAAATTATCCTTCCACTTAAAAAAAACATATTTATCATACTTCACTACATGAACGTTCTTTTTTTCGAGTAATTATCAGTAATGTCCGTCCAAGAAAAATTGTAGGCTTATATATGAATTAATCTAGGCCATAGTAGTTAACAAATTCGCATGTCAACTGTAATTTATCCGCTAGTAAGTTAAATAAAACGAAAAAATTTTGATTGTCCCTATAATTATGAACATCTAAAAACGTGGACAAAAAATTATTTTGCACTATATTTTATTAATTTTGTTTCATATTAAAAAAATTATAACAGTTTTGGTTTTTAGAATACTACATATATTAAGTGCACTTAGTATAAACTTGTTCACAATTATTTTTACATTAGTTATTTCAAAACATAAAGTGTTCTTATAAATATGAGAAGGAGTGTAGTTAATTATTTTCTTTTGAAACAATTGATATTTTGGATATTTTATGGTGTTTGTATACCAAGATCTTATTGTCAGTATCTCCGTATACAATTAAATCTCAAAAATCTGGATTCACCAGGACCATAGAAATTCGAAAACATGTTAGAGTAATAACACTATTTTGCTTATCACTTTTTTTTCAACGGTAATCTTCTATTAATCATTTTCCAATATATTTCTTCGATTTAAAGTTGCAAAAATTGCTTTTCATTAATAGTGGAATTTGAAATAGTGACTGCTACACTGTAAAAAATGTCTGTAAAAATAAAGCACTTTTATATCATCAATACAGCATAAGTTGCTGTATGTTTTTACAGCTAGTTTTGTAAAAATAATACAAGACTGCTTACTTCACTGTGCTGTTAATCGGTATCCAAAAATTTCCAGAAGTATTTTGGTGCGTATGACATGATTTATCAACCAATCAGTGCTGATGTTGATCTTATCTGTTTTGTAAAGAAAAGTCATTGTGAGCAAAATGGCGCGATTGGCAGACTGCTGGCCTCTAGAACAGGAGATTGTGAATTCGAATCCCGGGCTATCCAAGACCATTTGCTCTGAATGAAAAAATTAAATAAAGTAAATTATCTGTGTAAAAAAATAAATGAGTTTCTTAAGATTGTGGATTACTCCCTGCAAGCATCTATAATAATTGCAGGAAATATTTTTAAAGCATACTGTAAAAATTACAGTACATGTGAGTAAAAATCGCAGCAAATTTATTTTACTGCACATTGTAAAAATACAGCACAGTGAGTAGGCAATACTTTTCCCAACACACTATGCTGTAATCTACTACAGAAATTTTTTAGTGTATTAATGCTGATATGCATATAATACTATAAAAATATTTTGAATAATTTATCTTATTTTTGCTTTAGAAGCTTTAGGGGAAATTATAGTGGATACAGTTATAATAAATGAATTAATTCTTTATATATTTATCAATATTTATTCTCCGTACATTCTCCCATATAACTGACATAAAGTTCTTGGAGAAATAAGGATATATATATATATATATATATATATATATATATATATTTTCTTTTTTCAAATAATGTGAAGTTGTTCACTCGGCGTAAGTTAGTTTTGAATAATAATCACCCTTATTTTCGAATAACAATTATTTCATAATAAAAACATCGCATTTCTACCTTAAATTGGTGAAAATATTGAAAAAGTAGCGATGGCAACTTTCTCCGGCCTCAATCAGCCTCTGATTCAACTGTCATGCCAAAAAAAATTTCTGGTATACGTCAGTAACCTTTATAGAAGTAAGCAATATCATAGTCATCGAACAGTTAAAAAAAAAAAAAAAAAGTAAAAAAAAAAAAAGATAGAGGGAGAAAAAAAAAGAAAAGAAAATATGTAGAAGAGAATACAACTTTTAACATTGAAAAACATACATAAAGGGAAAGGGGACCATGATTTTTCTTAAGACGGGTTGTGTTATTGTTGAAAGAAAGAATGTCGTTTAATAATATCACACGAAATTATGCTCTAAAAGTGAGAAAAAATAGTTAGAAAAAAAAAATCAATAAACAGGAAAAATTCAAATGTTGTCATTGTCATACATTTTATAAAGACATATGGAATTAAATATGAAAAAAAAAAAAAGTTATTTTTTACCAATTAGCTAACAAAAGTATGTCACAAGCGACAAAATGTATTTTTTCCCTTTTTTATATATTTAGAAACACTCTGGTATTACATCATTGAAAACTAAGTAATAAATGCACTTTTAAATAAGTAGAAGTATTCAATTGAACTTGCACAATTTATAAAGCATTTTACTTTATATAAATTGGATATTTTTTAAAACTAAAATAAACAAATACTGGCCTTTGAAATATGCAATAGTATTGTTAGCTGGGTTAGGTAATGCACATATTACTCATTAGCCCTTTGCGACGCAAGACAATTCGGATCATTTAAATTATACTGCCACCGGAATTCATGAACTAAATTAAACTGAAAGAAATTTTAAATTTTAAGGTTAAATAAAACGGCTTTTTCCGATATGTTATAAACGTAAATTTTTGCTAAAAAATTTCCGGGATGAATTTTTGCAACTGGATCTTAAGTTTTGCGTCCTTGCAGCGAGGGCACCGCGCGTTAAGGGTTTAACACTTTCGCGGCCGTTTACGTAGATTCACGTCATTTGAAAATCTGTAATTCCCTTACTGGGCGTTTCTTTTGCGATTTGTATGTTACTTTTTCTTAAGAATATAACCCGATATTAAAATTTCTACAATCAAATGTAACATGGATACAAATATTTTGATTAGGAATAATATAATTATAACGTGTAGCCATTTGTAATATAAATGTGAATATAGAAAATTTTGTACTGAAATATTGTAACTTAGGAGAATTACGCCCACAGGCGGACCTTACTGCCAAACAGACAAAAACATGCGGTCATGAAAGTGTTAAATGTGGTGCATAATGAGATTATATCATGGAGTTACAGATATTCATTGAGTTTTAATGTTGTTATTCAGGTGTTTTTTAAAAATATACAAATTAATGCATATTTAATTACTTTTGAAAAACATAATTAAAATTATTCATTCACTCATTGCATGTTGTTTGGCAGAATATTGTAATTTCATTAAGCTGAACCCAACTTAAAAGGGTGGTGAAATCTATAAATATATGTATATATATATATATATATATTAAATTGCTGTCTTAAATTATAAATTTTGCTTACATATGTATAGAAATTTTATTAAGTGTAGTAAATATTTCTCCAAAACTTTTAATTTTTTATAAGATTAAATATGTTTAACTTTCTGAAAAAAAATTTTAATTTTTATTACCATTTTTCTCCATCGAATTTATATAGCTGAACAATGCATAGCTGCCAATATTTTAATTTATTCCGGAGTACTTTTAGCCCCGCCTTTATTTCGCACCACTTTATTTACAGAAAAATTCTCTTCAACACATAACTTCGATAAAATAAGAAAAAATTACTTTTAAAAAATAAATGGTACGAATTAGAGGCGGGGCTAAAATTACACCGGAATAAATTAAAATATTGGCAGCTATGACAATGTATTCTAAGCATATTTGATTATTACTTTGTGAATTGAATTGTAAGTTTGTTTTTTAATAATAATTTTATTCTTGAGTGCTGAAATTTTCTTCAAACTTCAATCATTCAAACAAGGAATTATTTTTTTAGAAAATTTATGTATTAATTAATCCACAATTAAATACTCGAATATGTTTAGAATGTATGGTTTTGCTAATAATTTAAAACCAAGAGAAAAAATAAAAAGTTAGTTAACAGGAAGCATTAAAAACAACAAAAAATATTTTCGATTATTTTTTAAATTAAATAGGTTTTTGAAAATTTTAATATAACTAATATTGTTATATTTAAATGTTTGTGCATGCAAATTTCTATAATGTAATTCAGTAATGAAAAGAAAACCATTTATATCGTCCACTGTCCCCTTAACGTAACATGGCACCTTTCACTTGGCACCACTGAAGAAGGTTTCATATAAAACACAAAATTTCGATTTATTATTTCTAAATTGAGCTGCAATAGGTATGTTTAATACAATATATAACTACGCAACAATAGTTATAGTTTATTCTACATATTTTACAGATTTTAAACCTTTAAACTCTATTTTCTCAGTTTTCATTTCCCCATGGATTCCTGATATCAAAATACTAAAATTTCTGCTGATATTTAATACATACTTTTATGTTTAATAGAATCTATCTAAAAATATTAGGGATGGATTTTGAAATTTAATAATTAATTTTTGAGAAAAAAATTTGCATGACTATGTAAAAATTAAAAAAAAAAAAAAAAAAAAAAGGATTTTTATTATATTTATATTTCTTCTTTTAAGGTATTGGAAAATCCATCACTATTTTTTTTAGGTTGTATTACACACACACACACTCACATATATATACGATTGAGTCTTTCCTTTCTGCAGAAATTTTATTATTTTGAAAGAATATCATGAATTCATGAAAAAATTCAAACTGACAAAATGCAATTTAAAGATATCAGATCTGTATAAAATATATCAAAAACCATAATTATTGTTGCCTAATTATATATTTTATCAAGCAAACCTAATATAGTTCAATTTATAAATATTAAAGTGAAATATGAACTTTTAAATGAAACCTACTTCAGTGGTGCTTAGTCAATGGTGCCAGGTTCTCTTAATGTCGGATAAAAAAATTTATCGATATTGACCGGTCCGAATTATATAAAATATCGATAATCTAACCTTTCCCGACACTGGCCGGTCTGACTTTTGCCGATTTGAATCTGCCAAACTGATATCGTCTGATATTGGTCAATACAGATAATCCAATACCGGTACGTCGGAAGAAAAGGCTTCCAAATAATAAGGCCGGTAAAAGGTAGGCAATATAGCCGGGTATTGCAAATTCTCGGTTTCCAATGTTAGCCGCTGATTCTGTGCAACTGGAGTTGTTTTTTATCGATTTTGGCCAGTATTGCCCAATGTTGGACCAGCAATATTGAAATTCTGCATGCATTGATATTTAGCCTTTTAAAATGACGCTTTGATTATTTTTCTATAGATAATGCACAGAAAATGAAACTAATAGCATTTTTAATTAGATAAAATCGCTATGAAAAGCATATGGTAATGTTTTGTATAAACATGATTGTCGAACAACATCATCAGACCAAGGCAAAATCAATAAGAAAAAGTTTTACGACCTTTTGCACAATTTTACAGTTAATTAGAAACAATTGTGCATTTTCGCCAAAAATATTCAATATTTTAAAATAAAATTCATGCAGAAAAAGAAAACGTTGATTAGATTGCAGCCGATATTTGCCAACAACGATCGATCTCGACAAATACGGGGTTGAATATTGCCCAGTCACGCCAAGCATTGGCGTCAGTCGATAATTTTTTTACCGATCTTGATCAGTATTACACTGCAATATTGTCCAATACAGATTACCGATATTGGACAGTATTGTAAAAAACCTTCACGTTTTTGCATTGGCCAGTCCAGCAGAGTCCGATGTTGGCCGATTGAAATTGTTGTGCTACTTGTGTATTTTTACATTAATGATGTGAATCTTTCAGTAGATAACACAATTTACAGTAAAGTTAAATTGAACCTTACTTTATTTTTTAATTGCTTCCAAACATTCGAATTTTTAATCAGATTTATTCCTACAGATTTAATCCTTTGCCGGTCCTATTTAATTTCACTCCACTAATCAGTGTTGCCAAATTTAACGAAATTTTTATCAATATCCACCACTAAATTTTAACTGTAACTATTTGCTAATCACGTAGAAGGTTATTCATCCCTTATGTCTACCAACTCTGAAAATTTCACTCCTCAAAATTTTTGGTGAATGTTGAACTAAAGAGTCCTTAAAGGTGACAACACTGTTTAGTGCATTAGGGCTTACAAAGGATTAAGCAGAAATCTTTATTGAGTGTTTTCGATGATTATATTAACCAAGAATAACCATGAAAGATTTCTGGTATGAAAATTTCCTTGAAAAAAGGAAGAGTTATTAGCTATGTTATTTTATTTCTTCTACCTAAAATAAGAAAAAAATGCACCTTAATAGGTGGTAACCGTTCCAATTTTTTGGATACCGACATTTTTTTTTTTTTTAAATACGTATATATATATATATATATATATATATATATATATATATATATATTACCTGAATTAATCACAGAAAACTACTACAAAAGCTTACAAATATTTTTTGTAAAAAAATGCTGGTATAAAATTATGAGCGATTGATAGATACGCAAGTTTGGAATATATCTTTTCAATACACACTAAGTTGGTTAAAATTAATCTGTTTATAGATGGAAAAATATTTAAATAGGAACTTATGTATAAATGAAATTAAAACTGCAAAAACAAAAGAAAAATCAAAACTGAGATAGAAATTTACTTTTTCTGAACAACTTTAGTATTTTCAATTCATAATTGTAAGAGTTCATTTTTAAGTTTTATTTTTTGCATTAATTGGAAAAAAGTTAGGAAAGAAAAAAAAAAAAAAAAAAAAGGCCTTTTTTTTTGTAAGGGTAAAAATAATTTTATCACAATTACATTTTTTCAGAAACTACTACATTCTTTGACTTACCATTTTGTAAATGTAAATGGTTGCAAATAAAAAAAAATAAATAAATAAATAAATAAAAACAGATGTGATATTTACAATTACAGTTAAAATTAATTTTTCATGTGTGTGTCGGTTATGCGTACCCAACACGCAATATAAAGTGCTTTTGTGAAATTTCTCACCCTTCATTAAAAGCAGGTGAAACACGTTCTCAAGTGTAACTCTTCTTCGAATTATCTCAAAAAAGCGATTTTGCAATGTGTCGATTGGTTCTGCGTACCCAATACACACATTACAAAGAAATTTTGCAAAATAATTTTATACTCCCCCCCCCCTCCGTAGGAAGGGGAAAAAGCACGTTTTAAAACATAACTCTACTTCAATTTACACAGGAAGGTGATTTTTTTTATGTGTCGGTTGCTTATGCGTATGAAACATGCCCTCTAAAGGGATGTTGGCAAACTATCCCCTTCCCTTGGGGTGTGCGGGGCAAAAAACACGGTTTCAAGCTTAAACTTGTTTCAAATTACCTTAGAATATCGACTTTTGGTGTGTGGGTATTGATTAAGTGCACGTAATATGCACTGTGGTGGGATTTCACGAAATTTCTTTAGACTTAATTTACATTTTTTTTTTTTTTTTTTTTTTTTTTTTTGTGAGATTTTATTAATAATGATATGGCATTTTGAGGATTCATTTAAATATAATGTCCAGCGAAGCGGGCAAAAACCGTTAGTAAATTTTACATAGTTAAAATAATAATGAAGTACTTAAAAAATATTGCATTTTAAAAGAATAAATTGAAAAATGTTAACCTTAAAATGCAACGTATTTAATTTTTTATAAAAGTACTAAAATAAAAGCACAAAGCCATAAAGAAAACTTTTTATTTTTCCCTTGAGAGTTTTCTCGCTCCTAGTGTAAAATAAATGAAATGTTTAAAATCCTAAAGTACTTCAGAAAAAAAGTAAAGTAAACCTGAAACATTTTTGCCTTTTCCTTTTTTTTTTTTTTTTTTTTTTTTACTTTTTGTCAAACTTTATTTTAAAATTTCTGATTTCAGAGTTGTCACCATCTCTTATTTATTATATAACTAATAAATTATTGATTAATGCATTGCTAGTACTCGCTTTTATTTCACGCAAGATTTTTTGTAGAGCAATTTATTCCAAGTACAGTCAGGAATAGTAATAATAAAAAAATGCCGCATTCGACACTTCTTGAGCCACTTTATGAGCTTATACATAAATCCCGTCTGTTTCTCCAACACCCGAAATCAATCCTGCAGGCATTCTCTCGAAAACAGTCAAGAAACCGCTTGTGATTCACGACGAATATCCGATATAGTTTCAAGAACTAGTGTTTTCAATTTCATTTTGAAATTTTGGAATATTTCAAATTTACAGACAGCTAAATCCTATAAATAAGGTGGGTGGCGAAGAACAATTATGACATTGTGAGCAAAAAAAAAATTGTGTTGTTTTTCGGGAGTTTTGGGCTGGTGCATTGTCGTGATAAAGAAGCCAGTTCGCATTACACCAACGTTTTCGTCGCCAATCTTCTCTCAGACGTCTCATAATATTAAAGAAAAATACAGAATTAAATGCAACATTGAGAGTAATGCATTTTCGCCCTTTTTTAATTTATCTCACCCAAATATGGTGGAGAAAGTACTGTATTGAAATCAAATTTTTAAAATTGAGTTTTTGCTATGTTTACATATTCTAAGACCTCCGAAACCACAAAATATGTTTTTAGCAGTTGGTCTGCGCGTCTCTGTGTCTCTGAGTCTGTTACTAGCTTATCTCAAGAAAAAACAGTAGCAGGAAGTCTAAATTCTGAGTTTTTAATCTGAATCTCATGGTGATGCTGCAATAAACTTTTTTGTTGAGATCAAGCAAACGGTTCGTGTACAGGGACATTCAAGAAAATTTAAATGCACTAAGTCTATAGTTGGAATTTCTGGTACGTACAGCGTAGCATCTATAGAATTTCCGAAACAAAATTTCAAATGAACATATATTTCTTTATGCATAAAACCGTGTTTTGTGTAGATTGTGTATGGAAATCATTCATATTTCGCTTAGAGGGCTGCCCAGAAGATTTATATATTGGAACTATACTTCAAAATTGCTGGAAGTGTACTTCAGGTTGTGGTGTGTGAGGGCTAAATTTAAATACACAATGTGGTGTGTACATAGTTTATTCCAATATACAGGGCTAACTAAAATTAAGTAAAAATATTCTTTTCTATTGAATAGACAGGGTGTTAAGAAATTATAAAAACACTTTGAATTTGATTATTATGTAGTAAATATAGGTTCTGATTTTAATTTAAACACATGAATTATCAAAATACAACATATTTATTAAACTTTTATTTGCAATAACTTGCAATAAAAGATTAAGTTAAAGAAAAAATAAGCAAAAAATGAAAAATACACTGTTAACAATTTATATGACCACTTATCTAAGAAAATTTTGAGATAGTGTGTTTAAATGCTCAAATTTTAAAAGCACTTTTCTTCTTATTTCATTGTTATTACATATTGTAGAAAATTTCTCTAAAATCATACAGGTGTAAAAAAGGATGGAGCTAACAGTACTCAGAAACGAATTATAATTGTTGTCAGGTATGCTATGTATAAGTCAAAATATAATTTTTAAAAACACATATATTTATTTTGCACGAGAAGCATGGAAAAAAGATATTTTAATTATCTAATATACAAGTATAATGGCAGTGGTCAATGTTAATTATTAAAAAAAGTAGAATATATAATCTGATAATACAAAAAGTTTATACAACACCTTTAGACAAACAATATTTGTTGCCTAGAAGCTAAGGATAAGAACGATAGAATACAGCACATACAATATTTAATAAATTATCACCATTGGTCTCATACCAATCAATGAAAAATACTATTTTTTCTCCTAGCACTTATATCTATTATATAATTATTTTAAGATACTTTAAAAGCTAAGATAGAATTAATTCAACTGAAAAGATTGAGAAAATTCGATGAATATTTTAATTAACAAGATTGTGGCTTAAATTTACGGCATATTTTCTCTTAAGTGTCACCAATCTTATTGTGTTACTTACATAAATTCTATTCTTGTAACTCATTCATAAACTTTAATAATTTAATATATGTTCTATAGTTATCAATAAATATTTTAAAAGTGTCTTAAGTTACTCGGTTTAACGTCTTACGAGCTGTGCAATGGTCGATTGTTGAAGGTCTATGAAAGTAAACATAAAATTGAGATCTGCAAAATTAGACCTGTATTAATTAAAGCGTGTGCATATTGTATTATATATTGTATATATATTGCATTAATTATAGTGCATATTGTAATCACACACAAAGTAGAAATTCATTTTGTTTTTTCAAATAAATAAATAAATAATAATAATAAATAAATAAATAAATAAATAAATAATATATATATATATATATATATATAAACGAAATAAATACATATATAAAAATAAAATATTTATAATGATAATATGGAGAAATAATTTTTTTCTTCTTGTTGTTGCTGTTGTTTTTTAATCATGCATGTTTTGAAGCAATTTCTACGTATTATTTTTTCTCGTAAATTAAAAATTTGAAAAAGAATTTTTTACTCATTTCCTTTAATTTTGCTGCGTTGCAGAAAAAGAATAAAATAATGGAGTAAAAGAGTTTTTCTTTTTCTTCTGATTGTAGCATCCAGTTTTCCTATTGTAAAGGAAAAGAGTTTATTACTTTGAAAAACAAATCTTTTACTTTTTGCTATCATGGGAGTTTTTAAAACTTTTCACATTTACTCTGTTTTGGTTGCATTTTTCATCTAACCACTTACATTCCGGCAACTCCAATTAATTAAACTTTGTTACATAAATTTGAAAAATATTGTTTTTAGTTGAAGAAAAAGTGTGTGTGTGTGTGTTTGTTGAGGGGGGGGGGGTAAACTTTTTGAGTAAAATTATTTTAAATTATTTAATAATAATAAAAGATTTTCTCAAGAAAATGTGAATGTGAATTATAGTATGTAATAAAATTAGCTAACAACAATTTAGAATTTTTTTAAAACAAATTTATTATTATTATTTTATTTTTGCAATATGATATACAGTTTCCAAATACAAATATTATATTCCCTAAAAAGTCATAACAATTTCAATTATTGAAAAGTAACAGCTTAAATTCGACATAAAGTTAACACTTTCGCGACCGATGACGTAGATTCACGTTATTTGGAAATCTCTAACTCCACCAGTGGGAATTTCTTTCGCAATTTGCATGTTATTTATTTCTTAAAAATATACCCAATATTCATATTAGTACTATATCAACATATTATGGATATAAATGCATTGATTAGAAAGAGTGTAACTATAACGTGTATCGACTTATAAAATAAATGTGAATACGGATAAATTTGTTCTGAAATATTGTAACTGGGGAAAATAACACCAACAGGTGGACCTTACTGTTAAAAAGACAAAAACATGCGATCGCGAAAGTGTTAATAATAGAACAGTAAGCATAGATGCCAACATTTTAATTTATTCCCGAGTACTTGCCATGCCTTTATTTCGCGCCACTTCATTAAAAAAAAAAAAAAGAAATCCAATATACAACTTCGATAAATTAAGAAAAAATTACTTTTAAAAAATAAGTGGTATCAATTAAAGGCGCGTTAAAAATACTCCGGAATAAATTAAAAT
Source organism: Salticus scenicus (assembly GCA_963930645.1). Lineage (NCBI taxonomy): Eukaryota > Metazoa > Arthropoda > Arachnida > Araneae > Salticidae > Salticus > Salticus scenicus. The sequence goes on from OZ005651.1 coordinate 61,275,500, forward strand.
GTTGGCATGATAGCAGTAAGCAGAGTTGCCAAATGTAGGGGCTTTTTTATTCAATAACAACCAAACATTTTGAGGAGTAACATTTGATATACATGATACACACTTAATATTTGATGTGATTAGGTCAATATAATATTTAACAAAGTGGTAGTCATTAAAAAAAAAGTCCCTAAGTTTGGCAACTCTGACAATAAGAAATGTTATTTTCTAAAACGCCTTTAAAGCAAAAACATCTACTTATAGAGGGGTATTAGAAGGATTTGGCCTGATAAACTTATTTTTCGGCTTCATTATTTTCAAAATAAATTTTCGTGCACAATTACAGAAATATAAACGATTAAAAAAAAAAAAAAAAAAAAAAAAAAAAAAAAACGATTTCTAGCCTATGTGTGCTGCATTTCAATAAACAACCCTAAAGAGCAAAAACAATTACATTGAAAAATTTTTAAGAAAAAATAATAAATTAAAGAGTCTTTATGAAAATCTACTGAAAAATTGAGTTAATCTAATTTTCACTTAGTGACAGTGATCTAGTGACAATATCTACAGAGGAACAAACTTCATTTCAAAATTGATATGGCTTCATGAGGAAAATTAGAGTTTATCACATGAGTTAATCGTTTCGTTTTTACTTCTATTCCCTAACATGCTAATTTTCAAATATTTCAGCAACATTTTAATACTTTATTTTTTCGAGAATATATGTCTCCTTAGGGAAGATGGATTAATAAGTATGCAATATTAACAGAATATGATACCAGATTCCACCATAACTTTTATAGCTTATCAGTAAAGAAAGGATAAATCAGATTTTGTTTCAAGTAGCTACATTGTTGAAAATAAGCACTTTATGAAAATGACTTAACGATTATTTTAAAGAAAGCTTTTATAAACCTTTATTGACTATAATCTGATATGATCTGATAAACAGAAGTTCAACTATGATAAAATAAATTTTTTAAAGGAAAAAAAAATATATATATAGTAATATTTGATAATTAAACCATGTCTATTTTTCCTAATAAAATTTTGCAATATAGGTAATTTATGTACATGTTTTTAAAAAATCTTTGTTTGATCTGAAAAAGAGAAATATCACAGTTGGGCTAAATTTCGTGACTCGAGACACTTTTAATGGAATTAGTAACTTGCATCAAACAAATATTGAAATTTTTCATGTAACTAGAGACAAATGCTTTATACCCACTGTGAGAACAAGTTCACACATATGTTCCTTTAAATATCTGATTCCTTTCTAAATAATTCAGTTTATAATTTTAAATAAAAAAAGTCAATTTATTAAGAATATTTATAAAATTAATTAATTCATTTAACAAATAAAATCTAATTTAATTTAATCCAATAAATAAAGAACACTTTAATCTATAATATCCTCTGAAATCAATTCATTCTATTATAAAAGTCAATCTCTATTTAATTTAATTTGTATTTTTTACTAAGGGACTTATTCATTTGTAAATAGATACATTTCCCCCTTTTCAACAACGTTAGATTTCAATATCTCATTTAATCGTAGATAGAAGGTGATTTATTTGTTCAAATTACTTTCTAATATAAACAGAAGTTGCGAAATGTATTTCATTTCCGGTGATTTGTGCTATCATAATAACTTAGTTCAGTCTCATTGGCGTCAACAGATGCTGGATTCGTTTCTTTTAATAGTAATAATAAAATAAAAAAGAACAAATAAATTCTTAATGATATATTCCTGGCGCCGATCACAAATTACGATACAATAAAAATAAAATGAAATCTCTTACCAATGAAACAGGAACGGATGAGAGAATTATTATTTAAAGCAAAACCTTTATTGATGGCTTCAAAACTGGATGGATGGCAGAGGTTCCCGGAGAATCTGGTACCACGAGGATTGGGTTGCCGATATTGTAAAATCCAAATACATCGGACTGTTGAATCGTGAATCTTATGCAAATTGATTAGTTTTAGCTAAAATCTGGGCTATCGAATTAAAATGTGTAGTTATTAAGTTACTTAGATAATTAATTAGATTTCTATTAAGTGTGAAGACAAAGCGTACTATGAAGTGTACCCATCGTACTGCGTACGATGGGTCGTGGCGAGCGCTGATATGCACTACCTATCCCATGGAGATATCTGGAGAAGACTCTCAGGAAGTCCGTGCTGCTTGGCACCATCGGCGAGTGAAAAAGAAACGTCACCACTCAAAGCGACCAGTGGGAGCGAGCGTTCATGGTGAGAGCGGCAGACGAAAGAAGGGCGTCTTAACCGCCGCACGCGAGAACCGGAGGAAGAGCAATCGTCAAAGGAAGAACCAAGAAGGAAAATTCGAAAAATGCCGATGTAAAACAAACTTAAGGTGAAATAAAGGAAAAGCGTTGAATCATTAAATAATTTAAATTATATGTGAGAATATTAAATAGTTTTGTCAAAATAGTAAAAAAAAACTATGTCATGCATCATGACACTCTCCCTGGAAAAGCAGTGAAAAAAAAAAGAACAAAGGGATAAAGAACGAAACGAGTGCCCAAGCAGGTGGAGCAGACACCCAAAGAACAGCCATCTACAAAGTGTTGCAAATAGACACACATCATGTCAAGTAGGAGTGGGCAAATTTTCATGAGAAGATGTGATACGATCACATTGCATAAGCAGGTAAGTATATACTAACAATTCATTAAAAAAATTCAATAAAGTTATTTTTGTGTTACAGTCATGTCTTGTTTTCTTATTAAATCACATAAAATTTTCAAATTCTCACACAAATTATTTACATATGACATAAAAATATGGTGAATTGAATAAGTAGGTAGGTAATGACTAAAAATTTCAAATACAATGTTGTATAAGTTTCAAACTACTGTACACATTGGTGGATAACATCAGTAATAAAAAAAATGAAAAGTGTTTATTGGCTGAGAAAGAAAATTGATAGATAAAGGAACAAAATTAAGATTATGAAAAGCATATCTTCAACACAAGAACAGGAAATAGTGTTTTCCTCGGTCGAAGAGAATACGAGAGGCAGCAAACATCGGAATTGCATCCCTGCAGAAGATGCAATCCCGACCCAACCAGAAGGCAGAAAATTAAATGTAAGTGAAATTATTTTTGTAAATTAAATTTTGGGTGCCAGAATAAAAGAAACATCAGGGAAAAACTATTGAGTAAAATTTATGACTAACTAATAAAAAAAAATGCATACACAAAATATGGATGTAACAAATTTTTAGGACATATTTCTATCTACCAAAAATAATGATTAAGCTACCAAAATTTGAATAACTATATAAAAAAAAATCTTCCATACTTCAAAATAAGTCCTAATGACATGACATGGATTTTTTCCTTTCTTTCTTTTATTTTTTAAAGAAGGTACATAATTGTAAAATATTAACTTCACTTGTGCCAAGTTTAACACCATAAACAAAGTATTAAACAAATTCAAATACTTGACTGTTTTTTTTAAAGATAAACCCTTTGTATAATATAAAAATTACATAAATTACTGATGAACATGAATTAGTATAAAAATAAAGTATTGTGTAACACAATTCGTGGATTGTTGAATGTGTCAGCAAAAAAAATATATACATGCATGGTATAAAAAAAAAAAAAAAAAAATGTGAAATAACCTGTATATGTGTGAAATACATTAAGTAAAAAAAAAAAAAATAGGCCAAACAAATAACGTATAAGGAAAATGTACATGATATGAAAAACCCTTGTAAAAAAAAAAAGAAAAAAAGATAGCAGAAAATGTAAATAACTAAACAAACAATGATAAATTTTATACTTTTGCATACTATAGCTAAAAGAAAAAAGTTCGTGAGTAATCTATGAAAATTTTTAATTATTCTAAATTTCAACATTTTCTGAAAGAAAAATACTTATTATTAAAATAAAGGTTAGGTGAGTAAACTAATATTTGAAGACCTCTGTGTCATTAACTAATCTGAAAATACGTACAGAATGGAATATCAAAGATCAATGCATATATATTGCCACAAATTCAACTTTCTTCGTAACCGCCGTAGCGTAGAGGTATGTCTTCGAATGTCGCCCAGACGGCCTCGGTTCGATTCCAGCCGGGGGCAAGTAAATTCAAAGACGCTAAATAATTATCTCTAAATCCTTATAATTATCTTTGCATATTTAATTTCCTATTCTAGCAGTTTCTAGAATATTCTAATTTATGTTAATCTTGTATTCTGGAATATTCGAATATTGTATATAAGCGACTTGTTCCTCAGTTTGAGTATGTTCTCAGCCTAGTGTAGCTGTATTACAATTTTGTTCTGTTAATAAACTATGTTTGTTACTTCACTTCGAGTGTTCACTTTGGCTCTTCACGACATCTACATGACATTTTTGGTGAAGGCGCCGGGCACTAAACCTTGCAAACGTGGATAACAGTGGTGATCTTCGCAGAAGTCTCCGTTTAAGAGGACAATCTCCCGAATACGGACTTTATTTTCCATACAGCAAAAAGAAAACAAAAATGTCGGAAGAGACCAAATTTTCAGAAGAGACCAAGCCCATGGTATTGACTCCTGCCTACAAGCAGCAAAGGAGCCCATCGACCTTCCGAGGAGTGCCTGGAGAAGATCCTCTGAAATGGCTTAAAGTATATGATCGAGTGGCTAAATATGACAAATGGGATGACATGATGTGCTTAGCCAATGTTTATTTCTTCCTGGATGGTACGGCAAAGCAGTGGTACATAAACATTGAATATACTCTGAATTCCTGGGATGTGTTCAAGAAGGAATTAAGCTGACTTTTCGGCGACTGACAAAAGTATACCAGGAAGGCGGAGGAGCAACTGAAGTGCAGAGCTCAGCGGTTAGGAGAGTGTACGCAGTCCTATATACAGAGTGTCTTAGGTTTGTGCCAGGAAATTAATCCTTCAATGACCGAAGACTAAAATGTGTCTCACCTAATGAAAGGCATTGCGGAGGACATTTATCAGACCCTGTTGACGAAAGAAATCAGCACCACAACTGATTTCATTAAATAGTGCAACTACATTGAGGTCATGAAGCAGAAGAGGGTTGGACGACGAAGATTTGAGAGGCTTCCGAACGTCGTACCAGTGGCAGCCATGGAGGAGGAACCAGATTTGGTCTCGCTTATCCGCCAAATTGTACAGGAGGAAGTACAGTCACCCAAAAAAAAAACGCCACCCCCCCACCTAATTTCGCCGTAAATTATCGTAGAAACATGCGACTGGTACCGATCAGTTTGTAATAACGTCTAGTTTATAATGTTATAGTTAGATTTTACTTAGGGGGTCGTCTACATATTAAAACTGACATCAACTTCATTTTTTTCAATGGTAACCCCCCTTTTTTATAATATTTTTGAATTCTTTGGATCAAATCATCACGGAAAATGGTATAGTTTATATATTTCGCTCAATTTTTCATAGAGTTATAAGCTGTCAAAATTTGGGGATGCTAATGTTAAATGAATGTGACAAACATTAAATCATATCTTCCGAAATAATTATGATATTTAAATTCTGTTTTTTTTATTCGTTAGAATGAAGTGACCCAAACATATTCCATGCAAAGTTTTGCTAAAAAAACATTTTTTGAATTATGAAAATTTTTAATAAATTCATATTTGAAAAAATTATGAATTATGACCTATGTTAATTTTTACACGAATAGAACGGGCATCATCAAAAACATGGGTTTCCAAATTTACAGCTCGTTCCTAACATTATTTTTTGAGTTACAGTGATATTTCATTTTTTACTGCTGTTAGGGGGGCATCACTTGTTATAATTTGTATTATCTGTGAGTCAATATTTCTATACATTTTGACGAAAAACTATTTTAATTTACCTTTATGTTATTATAATTGTTTTCTAAGGAACATTTCGATGTTTATTATACAAATTGGCTTATTTTTTATAAAATTATCGCAATGCAGGCAAGAGATTGGGAAAGAATTCCAAAAGAAATGTAGCCCCGCCTCTATATTGCGGAAACAGTATTAAAAAACCTAGTTTGCATACTCGTATATGACACTATATGTGACGCTGGTATGCATAAATGTCAATGGGATTTACTACATTGAATGCTGAAGACAAAATTTAAATGATTTAATTGGAAGTATGTAAAATAATTTTTTTTTATAATGTAAAGTTTTAGAAAAATTCTGTAAAGGCGTGGCTTTCGTTGCAGAAGGGAGTTTACTCGATTCTGAAATGTTAAGTCTTTGTTCTTAAATATTACATAACTTTTTCTAGCTTCTCACTGCTAAAATTCTATTTTATCCCTTTTGTCTTTTGTTTTTAACTTGAATATTCTAGGATTCGTGCACCTCAATTAAGTATCATGACAGTAAAAAAACGCGGTAAGACGGGGAATATTATTTGAAAGAGCAATACGCAGTGAACAATACTTTTGTTTTTTCCTTTTTTAAAATTAATATAATTGATTTTTATTAATTTTTATCAGAATTTTTAAAACAAATTTTCTGTTTTAATCTTATGAAATTTTCGCATTTGCTTACTCTGCCGTTTATGCTATTTAAATTTTATCGCATGACGTAACATAATAAAATATAAAACTTCTATTAAATGTTTTTTTAATACTGAATAATAAAATGGTATTTTTTTTTCCTTTAAGTTTTAAAATCTATTATTGAAACAAAGTGCAATATTATTTATTTTCTATTATTCTAATCACGGCGTAAAACTGTCGTCACATTTATAACGAAAAAATAATTTGAAACAAAGTAATATGTCTTATTACTTTTAAAGATATAGATTTTACACATTTATAATTAAGAATTCAAGTACAGTAGACGATTGCAGAACGGGGAATATTCGTTCTAGGCAATAGGAAACCGTTTTTTCCATATCCATGTTTATTTTCATATGAATATACACAATAATATGAATATACACTCTTTCTAGTGAAAAAATTTGTTTCATACTATTTTGTTTATATAAATATGAATATAAGGAATATTCTTAAGAAATATCGTAACACACAAATTGTGAAAGAAACGCCCACTGGAGGAGTTACAGATTTCCAAATGACGTGAAACTACATCAGCATTTCGAAAATATTAAATATCCTTTCTCAGATTTTAGTTTCAATCTTGTTATGTATATTTTTATATATTATCTATTGTTGGTTTGTACGCCTAAAATTAAATGTAAAACTTTATAGTAACACTTTCATGCGAGGCTTACTGTATAAAATAAAAATATACCCAACAAGAAGTAGATAATAATTGTTAGTTAGTAGATTTTAATTGTTTATATATATATTTTTAATGCATTTTAACTTAAATTTTTGTCTCTTAAATAAAACAGTTTTTGCTTTTAAGAAGTAGATAATTCTTTTTCTTAAAAATTAAACACCTTTTTTTTAACTGCTATTAATATTATTATCATTATTACTACTGTTCTTTTACCTTGGTATTTAGATTTTTGTAATTCAATATTGTAGGGTTCATATCATGCAAGCTATTATTTTTCTTCGTACGAAGTGATGTATTTAACTTTCAATAATAATGTTTAATAAATTGAAACCAATAAAAATCTTTTAATTCATAAGCTAATAAAGAAAGTTCTGCGATTTTAATCGTTTTTTATTTTATAATAAACATTCCTGAACTTTTTTTCCGGTGTAAAATTTTATAAATAATGAATATTGGGTAGTTGATCACGATTTATTTTCTCTAACTGTATAGACGGTCCCCTAATAGATTTTCACGTGTAACTCTGTTTAAAATTGATTTAATGTCAATAAATAGGTAAGTTTTCCGAACTGCCTTGATCTCAGAAATCTGAATATGAGGTCAAAAATAGGGGTCGTCATTGAAAAAAATGAAGTTTATACGTGTTTTAATATGTAGATGACCCCTTAAGCAAAATATAACTACACCATTAAAAACTAGACGTTATTACAGATCGATAGGTACCAGCCGCATGTTTCTACGATAATTTACGGCGAAATTGGGTGGGGGGGTGGCGTTTTTTTTTTGGGTGACTGTACATCGACTGATGAACCAGACGAAAGAACCTTCAGAGGCATGTTCACAATTCCTAGAAGAAATAGTCCAAGATGAAGTTTAAAGGATCCTAACCCCCGTTTCAGCAACACCGGCCAAAACACTACGACGACCAACATATGCCACTGCAACCAGAGTATCCAGAGCACAGATTATTATACAGATAGGACACTCCCGTATATTCTTCGGTAACCGGAATTTGACTGCAACGACCCTATTGTCAACGGCTGTAAGTTTCTCGAGCTCTCCAGCTTACGCAATCGCTCGTCTTATTTTTATTGTATCTATGTTCATATTGTAATATTAGTGCAACGTTAAACCCAACATCCAACCGACTAACCATTTATTGATGTTTACGTTTGGACTTTGTTAATGTTTACGAATTTGATTGTCGAAAGCAATTTATTGTAAGAAGCAAGTACTAAATATTAAGCAAATAAATTTCGAAAATATACATAAACCAGAAATATTTTTTTCATTTTAAAGCATTTTGTATTATTTACACCAAGCAATGTTAAATATTTAAGATTTCATACCATTCTGCTATTTCAGCATTACAGTTTGTTATATTAATTTGTACTCTTGAACACGAATGTGTTTGGAAAAATTTACTTTCAAACATAATAAAAATTAGTTTTATTTCTTAGAAAATAGCTGTGAATGTTATGATTTTGTGAATTTATAAGTAGTAGAAAAAGTGAAGGAAAGAGAACAGCACATACGTTTTTATTTGGCAACTTTATTATTGTTTACAATCTTGATTGTCAAAAGCAATTTATTTTAAGAAGCAAGTGCTAAATATTAAGAAAATAAACTTTGAAAATATACATAAAATAAAAATATGTTTTCATTTTAAAGCATTTTGTATTATTTAAACCAAGCAACGTTAAATATTTAATGATTTCATACTGCTATTTCAGAATTACAGTTTGTAATTTTAATTTGTACTTGAATATGAATATGTTTCACAAAGCATACTTCTAAACATCATAAAAAATAATTTTTATTTCTTAGAAGAATAGCTGTGAATGTTTTGAGGATAATTTTGTGAATTCAAAAATAATAGAAAGTGAAGGAAAATAAAACTTCCCGTACTAACCTGCTACTAACTACTCGCGAAATAGAAAAACAATTTTCGATCAAAGATGCTATTCATGTAGACGTAACACATGTAGTTCCCCTCTGTTGACACTAGTGGTGCTACTATATTTCCGGTTCGCCTTTTAGCTTCACTGTCCTATCTGTACGATAATCTGTGATCCAGAGTTCCTGTCTAGAGATCACCCACGCAGCCGAGAAAAACTGACCTCTGGAGAACAGCTGACAACAGACAAGTTTGATTCCACTGTGGACGTCCTGGACATGTGCGATATTGCCCAGAAAGAAAAGCTATTTTCGACAGCTATCGACGCCGCCGACAGAACCCTGAAGAAATTGACTCAGAAGATCACCGACCAAGCTTCACTCGCCGTTCATCTCCTACTCCAACTACAGGCCGATCTCCAACACGCCGTTTCAGATCACCGTCGCCATATCGTAGATCAAGTCGATCTCCAAGCCGCAATAGTGAGGAAAACTAAACGGAGCGACCGTCCAAGGAGGTGAGGCTGCATATAATCAAAATCCTCCGTCGGCCGAAAAGATGACTGGTAACCATTTAGACATAATCGTGTATAAAAAGCCGATACGAGCCCTAGTGGATTCGGGAGCCTCATTTTCTGTTGTCATCGATAAGTATCAACGATCCCTAAAAAAAGGTTCTGTTTTCTGAAGCCAAGAATGTTATGCTCAAAATCGCCGATGGAAATTTTGTACGGCCGATGGGAAATTGTGTTCTACGTGTTCGCATAAATAGCAGAGAGCTGCCATTTGAATTCATTGTTTTGCCGCATTGTAGTCATGACATAATCCTTGGATGGAACTTTTTGGACGCTTCTAAAGCCGTGATAGATTGTGGACAGAGTGAACTATTTTTAGAAGACATTTGCCAAGACCTCGCAACGATGGACGCCTGGAAGTTGTACGCCACAAAAGACTACACTCGTAAGCCCCAATCTTTAACAAAAATAGCAGTGTCAGGATGCCAGTTACGAAGAGAGGTAAATGTAGTCATTGACGGCAATAAACATCTGCTCTTTGAGAAGAATTTCGCTATACCATCCATGTTATATTTATACCATAACGGGCAAAGTAAAATCTGGGTCGCCAACCTCCAGTACGAGAACCGACTAATTCCTAAAGGAATGTGCTTAGACCTAGCCGAACCCCTGAATGAAGGACATTTATGTGCGATTGTCGACACGACGGATGGCCTGAATACACGAGACACGTCAAATTCCCTAATGGACTGCTCCCGGATGATGTCTCCTGAGTTGAACAACGAACAAAGAACCAAGATAACCGAACTGCTTCGAAAGTTTTCTGGAATTTTCGGGAAGACTGACAAGTCGAAAGCCTCGTGGACGAATGGGAAGCACAGGATTCATACAGGTGATCATGCTCCAATCAGTCAAAGAGCCTACCGTGTATCACCGACCAAAAGATGCATCATTCGTGAAGAAGTTCAGAAAATGCTTGAAAAAGGTATCATCCAGCCATCTGAAAGTCCCTCATCTTCACCCGTGGTGCTCGTTAGGGAAAAAGATGGAAGCTGGCGTTTTTGTGTAGATTATCGGAAGCTCAATAAGATCACAAAAAAGGTGTCTATCCTCTACCTCGAATCGACAATAGGCTGGACTGTTTGAAAGGTGCCAAGTTAATTTCTTCCATGGACCTCTGTTCTGGGTGATGGCAGATAGAAGTAGACGAAGCTGATCAAGAGAAGACGGCATTCGTAACCCCCGAAGGCTTATACGAATTTAAAGTTGTGCCGTTTGGACTCTGTAACGCACCTGCGACTTTCGAAAGAATGATGGACAATTTGCTACGCCATTTAAAATGGACTGTGTGTCTTTGTTATTTAGACGACATTATAGTATTTTCAGAAACTTTTGAAGACCATCTCACCCGACTAAGGCTTGTTTTTAAATGTTTTCAGGAAGCTGGTCTTGTACTCAACCCGAAGAAGTTTCTATTTGCGGCCAAAGAAGTAAAAATACAGGGTCATCTTGTTTCTAGTAGTGGCGTCCGTCCAGATCCCAACAAAGTGAAAGCCGTAAGCGATTTTCCAACTCCAAAGAATGTACAAGATATACGAAGCTTTCTTGGACTTTGCTCATACTTCCGAAGATTTATTAGGGCTTTTGTTATCTCGCTGAACCCTTGCAGTTGCTTCTAAAAGGTGATGCGAAGCTCCATTGGGGTCCTAAAGTGTCCGAATCCTTTAAAAGTCTGAAGTCAGCCCTCACTTCTGATCCACTCGTAGGAATGTACGACGAAAGCGCCCCTACAGAAATTCATACAGATGCCAGTGGGTGTGGTAATGGGGCAGTCCTTATACAAATTCAAAACAATGCCGAAAAAGTTATAACTTACGCCTCAAGAACCTTGACAAAAGCCGAAAAGAATTATTCCACCACAGAACGGGAATGCCTTGCCATCGTACGGGCTATCAACAAATTCCTGCAGTATCTATTCGGAAAACATTTTACTGTTGTTCGGTTCATCACTCACTATGCTGACTTATGAGTCTAAAGGATAATTCAGGAAGACTGGCAAGATGGGCCCTTCGCCTACAAGAACATGATTTCTCAGTGATATACAAAACCGGTAAGAAGACGAATCCAGTGGATGAAGAAACTGAGATGCCAGAGGAAATTCTAGCTGTGACTAGGAGAATGAACCTTGCGATTTAACAGAAGACAGACCCAGATCTCTCAAAAATTATTCTTTCGAATAACTGCTCCAACGTGGATAAAAGAGAATTTGAATTAATTGACGGAGTACTATGTAGAAAGAATTTTGACCCTGATGGAAAAACGTGGCTGCCAGTCATTCCCAAACATCTACAAGCGGACATATTACGACATTTCTACGACGCTCCCACCGCAGGACATCTTGGTTTGCGAAAACTTATATCAGAATCCGCAAAAGGTCTTACTGGCCTTTTACTATAGAAATGTCGTTCGGTATGTGATGCATTGTCGAGAATGTCAGAGGAGAAAATCTTTCCTCAACGTCCTCCTGAACGCTTAGTTTCTATCCCTCCAGCTATAGCACCTTTCCATCGCATTGGGATCGATCTTTTAGGAAGATTTCCGAAATCTACTCGTGGGAAGAAATGTATCATATTCTGCACTGATTACTTAACGATATATGCAATAACGAAAGCTTTACCGACCGCTGAAGCGGAAGAAATAGCGAAGTTCTTGCTCGAAGAAATTCCCCTAAGGCATGGAGCTCCCTGAGTAATTATCACAGATCATGGAGTTATCTTCCAATCCAAACTTGTTTCTGCTCTCGTCGAATTGTGTAATATCGATCATCGTCTGACGACAGCATATCGCCCTCAAACAAATGGACTGACCGAGCGGTTTAATAAAACTTTGGCTGACATGTGATTCCATGTACCCAAGTAGCACAACAATAATGGCCAAAGTCGGAAATAAGACTATTTCAATATTGGCCAACATCGGACTCTGCTGGACTGGCCAGTGCAAAAATGTCAAGGTTTTTTACAATACTGGCCAATATCGGTAATCTGTATTGGTCAATATTGCATGTAATACTGGCCAATATCGGTTAAAGTTGAACTGGCCAATATAAAACACTAAATTTTGCCAATATAGGCCAATGTTGGTATCACATACTGGACAATATTGTGTACAACACTGGCCAATATAAAATTGCAAATCACAACAGTAATGGGCAATATTGATATTTGACATTGGCTAATATTGTAATGCAATACAGGTCAATATTAACTACAAATCTTGTCTATTTGCAAGAAACAACAACAAAAAAAAAAAAAACTACAGATGGCAGCCAAATTATTTGAGTGTGAGTAATAATTCCTATATAAAAAAAGTACACTTAACAAAATAGTATTAAATGCACTTTTTTTTTTTTAATATAGGAATTATTGCTAGCGCTCAAATAATTTTGCTACCAACTGTATGCCATGTACAATTCTTTTTTTTTTTTTTTTTCAGATAAAAGAATGCATGAAATTTTACAACATCCTTTTAAACTTTTGATATTTGTATTAGATTTTTAAAATTTTTTTGTTTTATGTGATTCTTTTTTTATTTTTTATGGGAAAACAGAAACTTTTATATTACCTTTAAACATATATTAGGCTGATTCCAATAAATTTTGCACATTCATTTTCCTTTCAGATAAGAATTGTATTTATTTACATATAGATAAAAAAAAAAAAAAAAAAAAAATACTAGATTGTTATAGACAAAAAGGTTTAATAACAATCGAATTACATAGATTAGCATTTTATTTATCAAACTAATACTTTAACATGTACCTTAATACGTTATTTTTATTTTTTCAGCGTCCGGAATCAAGTCAAAGTATACTGATTTTGTATAATACAAACAAACCTACAAGAAACCTTTCATTTAGGAGGGGGAAGTGTAGGTTTTTAAATGAACTGCATTAAGAAAAAGAAAAGAAAAAAGAAAGGAAAACCATTCAAAAAATGGAATGATACAGTTTCAATTAACAGATCAATTTTTTATTGATCGCTCGGTCAAACTGACGACTGAAAAATAAATAAATAAATAAATAAAATTAGAAATTCTGACTTCTAAACTTTTATTAAATTATTTATTTTAATTTATAATTGTTGCCAAAAAAAAATTACGAGTTAATTTATTTTTCGACGTATAATAAAATATATTTTCACAATAATAATAAGCTTTTTTGATAGTGTTTGTTTCGATACTGATTATTATTAATTTTCTTTTCTTTCAAAAAAAAAAAAAAAAAAAAAAAAAAAAAATGGTGAAATTCTGGCAAAAGCAGAATTTAGTTTCGGACAAAGAACTATTAGTTTTTTTTTTTTTTTTTCAAATTATAACATTGTTTCCAAATTATTCAATTATATTTCGATAAATGTCCAACTATCAAAAACTGGTATCGTAAAAATCTACAGATTGAGACTAATAGTCCTCAGTCCTTAAAAAAAAAGAAAAAAATAATATTGACATGTTATGTTTTAACTGCACTAAATAATAATAAAAATCCAAAAGCTGAACTTAAGTTGATCTTGAAATCAGAACTTGGTGATATAGGTATCATTATCGTAACAAATAAAATAATAATCTTTCAAGATATCACAACAAAAATTGTGTAAGACAAACTCATTACATTTTTAAGATATGTGAAAAACTGATATACTCAGAATGTATGAAAAATTTTCATCACTCACAAATTTAGATGTTATGGATTTTTGAGTAATTTATTTTTTTTAAGTTGTATCAATATAAAATGAATGAATCGTAATAAAACAAAAGGTTATATTATTTTTTTCTTACTATAAATAAATCATCCTGGAAGAAGTTAATGAATTGTCAGGGGTTTTTCTTTGCAATATAAAATTTTCTTAATACCAAATCCAAATACTTTGAGTTCTTTTCACAAACTTTTTTGATGAGTACCCAGCTTTCATCAATTTTTCTGACAATCTGATTGTTTCTTCTTTGCTGTTGTAATTGCAGAATGTCACCTTAGACCACATTTCGCATTAGTTCTATGTTATTACATAATTTACAGTTTACACTCAACTACATGGTTTACCACATTGTTTACACACAGCTTTCATTAAATGCACGAATGAACTAGCTGCTTCTCCTCTTCTGTTGTAATTTCAAAACATCACCTTGTGTCCAGATTTCACATCAGGATCACATCTCTACATGCATATAACTGTTAAGATTTCGTCAGTTATGTGGTTGGTAGTATAATTTTGATGTAGCAAGGCTATAGCCATTGATGGGGGGGGGGAATTTCAACTCCCCCTCAAAATGTTGCAAATTTGTGGAAATTTTTAGAGTAATACATCATTTTTAACACAATATTATGCACTAATACTTGTACACTGCAAACTTTTTGGCTATGGCCTTTGATATTGGCATCAGTATTACCCTGATAAAGACTAACCAAAAAATCTTCCAGAACAATCCGGAACGATAAAGACCCATTAACCCCTTAGAAAAAGCTGTAATCTACATATAGAATTTTATGAAATAAGAACCTATACTGGCATGACTAAAAAATCTTAGCCTAGCTGAAGAAAAAGTTTGTCCCATGCCAAGCAAAAACCAAGAACGTTTTTTTTGTTTCCAATTAACCATAGTTATTAAAAATCCATTCTTTAAATTACATCTGATTTTATTTTCAGATTTTCAATTCAAGCTAAATATTTTTACTTTAAATGCACATTATTTTTGGCTAAAACATGAAAAATGCATATTTAAAAATAATAATAATGATCCACACTGAGAAATTCACAAATTAAAACTTCTGTTTATAAATTAATATTTGATTATTTTATCTTTTAGCATTTTATTTTATACCTAAAAAACTTTGAATTTTATAAATATAAATATGTAGAAGGAAATTTCACAATCACTTTCAGCTACTAATGTTGGTTATTTTTATACAGAATATCCTTAACAAAAAATTTTATTCAGAAAGCATCTTTTTTTAAGCATAAAAATGCTTACTGATTAGGAAAATAATTTAAACTTTTTACTTCATATGCATTTCAACTAATTTCCTCTATTTTGTGTTCATTTCTTTGCTTATTTTTAATTAACACTAATATATATGATTAAATTCCTTAATTATATATTATTAAAATGTCTGAAATTTAATAGCATTATTTTATAAATTAATATAAAAATTTTCATTATTCAAAACTGAAAAATAAATAAAAATTAAGACAAACCTATTTGATGCTTAACTTAAACTTCAAGTAGGTTTATTTTTAAATATCTTTAATGAGTATAGAAAAAAATTCATTAAAAATTAAAATAAAAGACTTTTTTTTCCATAAAACAATTTATTAAATTTATTTGCATGATTTTACATTATGTTTTTGAAAATTACAAAAATTCTGGATTTTCAGATATTTTTACATCTGATTTCCGTTTTATTTTAACCTACTTGCTATCACAATCTGGAGCTCTTGCAAAGACTTCTAATACAGTTGTTAATGCAGAGTTTCTCCCAGGTTTAAAAATGAAAGGATGCTGCTAGTAAAAAAAATCACATTTTAGATTTTTGAAGTCAGTTTTGGATCCTTAAGGACACACTTGATACGAGAAAAAATTTACTAATGTATGAACAAATGTTGATCATCATGCACAGTAGTTTTATCAGGGATGCCACTCTAAAAATTCGAAGAAAGAGGAAATCACGCCTGAAGTAAAATTTGTGATAATTATTGTGTAATTTTATAGGCGAATTCTGTAAATTAGTATATAACAAAATAATACATAAAATATAATTTGAATATAATAATTTAAAAAGTTACTTTGCAGTCAAAAGGTTATATTTTAAGCAATATAAAAGAATGATGCTTTATCACAAATAAAAAAATATTTTAGAAGTTTCTAAATAAACCATAGTCTGTAGATCAGCAATAACATTAATTTATCATAATTTAAAACAAAATAATTACACATAAGGAAATTTTTCTACCTCTTTATAAATTCTGGAATCTAATAAAACAAGTTTATCATGAACGCTGACACTTATGTTATGAATGGGAAAAGAATGAACATTGCAGAGCTTCGTCAGGTTGTTTAATGGCTGATCACTACTTTTAGGGGGGTGAGGGACCTCACAGTAGAAAATGCGAGACGTACATCGAAGATTCTTTTTTTTTCATTCTGCAGATTATTTTCAACACAGTATTGTGTAGAAATTTTAAGTCTCCCGATTTTGATCGGAAATATTGTAATTTCTAATCTTTCTGCATCCACATCATAAATGGCAACGTTCATTTTAATCACACTTTATTAGATTCTAGAAGCTACAAAGAGGTAGAATTATTCAATATTTTTCACTTACATAATTATTTAGCACCGCCCTTTCTCTTCGCTAACAATCAGCGATAGACATTTAACGGAATCATTGTGATTTTCCGTCTGCTTTCATTCACAACATAAAAGTCAATATTTTCTTAAAATCTTATTTAATTAGATTCCAGAACTTATAAAGAAGTAAAATTGTCCAATATCTCTCACATTTTTTTTTTTTTTTTGCTGTTCCCCCCCCCCCCCCGCCATTTTCTTCCTCTCCTGCTAATGAACAGCAAACAATTGCTCCGCAGAAGTATTGCGATTTCCAATTTTTCTCCATCCATAACTCTTTCAATTTACTATATTAGATTCTAAAACATGTATTGAAGTAGAATTGTTCAATATCTCCCACTCATATACTTTTTATGATCCCCCTCCCCTCTTCCCCACATTAACAAGGATAATTAATTTTTTATACCAACTATAAACAAAGTATTTTTTTAGTTTTGTTTTAAATTCTGGTTTTTTGTATAGTATGCATTGATCTCTATATCTGTTATCAGCATAATTTAAAAACAAATGATTACAGGAAATTCAAATTTGATATTTGGAGATTCATATTAAGTTGCTACTTGAACAACTTCTTTATTATTTTTTTTAATACAATAAAAATAGTGATTAAAATAGTAAGAAGGGAAGAATTTTTCCAGTCAAAGGGCAGGCAGGAGGCAGCACCCTCCCAAAACTGTCTGGGGGAAACTCTGTTAAAGACAAAAGTTTGAACTTTTTTACAATTTCTTCTCACACTTCCTAAAAAGAAAGAAAAATAATTATAAATAAAATATACATGAACATAAAATCATGTCAATTTTCTTTTTCTAGATAGGATGCAAGGTTTCAAGTACCATTGGCCAAGAACTCTTACATTGGACAGCAATAAAATAAAAATGTTTCCTTTAGAGATGCAATGATTATTCAGCCAAAACCGAATAGCAAGTCCATTATTCAGCCCAGGCCGAAATGTTTTTATTTATAGTTACTCAATATAAATAAAAACATATTACACAATAAAATTTTTTATCCCCCCCCCCCCCAAAAAAAAAAAAAAAAAAAAAACTTTCATACTTTGAAATGAATTTTATCATACCATTTTAATGTAAGGATCATGTAAAAACTTTTATGCTATATCAATAAGTGCAAAACATATATCTGTAGCAAGCAAACATAATCTGTTAAATTTAATATTAATCTATTCAAAATTGTCCCAACTGAACCATACAAGCAAATTCTGATTTTCTTTCAAAGCATAATGAAAAAATTTAATATTTATCCTTCGTTATTTAATAATAATAAAAAAAAAAAACTCCTTCCAGTGATATTTTTAATTATTGGGGGCGGGGAACGAAAAATTGGTATACATAGGTTTTGGGAGCCTAAAAGTCAAATGAGGATATTTTCGAAAGTGTAAAATTATTGGGGAAGGGGGGGGGGGGCAGGAAGAGCAAAAAATTATAAATTGAGTTAGACCGTTCAAAATTGGTATGTATAGTTTTGGGGGGATTAAGAGTTGAATGAAGATATTTTGGAAAGTGTAAAATTATTAAGGGGGCAGGAAGAGCAAAAAATTAGAAATTGAGTTAGACCATTCAAAATTGGTATGTATAGTTTTGGGGGGCCTAAGAGTTGAATGAAGATATTTTAGAAAGTGTAATTATTAGGGAGCAGGGGGGGGGGCATAGAAATTGAGTTAGACCATTCAAAACTGGTATATATAGGTTTTGGGACCTACAATTGAATGAGGATATTTTCGAAAGTGCTACATTATTAAGGGGAGGCAGAAAGAGGGATTAGGTGGACAAAAAATAGAAATTGAGTTAGAGTGTTCAATTGGTACAGTATAACCCCGATAAGTCGTCACCGGGATAAGTCGTCGTTTTCTTTTGGTCCCGACAAGGTCTCATACACAATAATGCTAAACAACCCTCTTTTACCCGTCACCGAATTTCATTCTACTCGGATAACTCGTCACCCACAAAAATGGCCGAAAGCTAATTCAAAAATCCCCTAAAAAAGTCGCTAATCCTAAACTTACATTTTTTTTGTCACTAAAAGCTTTTAAAATCCCCCAAACTTAGCGACTTTTCCCACAAATTGGCAACACTGATTTTGCATGCCACCGTGCTGTCTTTCCAGCCCTGCCCCATCAAATTAAGAAAACAAGCCTTTACTGGGAATTTTCGATTACGCGCGTCTTATCAGCAAAACCTGTTGGTCCCTATTGTTGTTAAGCATTCCTTTTCACTCCCCTCCCCCACTTCACTTTAAGAAAGCCAAGCCTGCTTATCACTTCAGCAACACACCTATAGGTTAAGCATTCCTTTCCATATAATACCCCTTTTGTGGAGTTGAGTTCTTGGAATATTCTATGCACGTGCATCGTACTTATCGCTGCTAACCATTCAAAGCACACTTCTCGCTGTAACTTTGTCGAGTGTAGGCGTTTTTTTCACTTCTCCTGAGTTTGACTTCATTTCATAGTGAGTAAGTTCCGCTATAAGGGCTATTTTCTCTCTTGTAATTTCGTGGTGCGATTACCCTTTTAATATGTCAGGGAAACGAAAACTTACCTCGTTATCTTTTAAAGAAAAAAAAGACTTAATTGCACTTTTTGAAAAATCAAATGTTTCCAAAACAGCTTTTGCCAAAGAACACCATATTCCCAGGACTACGTTGAAGGATGTTCTTTCATCGAAACAAATCATTGAAGAAGCCGACTGCAAATGAGGAAATCTAAGTTTGACGATATCGAGGAGGTTTTAGTTCGATGGCTAAAACATGCTAGAGCCCAGAATGTACCAATTTCTTCCGCGGTGCTAAAAGAAAAAGCCATGGAAATTGCTAAGAAGTTGAACATTGAAGATTTCGGCGGCAGCAATATTTGGCTAGAACGTTTCAAAGACAGACATTGCCTTTCTTTTAAAACGATTTGCGGAGAAGCAGCAGCTGTTGATGTTGATGCTGTAGAAGATTGGAAAGACAGTGTTCTCAAGGACATTTTATCTAGATTTGATGCATCAAATGTTTTTCATCTTTATGAGTCCGGCTTATTTTACCGTCATTTGCCCAATAAAACTCTGTCATTTAAGGGTGAAAAGTGCACTTCTGGAAAATCAAGCAAACAACGCGTGACGCTTCTGCTTGGAGCAAATATAAATGGAACTGAAAAACTAGAACTACTTGTGATAGGCAAAAGCAAAAAGCCACGCTGCTTTAAAAATGTTAAATCCCTTCCAGTTTATTATGAAGCAAATTCAAAGGCATGGATGACTACAACGATTTGAAAACGACATATTCGTAAAATATGTGAAGGTGTTCACATATATTTGGTTAAATTTTAATTGAATTTTTAAATAAAATAAAATCTAATGATAAATGAATGATTAAATTTTTAAGTGAAATATTATATTTACGTAATTTGTTCTTAAGCATTTAAAAAAAAGAATTATTTTTAAATGTCGTTAAAAATTACACAATTTTAATTATACATACGACCTACACTATTTATTAACATAAAACAATAACACACATCATTCAGAAATCTAAATTGTATATCTTTTATATCTAAATCATAAATAAATGTTTATCTTTTTAAATAGAAAAGTACTTTATTTTATGGGATTAAAAAGAAAATAAAAGAAATAATATCTAACGGAAATTCTGACATTAAACGTAATTATAAAAAAAAAGTGTTCTCAAATAGTCATAAAAAAAAGAAAACTCATTGTCAGAATTTATATTATTGCAACACCGGATATAATTTATTTTAAATTACCCAATATTAATGATTTCAGTTCATAACGGTCATTTTCTCTAGTCGAAAGGTCGCTTGGCATAAAAATTGGCGATTAAAAGGTTAATACAATTATAAACCGTCATTACAAATTCAAAAATTAACATTAGTATAATATCTAAAACAAAGAATTGAAGTTGGCTTTCATTTTGGCGAAAATAATGATAATGCAGTCATGTGACTTCCCTTCCAGATGGTTCTCCCGTGCGATCGAAAAGAGCAGACCCTCAGTTTTTGCTTTTTAACGGTTTAGAGTAGACATAAGTTTTTTTTCGCTGCCCTCTCTCTCTCTCCGTCGCTTCCCGAAAATTACTTGGGTCATTGTTATTATATTATTATTTTTATTACAACTTATATTTTATATGTGAACGTCTTTGTATGACTTCTTAAGGATATATTAAATAAAGACAATTTAAAAATTATCAAGTTTTTCAATGGATCCTATTTGTTCTCAAACGCAGTGTATATTTTACGGCCAAAGAATAAACTTTTATTTCAGAAACGGATAATCCACGTTATATAATCTTGATGCTTACGACCAGTTTCCGAGAATGCATCGATGGAGAGAGAGGGGGGGGGGGGGGCGACTGAATCATGCTGTTGGATTTTCCCTTCTCTCGAACTCTGTAGAGCGGGGTCGACGAAATTCTATTGACACTCACTAGTTCGAACTTTCAGTGAATAGAAAGAGGGACGATGCGAACATTTTTTTTAAAATGAATCTTTCACATATCAACTAAAAGAACTTTATGATTAATGTGAATCGCTTTGAATAGAGAAAATCGAGAAGATTATCCTGAAATCAGTGACATTTTTATGCTTATCTCATTTGCTCGGAGCTGTCGGCTATGCAAAACAAGAACTTTCATTTGCCTATATTCCTGCACTTAGAATCCCATTCGGCTACTATTCTCGTTGAGATTTTATGGCTTTGCTTGCAGTTCCTCGTATTTCTTTGAATCCCGAAGACCTTTACGGCTGTCATCAAAACGTTTACCTGGTGTTTTAGAAACTAGCTGGGTATCCGGGAAGTGTAAAAAAAAGAAAACAGATCGGCGCCTGGTTTAGGAAATCTTTGGAAATGCTGTGACTATTATCGTCCCATTCTGAGATCATATGATTTGACATCTTTCAATGATGGACCGTTCTTTTTCATCATTATTCACATGAAGGAAAGCGAATATATTATAGAATGTATCATAAAGAATTCATAAATAATTTCTACGCATTCATACAGGAGAAAAACCAAACGTATGTGAAATTTTTATATTTTTTTTTTTTTAAGCTGAATTATAATAAATTTTATTAAATTTGTTGTTAAGAAAACTGTAATAATAAGAACTAGAAAAGAGAAAAAAAATTATGTAATATTTCACATAGTGTTGTGTCATCCATTGTAATTAAAAAAAGAAAGAGAAAAAAAAAAAAAAAAAATCTTGTGTAACAATATTTACATTTTGATAAATATTAATATATCATAAGTTTAAAAGATAATTACAATACTGTTTATTGACATACTATACACAAAACTTTTCAATAGTGCAATGACTTAAAGTTAAAATCTCAAAATTCGAATATGTGGTAATTACCTTATTATTATTGTTATTATGCTATATTATTTTTAAATGCTTCATTGGGTTTGGTGAGTTGTTTTGGTGGTCTTTATCTCATCACACTAAATTTTGTTAGTACTAAGAATTTTAATTAAATATATTTTTTTTTCATTTTTAATTTTACCCTCTATGATAATGCTAACTCGTTCAAAATTTACCCGGGAGAGTAGCATTTCATTGTGATGAGACCCCCCACACTTCTTTTGAAAATTGTTTAATACAATTCAATTGATATATATATACCCAGTTTTGCGAGGTGTCCCTACAGAAGTCTTTGACTTTGATGGGGGACGGAGGCCTGTCCCTAACAGGTCAGGTCTTTCTACAAGCCCTATCCCGCTAGGACAATGGCCATAAGCCAAAGTCGATATACTTGTTGCTACATACAAGATTAAGGGGAGATATTTTTTTTTGACTGTCCAATGGGCGTCGTTTTTGAATCTCTCCTGTGTGGAATTGCACGAACAAATTTTTTTTCTCACTTTTGTGATATTTTCTATTATTTGTATATACATTTATATATTATTTTTCCCTCTCATTTTATGTTCATTTTTTTTAATTTACTTGTACTCATGTGTTGTTTTTTTTTTTTCTATGTTTAACATTGATGTTATTTGATATGTTGCAGTATTATATGCACATTCAGTATTGTTTACAGTGTAATATGAAATAACTTTAAAGTATAGCATCATATTTCTATACACATATAAGAACATTGAAAAGAAAATTTAAAAAAAATAAAAATAAAAAAAAAAAATGAACAGTATTATTTTGAAAGCTTTCTTGACGATTAAATCTGGATCCAGACTCTAAAAGAAAACAGAACTCTTCAAATGTGGTGCCCACAATGATATTTAGAATAATGCAAATTCGTCATATGCCAATATGTTTCATGATGAAACAAATTTATAATGTGCATACGTATATTTACAATTGAATATTGCATTGATATACATTTTTTTTTGGACTTATGCAGGTTTCTTGTATTATTTGTTTTTCATTGTGATTATGTGACATACTAGGGAGTGAGAGAGATTTTTTTTTATTTTCTGGGTCGCCGGGAGAAATATGTGAAGGTGTTCACATATGTTTGGTTAAATTTTAATTGAATTTTTAAATAAAATAAAATCTAATGATAAATGAATGATTAAATTTTTAAGTGAAATATTATATTTACGTAATTTGTTCTTAAGCATTTAAAAAAAAGAATTATTTTTAAATGTCGTTAAAAATTACACAATTTTAATTATACATACGACCTACACTATTTATTAACATAAAACAATAACACACATCATTCAGAAATCTAAATTGTATATCTTTTATATCTAAATCATAAATAAATGTTTATCTTTTTAAATAGAAAAGTACTTTATTTTATGGGATTAAAAAGAAAATAAAAGAAATAATATCTAACGGAAATTCTGACATTAAACGTAATTATAAAAAAAAAGTGTTCTCAAATAGTCATAAAAAAAAGAAAACTCATTGTCAGAATTTATATTATTGCAACACCGGATATAATTTATTTTAAATTACCCAATATTAATGATTTCAGTTCATAACGGTCATTTTCTCTAGTCGAAAGGTCGCTTGGCATAAAAATTGGCGATTAAAAGGTTAATACAATTATAAACCGTCATTACAAATTCAAAAATTAACATTAGTATAATATCTAAAACAAAGAATTGAAGTTGGCTTTCATTTTGGCGAAAATAATGATAATGCAGTCATGTGACTTCCCTTCCAGATGGTTCTCCCGTGCGATCGAAAAGAGCAGACCCTCAGTTTTTGCTTTTTAACGGTTTAGAGTAGACATAAGTTTTTTTTCGCTGCCCTCTCTCTCTCTCCGTCGCTTCCCGAAAATTACTTGGGTCATTGTTATTATATTATTATTTTTATTACAACTTATATTTTATATGTGAACGTCTTTGTATGACTTCTTAAGGATATATTAAATAAAGACAATTTAAAAATTATCAAGTTTTTCAATGGATCCTATTTGTTCTCAAACGCAGTGTATATTTTACGGCCAAAGAATAAACTTTTATTTCAGAAACGGATAATCCACGTTATAACTGGATTCTCAGTTTTCGCGTTAGAAAAGAAAAGTTGCCATCATTGTTGATAACTGTACCGCCCACACCACACCCGAAAATTTAAAAGCGATCCAGATGGTTTTTATTCCTTCAAATGTAACATCAATTCTTCAACCTTTAGATCAAGGGATAATTCGTGACTTTAAACGAAAGTACAAAAAAATGCTTGTAAAGGACCTGATAAAAGCATTGGATAGAAACGAAAAGCTGGAAGTTTCAGTTTTAGATGAAATTAACTATGCAGACAAAAGTTGGAGTTCCGTTTCTTCACAAACTGTTTTGAATTGTTTCCGACATACAGGGTTCATAGCAGATGCCGAATCAGAAGAAATCCTCAGCGATGAAGACATCATCGACGTGGAACCATTAGAGACTTTGCTGCAAATCGCAAATGAAAAAGTGTGCAGGGTCAATGACGTTAATGCTTTTGTCAACATTGATAACAACATTGCAATCTGCTCACAAGCGACTGTAAAAGATTTGACATCTGAATTTTTAAAAGAAAAACAAAACAGTTCAAGTGAGGATAGCGATGTCGAGAATGGGGATAAAACCCCACCCAACAAGACAGAAGCAACTGAAGCCCTGGAGAAAGTTCGAGAGTACCTTACATCCATTCAAGGTACAACAGACGAAGAATTTAAAGCCTTAACTGTATTAGAAAAGAAAGTTATTTCCAGTAGCCAGCACCTTCATCAATCTACACTGTTGGGTTATTTTAATGTAGCAAAAAAATAAAATGCACATGGTAACTATACTGTATTTTTTTTTTTTTTTATCTTTCGCTCATTCATTTACATGTATTGGTTTCTGAAAATATTGTTTTTGTCACCGAATCCTACTGCAATTCATGAAAATATGTAGTATAGTATATTTCAAAGTTTTTTTTTTCGAAATTCGCCACTCCGCCTAAGTCGTCACTCCGCTTAAGTCGTCAAAAAATCTTTGGTCCCTTTAGTGACGACTTATCGAGGTTTTACTGTATATGTAGGTTAATTAGGAGAGGCATGAAAGGTGGGGAATAAGTATGCGTATCCCAGAGGTGAAACTTTTCAGGGCCTACCCCGGAATTCAGGGTTTTTGAAATTTTTGCTGTTTCTGATTTTCATGTAAATTATTTTGTTTTTACAGAAATTTCTTATTTTGAATGTTTAATTTGCCTTATATAATTGCATTAAGAACTCTCCAAATATCATTTAATACAGGTAGCCATGTGATATTTCATTATTAAATCTTCCCTATCTGCATGCAAATATCAGTTTTCAGGGTTTTTGCATGCTAGGTAGTTTCACCCCTGGTATCCCTTAATCTGTGTGCACGCAGTGCACACGGGTCTACGCTGCCGACAGCAGTGGGGATCCGGTGTAAGTTTTTACTCGATCAAAAATATATTTTTTTTTTTATGAGTGAGAATACGGAATTTTGAGGATTCATTCATTATAGTGATTCATTTAAGCTCACTAGTATCTATTAAAATATGACTAGACAATACCTCATAAGAAACTTGTAAAGAATTATTATTATTAGAAATTTTATACACTGTTGTAGTGAATAAACAAGAGATATTACTAACGCTATATGACAATACAAACATTAAACTATACAATTTGTTAAGAAAAATAAATAAATAAAGTGTGAAAATAGTGTTATTAAAATAGTATTTATTAGTAACAAGCTACCTTCGGTGACCAGCTGGTTTGAGTTTCTTTAAAAGCCAGACCATATTAAACCACTGCTCGGTGGTGCCTACTCTCCACTTCAGAACCTACAACAGTTTTACAAAAAAAATACAAAAAATGACATGTATTTTCTTACTAAAATTAAGTGTCATAACATAAAAATGATTTAAAAACAAAGCATATATATATATATATATATATATATATATACACATATATATATAAATATTAAGTTCTAATGATAATTAAATTCAGTAAACTCTTGGTTAACCAGTATTCAACAAACCTGAAAAATTCAGAAAACACTTTTTTCTCTTTTCCAATAAATTGTTTTAAAATATTTGCTGCTATTTTAGGAAGCTTATGGTTTTCATTTTCATATAATTAGTGTCCAAGTTAATATAATGCAAATCAATGTTTATACAAAGGCGAATGTCCCAGAAATTCACCATATTTTTGTAGCCGATTTCTGAAATCTGCTATTATTTTGCCTTAATCGATAAATTCGCATTGTGTACAAAGTTGAATCTCTAAATACTCAATTATTTTGCTACTAATCGATGAATTTTTTTTTTTTTTTTCAAAGCTAAATCCCAAAATACACAATTTTGCGACCTAATTCAGAAATACGGGACCATTTCACTGCCAATTATCAAAAAGTTTTGCTTAAAGTGAAAATTGTGTAAATAAAAAAATTGCTCTCAACTTTGTTTTATTCAAAACTGAACAAAGTGGTCTTTAAAAAATTTATGAATATGGTATTTGTTATAATATGGTAATTAATAGCAGCTCATTTTCTTATCTTTATACTAAATCCAAAAGCAAGATGTACTGATTTTGAATTATCAAATAAAAAAGGAGCTGCATTAGAATTTGTCCAAACAGCTAAAAAAAAAAAAAAAAAAAAAAAAAAAAAAAAACACTTTCATTTTAAAATTTCATGCAAATATTTCTCCATTCAATATTTTCAAAATTATAATATCAAAGTATTGAAAAATGTTGAAGTAATTCTAATCACAAAAGATTCTACATCCAATGAAGAATGTTTTCTCAAAAAAGAAAATTTAGTTTCAATAAAAGCTATAAAACTTCTAATTTTATTTAAAATAATAATTGTAAATTCTAATTCAATATGGAACTTTCAAATGGATTGCAATATTCCAGTACATAATCCAAAAGTATAAATTTTTTCTGAAATCTTTTCCTATAACTTTTTTAATGTATAGATTTTTTTTTTTTAAATTTTTCATTAATCCATTAAATTAAGAATTTTTTTGTTATTTAGTTAATTTGTTATCATTAAAGTGTATGAAAGACATGTTATGTTAGGCAGGCCGCACACCAAAGAAACAAGCGTGACTTGGACGACATAAGAGACAATCCCTAGCATTGCCGCTAACTTTTACTTTACTGCATATGCACACCAGAGAAACAAGCGTGTCTCTCCCGTTTGTCGCTCGAATCGCGCATGCTACAACTTTTCGCACTTGTTGCTCATGTTGCAACATGGCGGCGATAGAGATTTGACAACTGTGAGTAAATTTAAATAACACTGGGCTCAACGCAGTCGCTTTTTTCAATACTAATAACTTTAATAGAAATATTTAGTAAAATCCTTTGCAATATTTTTCTTCGATTGCATATTACGAAGATTGCTTTGTATAAATAATAGTATTAAACAAAAGTGACTACGCTGAGTCCTACAATGACAATATCAAATTCAAGTCCGTGTAATATACAGTAAACAATCAATTTAAGTTCAGATAGAAAGGAAAAACATTAAAATAAAAAAAAATACGGATGAAAACAAATTATAGGGTAACAATTTTATGCGAAAACCCCCATTATCGCTCCTGAATTTCATCTGTTTGACCGTTTCCGATAAAAGAAACAGAACAAGTTTACTAGCAAGGGATGCATGGCTTTTTTTTTTTTTTTTTTTTTTTTTTTTTTAAGTAGAAAAATAATTTAAGATAAAGGATAATGATTAAATTCTACTACTTTTCTTTTTTTTTTTAAATAGATATATTCTATAGAAAAACAACGAAAAGGAAAAATAGAGAAAAAATATTCATTTAAAAAGAAGAAGATCAAATATAGGAATTTAGTACAATGTTAATAACATCTTGGAAATTATTGGGTTTTTGCATCATTTTGCAATTTTTTATTAAAAACTGTTCAGATTTAAAAGCAATGTTTTCAACTGGAAACTATTAATTTAAATTTAACAATAAAGAAAAAAAATATATAAGGTGCAATGTAAAATTATTTTTCTTATATTATTCATTTATTTAAATTATAAAGAAAAAAAATAAAATAAATAAAAACGCTTCTTTTAGCTGGAAAAAAAAAATAATAGTAATAATTTTATAGAATATTTGTGTGCGTATCAATAATAACTTAAGTAAAGCAGACAAGCTTTGTTTTCTGCTAGAAACAGGATATAAAACATTAAATAAAAATTTAAATAAAATATTAACAAAATAAAGGTATAAATAAATGAAATATAAAAATTATTTTCCCCTAAATTATTCATTTATTTAAATGATAAAGTAAAATAACAATTTTTTTAAGTTAAAATACTTTAATAATTCAACAACGAAAAATTAGTTTTTAAATTTAATAATTATTTTCTCTTAAATTATTCTTTTATTTTATTCATTCATTTAAATGAATATAAATTAAAAGATATAAATAAATAAATAAAATATAAATAAAAAGTGTGATATAAAAATTATTTATTTATTTAATAATAAAGTTTTTTTTTTTTTTTTCAGGTTGAAATAATTTTTTTAATAATTTAATAGACTATTTATTTTTACACAACAATAGTAACACAATTAAAGCAAACAATCAGCTTTTTCGATTAGAAGATCAAATGTTAATTATAAATAAAACATTAACCCCCCCCCCTTTCCCCCACAAAAATATGAAAATTACTTTCCCTTAAATCACAAAGAATTATTAAGTGTTTTTAGTTAGAATATAATATTTGATTAATTTAAAAAAAAAAAAAAACTATTTTTAAATTTAATAATTATTTTCTCCTTAATTACACTTATTTTTTTTTCTGTTTTACTTGAAATTATAATAGATTTAGAAATTATAATCTCCTTATATTATAATAAATAATACCTGAAATCTCAAAAGTCAACAAGCACACGTGATCAAAAACGCTTCCTTCGCAGGATGTGTCTGCTGCTTCGGTGTGTGTGAAACTCGAGTCGCTTGGGCCGCGTCTCCAATTCCTCTTTGGTGTGCGGCAGGCCTTAGGTAACATTCACTATAAAAAAAAAAAAAAAAAAAAATTTGTTAACTCACAGTAATCCTGTTATTACCATTTACATCATTTTAATGAAAACTCAATACTACAATTATGGAATATTTTTAGAAGTTCTGAATATAAAAGATTTTAGCTACAATAAAATTTAATGCACTTTCATATAACAGTTCTTTAATTCAAGGATGAAATCGACAAAAGTGTAAAAAATAAATAAATAAAACTTTATAAAAAAGATAAACATTAAAGCAAAATATAAGAAATCTCAGAACTGTTAAATTGGTTATCGCTTTCTAAAAATTGATTACTTATTTTTTAATATTTTATTTTTAAACGACAAAACACAAAATTTCAAACTGTGAAAATTCGTATTTCAATATTTTAAAATAAAATGCTTAGTAGAAAAATAAATAAATAAATTTTTAGACACTGATTTCCTTAATTTTTATTTTTAATATTTCATTTTTAAGTAAAAGAAATGAAAATTATACATTGTGAAAATTCACATTTTATAACTTTAAAAAATATATTATAATAATTTTTAGAAAGGGATAACCTTATTAACAATTGTGAAGTTTCTGAATGTGAAAATGAAATTAAAAATATGCATTAGTTAATGAGTTATGATGGAGCAAAATTCTCCGTAGAATAACATTGGCTTTGGCTTCTGCCGACAATAAGTAGAAAGTCCTCTTAACTGATTGCCTGCATGCACATACTTTTCAGGCTTTTATTTTATTTGTCTATTTTAAATTTTAAAAAAAATTAAAGCTCATTTCCAATGTTTAACATTTTATTTGGATATGTGCATAAGAAACTTATAAGGCTAGTAATGCATTATTATATATGCATTAAGTTATTAAATAATGTTAATTTGAACTGAATTCAAAAATAATTTTAACTATTATATCGTTTTATCTGTAATTTTTTGTCATTAATAAAACTATAAATATTCATATGTTACATCAACTAATAAATTTAGAAAAAAAAATTTCATTAGATAAAGAAAATAAAATTAGTAATTCATCGTTTTAGGATATTTACACATTCAACATATTGTGTGCAATTAAACTAAATATTAAGCTCAAAAGCAAAGTACTAGACTGAATACTAGGAATAAATATGAAATAATTGGTGCATGACCAGAAAGCATTTAAATTTTTGCTGTTATGTTAATAGTGAATTAAAAAAAAAAAGCATGTGTGTGGCCTATTTTAAAAAAAAAAATCTCAACAAAAAAATATATATATGAGGCATTGTGGATACGAAGGGCGAACTCGACATCAGGTCTTTTTTTTTTTTTTTTTTTTCACCATCCGATTCTAGATCCTTCAGAGAATCTACAGGTAGAGCTTTCATGTTCAGATCACCCTTGTTTCCGTCGCAAAACATGCATGGACGATACATATTTCCAGCATATGACGCAGAAAAAATTATTTTCAAATGCGTTTTTCTCAAAATCTCCTTTTGTTGAGTTTGCCCTTCATATTTGCAATGCCTCATATGTACTAGCTTGGTTATAAATAAATTTCTTTTTAATAAATAACAAACATATACTATATTAAACTTGATTATAGTAAATTATGTAATATAACAAACTTATAGTACAATAAATTTCTTAGAAAAATTTTTATATCAATGCATAATTTAAATACATATAACAATTATACATTACATAGTAAGTAAGACATGAATTTTTAAAAGAAGTTGTGGTTCATAAAAGATTTTATTTCTTGTATAAAAACAAATGTAATGACAATGTTTATAAAAGAAAAAGTTTTTTTTTTTTTTTTTTGTGCTTAAAAACAATCTTTCATTAAATTCAAGCAAATACTTATCAATTATGAATATAAATGTAAACTGTGTTTTAATGACTATGTAAACTGTAAAAAAAAGTGCCACATGCTAAAAACCTAACCGTAATCAAATGTAATCTAATTTATTCTGCAAGCTTTTATTTTTATTTTAGTGAATGACACGAATAAAGTCTTTGAATTTTGAAGGCTCTTGTTATTGTTTTACGTGTCGACATGATAATGAGACTCTTCATACAACAATAAAGTTATGACAAATATTAATATTATTAACTTTTCAATTTTGAAAAATAACTATTAAATCAAACAACAATTCTGACAAGAATCCCATTTTAAAAAAGCATTGTATAATTTACAGACATTGTTTACTTTCAAGTAAATGCATACACACTAAAAAATTATTTTTTCCTCCTAAGAAAAAGACTTTAAATTTTAGTAGTGAATAAAAAAATAAACCAAGCATCAAACAGCAAAATGAGAAAATAAATCTTTTAACTATTACAAAAATATGATATGTCATCTCCGCTTCGGTCATAATTATTCTTCTGTAGTAAATTATGAAATAATATTTGTTTAAATTTTACAGATTTTAATTCTTAACTAAAAGGATAATTAAATTTTACAATGCTAAGACTAATATCATGTTTACACGGAGTACGCTAAGATTAAAGTTGTGATTTTGAATCACATATTATCTAAAACTTTTAATAAATATACATCTATAATTTTAAATATTATAAATTTCAGTTATCTTATATTCTATATCGGAAACAATATTTAAAATTACTTACTTTTTACAAATATAGAAAAGCAAATACACCGCCATCTCGCTTCTTACGCTGGTGCTGGTGCTTGTTTGTTTTGCTTCTCTCTCCTCTCTGATTGGCTATTAGAGTTATCAGAAAGTTGTAGTATCAATGCTCAACAACATTGGTAGATATCCATCAATATCGATCTAGATCAAGATCAACCAGCAGATTTTTTTTTTTTTTTTTTCTTTTCTTTTTCTCCTTCAAGAATTTTTCTTAACAATGCTAAATATTTTCAATGACGAACTGATCGTAAAATTGAGCAAGAAATTCCGAGAACAGACCTTATCTTTCTTACCGTTCTTTGCCGAGATTGGACGATATTGACCAATATTCCCGTTTTTACAACATTATAAAATGCTTCTATTAATAATTTTATAGAACTTAAAATACTGTTATACATATTTCTGCCCATTACGTATTGAAAAATAACAAAAATTTTGGTTAAAAAAAGCTAAATATCAATAGTTCCGAATTTCAATACTGTCATTCCAACATTGGGTAATATTGGCCAATATTGAAAAGAAACAACCGACTGACGCCAATGCTTGCCGTGGTTGGGCAACATTGAGCCAATATTGAGCAATACCGCTGTGCTACCTGGGTACGTGGATACAGAGCGGAAGAATTGGGATGAAATTCTATCATTTGTATCCTTTGCTTATAATACCGCTAAACAGGAAACAACGGGTTTTACGCCTTTTTATTTGCTTCACGGACGTGAAGCTGAAACGACACTGGACACAATGTTACGATTTTGCCCTGATGATGTAGACGATGATCACATAGCCAAGATTATTGCCAGCGCTGAAGAATCCAGGCAGCTAGCCCGCGTGCGAACTCCGAAAGCCCAAGATAAAGAACATCGACGTTACGACTCCAAACACTGAATGGTTTCTTATGCTCCTGGAGATCCCGTATGGGTGTATACTCCAGTCCGAAAAATTGGCATCTCCGAAAAGCTTTTAAGAAGGTACTTTGAACCATATAAGGTTTTACGTCGTTTATCAGACGTCACCTATGAGGTTTAAGATTTTGATCCACGGACAGCCTTGCGAAGAAGTAAACCAAGAGACATTGTCCATGTATTACGTATGAAACACTACCATGATCCGGACAAGCAGATTGAGAACAAAGACACACAAAAATCCGAATGATGCTGCTCAATCTCAAACGAACGGTACTTACAGGGAACCAATGATGCGGTTGAGGACTAGAGCTCTAACCCAGAAGTCCTAAAACAGCGAGGCACTGTTCTTTGAAAAGAGGGCAATGCCACAAAGTCAGCTTTCTTCGTAGCCTCCGTAGCGTAGAGGTATGTCTTTCGACTGTCACCCAGACAGCTTCGGTTCGATTCCAGCCGGGGGCAGGTAAATTCAAAGACCATAAATAATCATTTCTAAATCCTTATAATTATCTTTGCATATTTAATTTCCTATTCTAGCAGTTTCTAGAATATTCTAATTTATGTTAATCTTGTATTCTGGAATATTCGAATATTGTATATAGGCGACTTGTTCCTCAGTTTGAGTATGTTCTCATTCGAGTGTAGCTGTATTACAAGTTCGTTCTCTTAATAAACTACGTTTGTTACTTCACTTCGAGTGTTCACTTTGGCTCTTCACGACATCTACATGACAATATTTCACTATTGTAGTATATGCATGGTGCAGTGTTGCAAGAATGGGAACTTTTCTTTTCAACTCTCACCAATAACTTTGTGAAATGATATTTGATATACATAATAGCTGATGAAGCTTCGACGTGATTAGACAACCATTACAATTAAAATTTAATGGTGGATATTGAATGAAAATGTCTCTAATCCGGTAACACTGACAAGGTGGTCTGTAAGTCAACATCTGAAAGCTGTATTATCGGGACAGGACATGGAAATTTAACTAATTTTTAATGAATGTAGAATGCTATAACAGATAAATACATAGATAAAAAAATCAATAAATAAATAAAACTGAAATGAAATATGAATCATTCATGTTAACATTACTAAATTCAAACATTTGCTAATACTTGAAGCCGATCAATAAAGACATGTAAATAATAACTACTAACGTTTACTTGAAGTTCTAAGTTGGCAAACATTCTAATTATCTATTGAAGGAAAAGTTCTATTGTATAAAAGAATAGTTGTACAAATATAAGTTATATTACTTATGTCATATAAATTGAATGTTAGTAATAAAAACAAGAAATCTTATATTGTATGAGTTGAAATTAAATAAAGGAACACTTTTATTTTTGGCAGTGTAGGTGACTCATTCTATAACTCTTATGAAGGATTTAATCTGCAAATACGATTTTATCTGATAACTCAGTAACTTGAGAGATCTAAACTGATATTAAAATAGTTCAACAGATGAACATCACCGCATGCTCAGAAAAAGTTCGTCGAAGGCACTCAAGTGAACTGTTCAGCAATTCAAAAAGTAGCAGGAAAACCCTAGATCGACAAACAAGAGCGCGCTTTGCAGATCCAGAAGACTGAAAATGAGGCGCCGCTGTACAGATGTAGAACTCAAAAATAACTATTTTCTTCTTTGAAATTAAAATAGCAGTAGTGAAGTTAATTTAATCTTGAAGAATTTATTCTTGTCATGCTTACTAAAATTTTTGAGGCAGTTATTGTAGGGTTGAAGAGAACGCAAACATCCAGAAATATAATATGAAGGTGTTTCAGCATGAATAACAGTAGATTCAATTGGATAATTTGATTTATATACAGTCGGTAAAAAAAGTGTCCGTACACTAGCAAAAATTCCTATGTAAAAAAAGTACACTTCATACTGTTTTGTTAAATAAATCCTTATTGAAGCATGTTCTTACACTGACTAAGAACAGGATTCGACAAGGATTTATTTAACAAAACCGTATGAAGTGTACTTTTTTTACATAGGAATTTTTGCTAGTGCTCGGACACTTTTATTACCGACTGTATATTGAACGAACTTTTCATGATGAACTAATTGCAAGAGCTCCAATTACCTTTTATTTCTAAATATATTATTTAAATAATGCTGAACGATCTATATCTATATCTATATCTATCTATCTATATATCTATCTATCTATATATAAATATTTATAATCTTCTTCTGAAATTGTAATAAAGTGCATCGTGCGGAAATAACACGGCATCATAATGAGGTGAAACAATTATAGGTGCAGGTATTTTGAATTTAAGTTAAGCATTTAGAAGTTGATCAGATTGGAAAGTGAATATTTTTCTTTTAAGACAAAAAAAGCATTTCGAAATTGAATATTTTTTAATCTGAGTTCTCTGTAAATCATTATTATAACACGTGATTTTTACTATTTTTGAAGAAGCAAACTACGTTAATGAAAAATGACCAGATTCTTCTTGTCTTTTACGTACTGGTGACGCACACAAATTACGATACAATAAAAATAAAATAAAATCTCTTACCAATGAAACAGGAACGGACGAGAGAAGTAATATTTAAAGTAAAATCTTTATTGATGGCTTCATAACTGGATGGATGGCAGAGGTTCCCGGGGGATATTGTAAAATCCGAACACATTGGGCTTTTGAATCGCGAATCTTATGCAAATTGATCAGTTTTAGTTAAAATTTGGGCTATCGAATTAAAATGTGTAGTTATTGAGTTACAGAGATAATTAATTAGATTTCTATTAAGTGCGAAGACAAAGCGTACGATAAAGCTTACCCATCGCACGTCGTACGATGGGTCGCGGCGAGCTCTGGCACGCACTACCTATCCCATGGAGATATATGGAGAAGACTGCCAGGAAGACTGTCCTGCCAAAGAACTTCTAATAGATAAGAAGGGAAAGCTACGGAAACCGTAACTATCGAAAGAGTGAATATAGCTTTGCTGGAAAGCATGCTTAATGGAAAGGTACGTATACAATAGGTACGTTTTCCCCCGCTTCATCTGCGAAATCGCCAAATATAATGTAGCAAAGCTTAAAAGCGTCACGGCGCGCACCATTTTGAAATTTAATGATTCTATGAAGTATGATCTTGCACCATTTTGAAATTGAATGAAGTAGTCAGTTGTCGTTATCCTCTATCCTGTTGAAAGTGATGTGTCAATTTTCTGCGAAATCATAATGGATTAAACACAGCCTGAAACTACTTTTAGTTTCATTGTAGTCCTGAAAGGTAAATGATATTTTACTTACCACTTGCAAGCTGGTACAATCCTTAAAAACTCAAAGTTTTAATATTCTTTGGCTTTGGGATTTTGCATCTGCTAATATTTCCAAGTTCAAAAAGCTGTATATTTACTTAAAGAAGCCTTAGTAATGAAGTGAGTGTTTTATAATTTTTTTTTTTTCTTCTTTAGTTTTGTATTTGAGTCTTTAATTTTTAGGTGTTGAACTAGGTTTAAAATTTTGGTACACTTTTTAAAATCTATAAATACTCTCGTCCTACTATTCTACTATTCTTTGTTGTTTCTACTATTTTTGAAAAAAAAAAAAAAAAAATCGAGTAAAGCTTTAAATTTTAGCATTAGCAGTCAACCTACTTCCTGTTTAATATAAAAATATACATATACAGTATAAGCTACCAAAGTTTTATTGAACTAAGTATGTGCATATGCAGTAATTTGTAATTTTATACAATATTGAAAGCAGGTTTTAGGCATAAAAAAATTTGATATAATCATTTACTTAAACCAAAATGTTTTTGAAATGCTTATTTATGAATTTAAATTTTGTGAAGGGAGCAACCTAACACTCCCAATTTAAGTTTAGATTTTATTTATTATTATTTTTCTTGTTGTTATAATTATAGCCTTTTGATTTTCCTTTAATTGCAAATTTTAATTTTTGTATGCATTGATTAAATTTTCTACCAGTAACTGCATTAACAATTTTATTGGAAATGATAATAATGATAATCAAGCACATTTAAGAGATGAAGCAAAATTTTTCATAAACAGATTAGTCAATGTGCAATGTCTGTTATAACAATTTAGGCAATTTAGAAAATATGCATTTATACTATAATCCTGAAAATATTGTAAATATATGTGTTCTGAATTGTGAAAGGGTAATGTGATTTTTTTTTCTTTTAGCAGTGCTTAAAATTATTATTTTAATCTATAAAATATGTTCTCATTATTTAAGGAATTATGAAATTCGTGTAAAATTTATCATTCTAGTACGCTGTATACATTACAAACATTTTTCCTATATCAGTTTAAAAAACAGTACAGTACCACATAGCACCTATTAATTAAATGCACAAAAAATTTAATTAACATAGTTTCTCACAGCAAATGTTTTAAATATACCTACTTTTTAGTGTAATTTTAAGTAATAGGTGTTGAGATACAGCAATGTGGAAAATTACACACATTTATAGCAGTGCCACCTACCAGTAGATATACCCCATATTTAACAAACTTTTCTTTTCATGATATCCATCTTATTTTCAAGTTTAGAGCACTTATATGTTATAGAAGCTGAGTTATAGCATTGTAAATGAGGAAAATTGCAACATGGCAACACCACCAGTTGGCCAATGTATACCAAACCTAATCAGCACCAATTAATATCAAAGTCTAATCAAATATGAAATTATTTATAGTTTTGTCCATTATTTCTTGAGATACAGTGCCCAAAAAATTTTGGTAACACAGACATCTTAGATTGAAATTTTTTTTTAAATACAATTTTATTTTATGCATATGGATTTATTATTCATATGTATACAAAAGAAAGTAAAAATTAAATACTTCCAGAGGACTATTAAAAAAAATCTGGAGTGACTCCACTCGACTTTCCGAACATTGAGTAACTAACAGTTTTGTAGATAAAATAAAGAAAGAGGAGCTGCTAAACAAACAAAAAAGAGAAAACCATAACAGAGTGTTTGAGTATTTTTCTCCATATATCACACGAGGTTTTATTTAACGCTACTGAACTTTGAGCCCTTAGATCATAATGATAAAGAATTTTTCGTTGTGTCCCTGTAAAAATCTATAAATGCTAGATTCACCAAAATGCTTATAGTTATTGCAACAGTGATTTATAATATTCATACAAATTTTCAGCTCAATTGAATAAGGCGTTTATATGCTATCGCTGGTCTCATAGGCCATAAAGATAAAGAATTTTTCTTTGTGTCCCTGTAAAAAAACTGTAAGTGCTAGATTCACCAAAATCTATACAGTTGGTTCAAATGTGACCTATAACATGTGTACAAATTCTTTGCTGAGATTAATAAGGCGTTTAGACGCTATCACACTTTTAAAAAATTGACAAAGAATTTTTCTTTGTGTCCCTGTAAAAAAACTATAAATGCTAGATTCTCAAAAATCTATACAGATTGAGTATCTGTGACCTATAATATGTGTATAAAGTTTTTGATCAATTGAATAAGGCGTTTAGATGCTATCGCACTTTTAAGATTTTGGTCCCTTGGCCATAATGATAAAGAATTTTTCTTTGTGTCCCTGTAAAAAAACTATAAGTGCTAGATTCACCAAAATCTATAGGGTTCGTACTATGGTGACTTACAATATACGTACCAACTTTCAGCTTATTCGAACAAAGCGTTTAGACGCTAGCGTGTTCACTCACAGACATACACACATACATACACACACACATACACACATACATACACACACACATACATACATCATCGTAAAAATAGTGAAAACGGACTCGTTGGACCTCGAAACGTATAGAAACATCAAAATCTCGAATTCGGATTTTTGACATGATTACAATACTTTCCTCACTATAGTGTTCGGAAAGTAAAAAGAACGATATAAAAATGTATATGCAACCTTATTAGTAATTAAGTTAATTATAGTGTTATGTTTTATAAGTGCGTTTTCAGTGTGCACCTAGTTATGCATTAAACTTTAGAACAACTAAAAATTAAAATTTACGTTTATGTTATAGAATATAGTAGCAGATCACAACTAGTTTTACATAGACAGAAATTTTTAAATGATAATTTTTAAGTAAAACGAAACTCCGTGAGTTTATTTTTAATTTATTATTTATCTTTTAATAACACTTTTAGCTAATAAATAGGCAATCCCAAAGGATCTAAATACTGGTTTATGGAAAATTTTAAACATTTGATTTTTTTACCTGTATTATTAAATTGTGTGAATTAAAAGTAACTGAAATTTACATAAAAATGATTCGTAATACTATTTTAAAACAATATATACCTTATACATATATATATTGAATAGT
This sequence comes from Salticus scenicus, assembly GCA_963930645.1. NCBI lineage: Eukaryota > Metazoa > Arthropoda > Arachnida > Araneae > Salticidae > Salticus > Salticus scenicus. Next base: position 61,314,829 of record OZ005651.1, read on the forward strand.
ATTTTTCATTAAAATTTATCAATGTTATTCAACATGAAAAATATTTTCGTATAATTGATACATTGGTAAATTTAAAAATACAAGCAACTCCCACTAAAACTCGATTGCTATCAAAAATGCATATATAAAAATCACAGATCAATCAGTACCAAAGCGAGTATTATGAATTCTTTTCAATATACTCGCTTAGGTTCTTTGACGAAAATTCCCCCCTTTACACTTTGCCTTCCACCGATAATCCGATAATCCTCCTACTTTTACTGCTGTCAATAATCTACCAGATTTTGATAATTATGGCTTTTGTCCATACTGCCAAAAGCGGCCTTTCACCAATTTACCCCTGAATATTCATTTTACAGCATAGCTATATGCACTCTTTCGCCGGTTCCCGTGATTTACATTGCGTCTACGAAGCCGGTGCTGCTTCGCACTAAGGCTCCTATAGAGCAGGCGCATGTTTATAAACAAGCGACGCTATTCTGATCTTCTGCGCAACTTTCGTGCCTGTAGGCAAAATATCAACCTTTCTTCAAGTGTCCGTATGTTGTATAGGCAAGTTAATTTAAAAATAAATTTGAGGCATAGACGTGACACTTGCTCAAATATGACTTTATTTAAGATTGAATTATCGTTTGTATAAATAACATAACATACTTTTCGCTTGTAATACGATTTTTATATTCTTTAAATAGAAAATAGTACAAAATACAGTTTTATTATTATTATTATCATTATTAAATAATAGTATCAATGGATCTTTCCTATATTTAATTATTAAAAATATGTATTTAAAAAAAATTGAATTACCTTTTTTAACTAGGCTTAATAAATAAATAAAAAGAAGAAGAAGAAAAAAGAAACTTTTTAAATACTTCTTTTTATACATAATAATTCAAAGGAAAAATGAATTCAGAGGCTGTTCGCACATTTTTTAGACGATTTTGATGGAGTGTACTGAAGCAATTTCACTCATATTTCGAGTTTTATTTGTTCAGTTTGATAGCCCTTGTTCTTAACTAACATTCTACATCATAATTTCTATGATAATAATGCTTTTTATAATATCGGAAGAGGTATATTTTTCTACTCATCTTGAACGGCTTTTCAGAGTTCACAAAGCGTTGTAGGTCGGTGTTTGGATAATATTGATTTTAAGAGTCGAAAAACACAAAAATCCAACAGTGATACATCAGAAGATTTAGCAGGAATGTCAGTGAAGGGTATGGTTTTAATTCTCGTTTTTTGTTCCATTTTTTTCTAGAAAAGCAATTGCGGATTGCGATGTGTGGCTGCTTGTTTTGTCTTGATACAGTTCAACGAATTGATAGCATTGTGGATAAACATCTGGATTTTCATTTAAAAAATTGGAATTAAAATATGCTCTTGAGAGTATTTAGAGTTGATTTTGACATTTTTGTCACATTTTTTTTGCTTTTATCTTGCGCTTGTATGAAAAACCAGTGGCAATCATAAATCCTTTAGAAAAACTTTCTTTTGATGCTTTGAGCCATGTAGCAAATTTTTTTTTCTCCACTTTTGTGATAATAAATTGACCTTTTTTTATTGCAACCACTTAAATAGACCCAAGATTCATCTGTTGTTGCAACATTTTTCCATTTTTCTCCTGATAAATGCTTTTCATAAAGATTTCACTAAAAACTATCTTTGGAAAGAGCGGAAACCTATCCTTCCATCCACTGCCATTTTAAAAGCGCATTTTTGCATCTAAACAAAAATTCTAAATATCAGAAGATAAATAAAACTTCCAAAAATATAGTTTTTGTGAAAATAAAATTCTCCATGCAAACGATTTTTTCTTACTGCGAAATCAAATCGTCTAAAAAATGTGCGAACAGCCTCTATAACAGCTAAAAAAAATCAAAAAATATTGAAAAGAAAATTCAACTATCTTAATTATTAAAAAATTCTATTTTTTATAATTAAATTAATTTTTGATTACATATTTTTTAATATTTTCGATAATAATTAACAAAAAAAAATCTTTTATTAAGTAAATGTCTTTTGAAATACATTTTTCGAATAATAGACTAAAGGATAGTTTTGAGAAAGCTCGGCTGATTTAATTAGTAAAATTGTGTATATTTTAATGTAAAATTTTTATTTTAGATTATTTAAATAATATAATTTTAAATATTTGTTTGTTCTGTAATCATGACAAAAGATTTTTTTTTTATATTACAAAGTATATTGAAATAGTTTTTCTATTAAAAACCCAAAAAATAATGTTGAGTAATCTAAATTAATTATTAAAAAAATATTTTTGATAATTAAATTAGTTTTTAGTTATGATATATTAATAATTAATTTTTATATAATCATTAATTAAAATAAATTTTTTTATATTAATAATAATTTGGTGATGGTAGTTTAGGTGTTAAAGCTAACTGAGAACATGAGGGTCGACAAACATGACCTCGAATTGAACCCGGCACTTCCTGTCTACGAGCTTGGAGAACAGAACTTCTCGGGTTATAATTAAAAGTTCAAATAATTTTATTCAGCGATTTCAACTAACTTAATTATAATATTTTAATATTAAAAGTATTTTAAAATAAATTTTTCTATTGAAAGCAAAAAAAATTGTATTAAGCAATCTAAGCTAATTTGATTATTTTTATTATTATTATTTTATAATACGTTTAGTTTTTAGATAATTAATTAATGAATTTAGTCTTTCTATTAGAATATTTTAAATAAAATAATTTTAATTAGATCCTTAACTATTTTTGTTTTTTACATAATCATTCTCAGAAAATAAAATCTTTTAATATTAAAAGTAATTTAGATATTTTTTCTTTTGAAAGCAGAAAAAATTGTATTAAGGAATCGTAGCTAATATAATTATTAAAATTTATATTTTTGATAATTCATTTAGCTATTAGGTAATTAATTTACTCTTTCTTTATAATTTTTTTTAAATAAATTAATTTTTGTTAGATACTTACTTTCTATAGTCAATTATAGAAAAAAATTATTTTTAGGTTTAGCATTTTGAATTAGATTTTTCCTTTTAAAGCTCAAACAACAGTATTAAGCAATCTCAATTAATTTAATTATTTTAAATTTATATTCTTTATAATTAAATTATTTTTAATTACAATGTAATCTGAAATGATCTTTTAATCAATATTATTTTTTTGTATATAATCATTTATATGTTTAAAAAAAAAAAAAAAAAGTTATTGAAATAAAAATATTTTGGTGGTTGTGGTTTAAACATTAAAACCCATTCCCATTGACAACATATAGGTCCTAAGCGTGGCTGAAATGCCTTTCATGAGAGTTCTTCCTAAGAGGCCCTGTCATGTATATACGCGATTTTCAGAGAAAACTATGGAAAATTCCGAATTTCTAGGTTGACAAGCGGGACCTTGGATCGAACCCGGCAATTCCTATCTATTAGGGCCCACCAGCGGCTGAGCGGTTCTGTGCTTAAAGCTGGTAGACCTGAGATGCCTGGTTCGATCCCAGGTCCGTGCTCGCCGGCTTAGTCGTTCGGAGTTTTCCGTGGTTTTCTCAGAAACTTGCGTAAATATGGGCTAGGACCCCTTAGAAAGACCGCCACGGAAGGCACTCTCCCTCGGGCCTAAGACTCTAGAGTAGACAATCGACCCTATTCCCAGACATCAACACTAACACCAATCTATCAGCTTGGTGAGCAGAACCGCTCGGCTACAGAAATAGGCTTTTAATTAAAAGTCCAAAAAATAGTATTAAGTAATTTCAACTAATTGTAAAATATTATATTTTTAATAAATAAATTGTTATTTTTTAATTAGAATATTTTATTGAATGATTTTTTTTTTTTTTGTTTTTTTTAGCTAGCATTTATTATTATTACTATTATTATCGTTCATAGAAAATAAAAATATTTAATAATATTAAAATTTTTAGCAAGGATTTTTCTATTAAAAGCCGAAACAATAATACTAGAAAATCTCAATTAATTTAATTTGATTATTTAAAAAAATACTTTTTATTAGTTAAATTAGGTGTCTAGATTTTATATTTTTATTTTTAATTGTTTTTTTAATCTTTAATTAAAGCATTTAGAAAAAGATTTTTCAATTAAAAGCTTAAATAGTTCTATTGAACAAATTAATTTTATTATTAAACATTTTGACTTTTAATAAAGACAATCATTTTTAATTATATTTTTATATTAAATAATTCTTTAAATATTTTTTGTCTATAATCTCCCACAGAAAAAAAAAAATATATATTTTTTTTTATTTTATTAAAAGTATTTTATTACAGATTTTTCAATTAAAAACATCCATATATATTATCTATTTATAAAACAAGCAATAACAATGACTAAATCTTAGCAGAAATGTAAATTATTTTTAAAATATTGGAGAAATGGAAGTATGTAGCTAAGCTTCTAACGTTAAGCAATCGTGTTTTATCCCACTTTTTGCCTACATTCTAAAGCACGTGCGGAATCATCTGTCAATATTTATCGCAGTGACGTCACGTGCGCCTGCTCTATATATACGAGCTGGCGCATCAGACATTTTGTTGCCTTAGGGTTGCCACACGTACCCAGCGTGTTTCATTGATAAATAAACGGCAATCATTACTTTTACCGTCTTGTGTAACTTTAGAGTACTCATTTTATTATATTTCATAATTTTAGCTAAATAAAATACGATATGAGATTTGTTTAACGATAAACTACTATAATCACTCAAGAAAAGAACATAAAATGTTGAGATTTCCATAAGATGATTTTAGAAGAATAAAACAACATTACTTATATTTTCCTTTGTATTTCTGACATATGATAATATAAAAGTACAAAAAAATGTGACATTTTAATCATATTATTTATTTTAATATTGATAAATCGATTTAAGAAGACCATTTTTTACAGTGTATTTGAGTTTTGGCGACATTTTGTATAAGAAACAGAAACAGCCCTAATAACACATCTTATTTCCAGTACCTCCACAGGATATCCTGATAATCTAATGTGAAAAAAATGTGTTGTTAGGAATATTATTGTTGCTTATTGCTTTTGTTGCCCGATCGTAGCTTCAGATGAAGGTTTCTTAAAATCACAAGAAAGCGATAAGGATGTCAAGCGGGAATGCTGCCTTCTTCTGAGGCAAAAAAAAATGGCGGCGATGCGTCTTCCTACATATTTATTTAAAGGGCTCTACTTCGCACAATCGGCGAGCGAAAAAGAAAGTCACCACTCAAAGCGACCAATGGGAGCTAGCGTTCATGATGAGAGCGGATGACAAAAGAAGGGCGTCACAACCGCTGCGCGTGAGAACCAGGGGAAGAGCAATCCTCAAACGAAGAGCCGAGAGAGAAAATTCGCGAAGTGCCGATATAAAGCAAACTTACAGTGAAATGACGGAAAAGCTTTGAATCATTAAAATACAAGCTCAAAAGTATAGTCACAACAAAACGCTACCAAACAATAATTTTAATACAATAAAACTGCATAATAATTCCGGTGTTAAAGTATTATTCCGATAACATTTTTTAAATAACGTGAATTCACGTCACCGGTAACCAGGAACGGAATATGAAAAGACGTGAATTTACGTCAGCGGTAAGCAGCTATAGAAGTTGAAATGACATGAATTCACGTCAGCGGTCGCGAATGTGTTAAAATATACTTGTGTGAAAAAAGGACGAAGCTAACAGTACTCCGTAATAAATTATAAATATTGCCAGGTAAGCATATAGTTATTTAATTTTTATTTAGGTTGACATATCTTATAATTGCTGCATTTTATTGAGCATTTAATATGCGAATTCTGATTAAATTTTGCTTATTTCATTAATTTGTTTTTTTAACCTTTTGTTATTTTACCCTCTTCAAGTATATATATATATATATAAGTCGTATAATATAAGGAAGCTATCTAATAAGACAGCTTTTTCAAAAGATTCATTTTTTAAAATAATGTAAGTACAAGTCCATAACTGCCAAGTTTTGAACATTTTAGATATTATGTATTTTTAATAGAAATCTTTTGTAAAAGTTTTCGCTTATTAAATAAAATTAAAATTCGTACTAAATTAAAGTGGTGTGTAAAAGTGTGTATGTTGGCAGCAATGAACGTCTAATTTTCACAAGTACAGAAAACAGTGATTGTTCACTCATGGGGAACCTATGGAAAAGTTTCCTTGAGATTTCACGATATCAAAAAAATAAATAAGATTTCGAAATAAAAATATCCCCGGTAAGTTAACTTTCCTGTTTGTTATGTAATTTCAACGTTAAGAAATTTTCTACCTACCTATAATTTTATCAAATAAATGTTTAAGAAGCTTTTAATTTTCTTATAATTAAGGTTTTAAAAAATCCTGACACACATTATGTGTACAATCTGAAATAATATCAAACAATTTTTTATACATATTTTAAAATTAGAAAAAAACTAATTACAAAAGCAATTTACATGAAATGAACAGGTAGACAGGTGTAGATAATCAATGTTTTTCATTGTAAATATTTACAATATATGCTATGCTTTTTTGGCGTCTTAATTAAAATTTCGTCTTTCTCAAATATTTTTTTCTCGAATGTAATTAAAACTTGTCATTTTAATGCGTAATTAATTTTTTCACCATCGTTTTCTTGTCGGATATTTTTAGAAAGGTTTACATTATGTTTTATTTATTTTAGGTTTTTAAAATAAAAAGAAGAAATACATACTTTTTAATGCAAATATAATCGTTCTTTTTGTTTGATTAATACCGCGTATCTCTCATAATATACAATATTTAGCAAGTGAAAAGAATTCTGTTTAATTTAAAAAGAAAAAAAAGAATCAACATTAGAAAGATTAACATTTAATACTCTGTAAAATACGCAAAGGTTTATGACTAAAAGTTTTATCACTGTGAAATCTCTATAGCAGAGCTGCCAACCTAATCCGGCAAAATGTTAGTACCGTCCCTTTTTCTACACCAGTTATTTCTTAGAGTTTTTTTCTTCTTAATTCAACGCTAATATATTTGAAGAAAATTACTTTAAAAATTAAGTTGTGTAGAAAAACGGGCGGTACTAACAATTTGCTGGATTAGGTTGGCAGCTCTGCTACAGTAAAAAATATTTATTCAAATTACGAAAAAGAAGCCAACACATTTCATATCAGAATTATAACAATTTGCGACCAGATAATTATTTAATTATTTAATATTTTTCTTAATATTGATCCCTTTTATATAAATATATGTTCTATCACATTCTGATCCTGTATATATCCTGTATTAGGGGAAAGAAATACATTGGAAAGGTTTGAACTGACAGCTACTTTCATTATCACTTTCCAACAAGGTTGAAAAGTGTTTATGACTTCGGTTTGTCTTTCTATCTGTCCGTCTGTCTGTCCACACTCTAACTCCCGTAAATATTTATGGAAATTCTTGAAACTGACATATGTTATTCAAGTTCACTATCGAACGTTCCCTATTGAAAATGGAGTTTATACCTCTACTGGTTTGTATACAGGGACACGCGAAAATATTTCAAAGCATTGTGTTCTATGAGAGGTATTTCTATAAACCCTTTTTTCATACCTTAACTGTAGACATATCTTAATAAAATTGAAATCTGTTATTCAAGTTCACTATCGGATGTTCCCTATTGAAAATGGAGTTTATACCTCTACTGGTTTGTGTACAGGACACCCGAAAGTATTTTAAAGCATTGTGTTCTATGAAAGGTATTTCTATAAAACATATATCCGTACCTTTACTGTAGTCACATCTGAATGAAATTGAAATATGTTATTCAAGTTCACTCCTGGATGTTTCCTGTATAAAATGGAGGAAATACCACCATTGGTTTATGTACAGGGACACTCAAAAGTATTCCAAAGCATTGCGTTCTATGAGAGGTATTTCTATAAATCAAATTTTAACAATTTTACTTTCCACAAAGTTTTAGGAAATTTAAATATGTTTTTTATATGCACAAAAGAAAGCTTTGCATAGAATATAGCATAATTAGCATTAGATTTACAGGGTGGCACAAAAATATCCAGTTATAGTTAGAGCTATTAATTAAGAAATGCTAGAATTGTACTATTGTTTACGTTAAGAGTTTTTAACAGTTTCTAACATTTTTTATGTGTGAATATGATTTCAGTTTTGTGTATCTGCCTGTTCGTCTGTCTGTCTGCCTGTCTGTCTGTCCGATTTCTAACTCCCGTAAATATTTATGGAATTTCTTGAAACTGATATACGTTTTTTAAGTTCACTATCGGATGTTCCCTATTGAAAATGGAGTTTATACTTCTACTGGTTTGTGTACAGGGACACCCGAAAGTATTTCAAAGCATTGTGTTCTATGAGAGGTATTTCTATAAACTATATTTTCATACCTTTACTGTAGACATATCTCAATGAAATTGAAATATGTTATTCAAGTTCCCTATTGGGTGTTTCCCGTATAAAATGTAGGAAATACCACCACCGATTTATGTACAGGGACACTTAAAAGTATTCCAAAGCATTGTGTTCTATAAGAGATATATCTATAAATTAAATTTTAATAACTTTACTTTCCACGAAGTTTTAGGAAATTGAAACGTGTTATATAAATGCACAAAAAAATTCATTGCCTGAATTATAGCCTGAATAGCATTAGATTTACAGGGTGACACAAAAATATTCATTTATATTAAGAGCTATAAATAAAAAATTGCTAGAATTGTACTTTCGTTTACATTAAGCATTTTTAATACTTTCTAACATTTTTAAGTGTGAATATGATTTCAGTTTGTGTATCTGTCCATCTGTTTGTCTGTCTGTCTGCCCGCGCTCTAACTCCCGTAAATATTTATGGAATATTTACGTAAATATTTATGGAAACTGATATATTTTATTCAAGTTTACAATCGGATGTTCCTTATTGAAAATGGAGTGAATATCTCTTCTGGTTTGTGTACAGGGACACCCAAAAGCATTCGAAAGCATTGTGTTCTATGAGTGTTATATTTATAAATATTTTCCGTATAGAATGTTCCCCATTTAAAATGACATTAATAGGTCCTGTATAACTAGTTTGTTTACAGGGACAAAAAAAAAAAAAAAAAAAAAAAAAATGCCAATGCATTACGTTTTAGGACAGAATTTTTTGAAAATATTTCAACTGTATAAATCATAAAATATTGAAATGCATTGTTAATATTCTAAAATAATGTTTTGTATACAATATCATACGATTAACTTTCCTTTTTACAGGGCTAAACTAAAATATTCAGAGAAATCAAAAGCTGTAATTATAATCTAAGGGCTGCATTTTCTTTTTCGTTAAGCCTTTTTAACACTTTCCAAAATGCCTAAGAAAAATTTTAAAATCAATAAATCGGTATATTTTTCAGTCCTTATGTCTGTTGTGTGATAACGTAGGCAAAGAATACTAAAAGTTATTCGATACAACAACTACGTACAGTTGGAAAGTGTTACTAATCAATGCGCACTGCATGATTTTTCTTTCTCGTTTTATTATCCAGTGGTTTTGCCTGATAACACAAACTAGATAATTTTTAGTGTATCTTTCTTCTGAAAAATATATGTAAGTTATTATAGCAACTGAAAATCGAAATTGCCAGATTTGGTTTCATAAACCGTACAATATACTGAACGTAAAATGAGTGTTTTACATGAGTGTGTGGGGATGAAATATAGGCTACTTGCATACAAAACATAATTTATCTCTCTTTTTTTTTTTTTTTTTTTAGTAACATAGTTTATGTTCATAAATTGAAATCTTAAGAAAAACAAAATGAAATCTTTTACAGGCAGAAGTCACAGACTGATCCCTAACAGCACAGTTAGGCTTAACTTATCCACAGTACATCTTAAGGACGTTTCTGGGATGTCTTTTCATCCAGAAGACATCTTGAAGATATCCTGGGGAAGCGATGTGCTGTCTGGGATAATACCTCTTTTCCATTCCAGCTCATTCCAGATTTGTCTTGTAACACTGAATCCACAGTTCCCCTGTAATATCATTTGAATAGAGTTGATTGCAGAAAATGCATCATGCAATCGGCAATAGTTTAAACTCTCAGAGAAACCGTCAACTAGACGTCCTCACTAGCGTCGCTAGCACAGTGTTGCCAGATTTTGAAACATTTTTATTCAATATCCACCACTTAATTTGAATGTGACAGTTACCACTTTGAAGAAATATTGACTATTATGTATTTTAAATATCACTTTAGTGACTACACTGTTAAAAAATTCTGTAAATTTAATTTAAATATTTATCCAGAATCTCTATAAATTTACAGTAATTCTTAGTTAAAAGTGAATAATCGAGATTCTCAATCTTTATTCTGTATTTTTACCTAATTTTATTATTTAATTTTTTTAATTAAAATTAAAAATGACTGTTTCTACTTTAGAAAAAACATTCTAAGTCCGAAATATATTCTCACCAATAATTAATTAAATTAATATTAGTTATTAGAGTGAATATGTAAAATAAGTTTTTTAACATCTCCGTTTGTAATTAATCTGTAACATCTCTGTAATTTTATATAAGACTTAAGATAATACTGTTTTAGTGAAACCAGTAGGCAGGGCTAATTTGTTTGGGATGTCATCACAAAACAGTCTGTCACCAGCAATGCGTTAGTTTTACAAAATAAATGAATTTGTATAGTAAAAATTGGAATGTTAATTTGAAAAAAAAAAAAAAAAAAAAAAAGGAAAAAAAGAAAAGGAATCACGAAAAAAAGGAAACTGTAAAGCTTTTCCTGTAGAATTTTTACTTTTTGTTATAGATTATACAAATGATAACTTATGACGATCCTCTAAGGCTAAGGAAATATCAACGTAACTCGAAAATGAATGATAGGAATGAAATGTAAGTTTAAATAGCCGCGTTTTTGATGATGCTTATTCTATTCGTGCTTAAATTAATATACGTGAGAATTCACTATTTTATGCAACATGAATTTATCATTTTCGTAGTTAAACATATGTTTTTTAATTGAAAATATACAGGGAAAATGTTTGAGTAATCTTGTTCTAACGCACTAAAAAAAAAAAAAAAAACGAGTTTTTTGGAAGGTATGCAATAATTATCTGCTGATTTTTTTAACATTAGCATCCTCAGATTTTGAAAGATTATAACTCTATGAAAATTTGAGAGACCTATAGAAATTATACAATTTTCTGGAATAATTTTATCGAAATAATTAGGGAAAAAAAAATCAAAAATTGGCGTTGCCCTTTGAAAAAGTAAATTTGCGCTAATTTTAGTATGTTCAAAAAGCTAAGTACACCATTATAAATTAGTCGTTATTACCAGTGTTACCACATCTGGCGGATTTTTTTATTCAATAATCACCAATAATTTTCAGAAGTGATATTCGATATACATAATAGACTATCCCTCTTCGAAGTGATTAGGGAAATGTTACAATTAAAAATTTTTGGTGATCATTGAATAAAAAATCCTCCAAATCTGGCAAGACTGGTTATTACTAATCCATTGGTACCAGCAGAATTGGTACGATGGTTTGCGTTTTTTTTTTTTTTTTTGCTCACTCTATGTTTTGTCATTAACCTATTCATGTTTGAATGCTTCTCAGAGAAATGTAATATCACTAATCTCTTAACTGTTTTTACCTCTTTTTATATTTCTTGTCATTATCATTGTGAATAATGCTCACATTCTTAATACTTTTTCTTAGTATTCGGCACATTTAACAATATTAATTTAAAAATATTAAAATTATCTGAATATAGTTGATATATTTAATCTATCAACATTAAACATCTTTATTCTTTCTGAAAAATGTAGGATTGGGTTTTAAGTTAATAAAATTTTTCATTTCACATTGTTGCCCAATTTTAGTACCCGTTTTTTTTCACACTTCATTCAGAGTTGTTATTTTGCCCAATGTTTTTGTAAAATGTCCGATACACTGGATAAAACTGGAAAAAACAGTACAAAAAAAAAAAAAAAAAAAAAAAAAAAAAGAGACAAAATATAATTCGTTGGACTGTATAGGTTTCATGCATAAAATTATTTTGTTAAAGCAATAAATTGTACTATTTTATTAAAAATTAATAATTTGATGAATACAAAGCGTGATTTCATTTTAATCACAATCAATAAAAAATCATAAAGAAAATGCTATTTATATAGTTATATATAGATTGCAAATGCTACAAAGCAAATATGTTGTTGACTATCATTACATTATCATATTGGATATTGAAAAAAAAAGTTATTTAATGCTATACCTAAACTTTTAAAACTAAAGAAATAGATAAGACCGCAGCCAGAAAAAAATTTCGTGCATAATGTTGTACGAATTCAATACATAATGTAGACAGTTAAAAGGGAAAAATTACTTAACCCCTTTCGAAAGAGGCTATTTTCAATATCAGAGATTTTCATGATCCATGAGATAGATTAAAATATAGATAACGGAGGGGCCAAATTATTACGGATTGTCCGTAATTTTAATACCGGGAATTTTTTAATGTATTCTTTTGTAATAATTATCTGCAATTTAATAGGATAAGTTTCACTTTTTCTTAATTGTGGTATGAAATTGATTTTTCGTTTGTAGTAACTTGGCAACTCTGCGCAGTTTTGCCAGATTGGGGACATTTTTATTCAATATCCCCCGTTGAATTTTAATTGTAATGGTTGCCTAATTACTTCGAAGGTTAATCGTTTATGTTATTATGTATATAAAATATCACTTCTCAAGATTATTGGTGGTAGTTGAATAAAAAAAGTCCTCAGTCTGGTAACACTGTCTCTGAGACAATAATTTGTTTACTTGTCATTTTCTTTCAATTTTATATACTATTTTACTTACTATATCTAACTATTTTTTTATCCAAGAATTTTAAAAATTAAATTTATATAGTCATTCATTCGATAATTTTATATTCTTGTTTTAATTTTATAAACAAATTATTTATTGATAACAGAAATTCCAGATGAAATAAAGATACAAAGTTAAACTTTACCTCCAAATACAAAAATCCTTATTTATTTATTTTTTCCACAAAAATAATATATATAATAATGTTAATGTATGCACACTTGCATATGAGTGTGTATGTGTATATAGACATGTAGATATATTTATAAGCAATTTGGCAATCATGCAAAAATTTCATGAGAAATAAAAATCTCAAGTGACTTCAGTCGACTTTCTGAACATTAAGTAAATCACTGGTGTTCATATAAAATAAATTAAGAGAAATCATTAAATAAACAAAAGAAATTATAACAAGATGTTTGTTTATTTTCCTCCAAATAGCATATTGTTTAATGAAACGTAATATACGCAAATTCATTTTTGGATCCCTATAAAAGAGCTATTAGTGCTACATTTACCAAAATGTATATTGTTCAAGCGACCTAGACATGTAACATGTATATACATTTAAATCTCAATCGAATGGGCCATTTAGACGCTATCACACTTTAAATGATTTTGGACCATTCGCCATAATAATAAAGAATTTTTCGTTGTGTCCCTGTAAAAATGTGCTATTAAGTGCTAGATTCATCAAAATCCAGAGGTTTCCCTATAGAGTTTCAGAGGGTTCTGTGGCTTGGCCATATTGTTGACCAAATAGCACTCTTCATGGCCGTCATCAAAAAAAAAAAAAAAAAAAAAAAAAAAAAAAAATGCACCATTACTGCCTTTTGTTGAAAATAATCTTAAAAATGGAGATTAAATGTAAAAAAAATTATTATGTACAGTTATCAACATTGACTCATACATTAGTAAGAAGTAAAATTAATGTGTAAAGGAAGCTAAAATTTAAAACTTTTCCTTGTATCCATACCCAAATTTTTAAATTGAGTGTCTGGATTTTAAATGTAAAATGTGTCCTTAAGAACTCAAAACTGTCCTCAAGTATCTAAAAGTGTCTTTTTTTTACTAGCACTTTTTAAATCTGACGAAAACTCTGAAAATCTATACATTGATCTATAACATGTATGTACACTGAATCGAATAAGGCATTTACATAATAACACACTTTAAATAATTTGAGCCCGTAGGTCCTACTGATAGAAGATTTTCCTTTTTGTCCCTAAAAAAAAAAAAAAAAAAAAAAAAAAAAACTATAAGTATTAGATTCTCCAAGTTTTCGCAGTTCATGCTATTTTAACCAATAATATTACATGCGTACCGATTTTAACTTTTTCGAGCAAAGTGCTCAGACAGTATCTTGTTCGCTCACATACATAACGTCATCGTAAAAAGTAGCAAAAATGAACTCAGGGACCTCAAATTATATAGATACACATAAATTTCAAAATCAAATTTCTTTCATGATTACAATACTTTCTTTACATATGTGCGTGCAAAAAGTAAAGAATTATATGGAAAAAAATGTGAATAATTCAATTTTATTATGCTTACTAACAAATTTTTAAAAGATATTTATGACGACACGCTTTTGAAAGCAGTGGGGGAAAGGAGGGGCAAATTAAATTGAAACTATAAAATATCACTATTGCATCCACCTTTAGAAAAATACAGATATATTTATTTATGAAATATTGCTAATTTTGCTGATTTTATGCATAAACGCCAATATTTTAATTTATTCCGGAGTATTTTTAACCTCGCATTTATTTCGCACCACTTTATTTATACAAAAAAATTCTCCAATATATAACTTTGATACAATAAGAAAAATATAGCCTTAAAAAATAAGTGGTTTGAAAAAAAAAGAGGGGCTAAAAATATTCCAAAAGAATTTAAAATGTTGGCATCTATTTTTTATGTCTACTTTCAAATATTTAAATTGATTATATACACATACACATATTAACACTTTCGCGACCGCTGACGTAGATTCACGGCATTTGAAAATATCTAACTCCAGTAGTGGACGTTTCTTTCTCAATTTATATGCTATTTATTTTTTAACCCTTTCCGGCGCAAGACAATTCGGATCCTTTAAACTACACTGCCACCGGAATTCCTGAACTAAATTAAAGTAAAAGAAATTTTGAATTTTAAGGTTTAAAAAAAACCGGCCTTTTCTGATATGTTAAAACGTAAGTTTTTTCTAAAAAATTTCTGGGATGAATTCTTGCAGTTGGGAAGTGAAATTAGGTGGTATAAAATATATCCCACCGCACATGAAAGGGTTAAAAATATACCCAATATTCATATTTGTACTATCAATATACGAAGGATATAAATGTTTTGATTAGAAAGAGTATAATCTATATCCTTTTGTAATATAAATGTGCGTGCACAAAATTTTGTTCTGAAATATTGTAACTGAGGAGAATAATGCCCACAGGCGGGCCTTACTTTGAAAAAGAAAAAAACATGCGATCGCGAAAGTGTTAAAAAATATTTTTTTTTTTTTTTTATATATGGAAAGAATAAAGCTAATTTTTAATTTACAACTCGTAAATAACTAAAAGGAAACAAAAGTGGACAAAATGGTATTTTGTCCGAGGCGGTTTTAACCACCTTGATTTATTCCGAAGAATTGTTAGTACCCACTTTTTATCACACTAGTAATGTTGACATTGAGGAGTATTTTACTTCATATTTAATCCGAAACGCATATTCAGTGCCCGCAGCAGTCCTATATTTTTAAGTGCATTTTATTATTTTCCCACTACTTTAATCAATCAGTAAAATTTTACATATAGCTTTAGCTTCAAAATCTTGACAAAAAAATTATAAAAAAAAAATAGTGGTATTAAAACAATAAAACACACGTGAAAATGTAGGACCGCTGAGGCACTGCATATTTAAAAAAATTTTACTACATGTAAAGAAAAAAAAAAAAAAAAAAAAAAAAAAAAGCGGATATTAACAGTGCAGCGAAGTAAATTAGAATGCTGGCATGTTTGCACTTTATCTGTAGTGAAATTTTTTTCAATATATAATTGCCGTTAAATATGAAGACTTAATATTCTTCCAGAAATTGGGTGTGAGGAAAGGGCGGGTACTAACAACGCTCCACACTAAATTAAATCGTTGGCATGTCTGTTTTTGTCTACTGGAAACTTGTAAGAGCAATTTTTATTTTATTTAGTCTGTCAAAATTCTTGCAAACATATATAAAAAAATTATATGATAATTTTGTGGCACGGAAAAAGCGTAAAAATTAGCAGCAATAAAATGTTATATTTATAACTTTTACATTTTCAGTTCTATAGCTTTTACATTTGCAATAATATTTTTGAATCAAATTCTTACTTTGATTAACATATATATTCTAGAAAAGTTCAATTATGAACCTTTGAAGGAAAAATATTCTATTCATCGTTCCAAGTGTCCGGAAATTTCTTCTTACTAAAGAACTTATGTGAGATATTAAGCACGTATAAAGGATGATTCCTCTTTCCTCTTTCAATATCGTAAGAGTAAATATTGAATTATATAAGTCGCTTGTATTCTGCGCGAGAAAGTTATTTACGGAACGCAAAATGACATTTCAGATTAGATTATCGCCCGTCAATCTGAATTAGTTGGTAAAACGAAATAACAAATGGACATTCATCTAAAAATAAAAATAATGCAATATATAAAATGTGCCTATTCATATTTCATATTTCATTTTCTTTTTTAACTATTTATAACGAGTTAAATAAAAGTTTTGAAAATTCATACGATTTTATAAACTTCCAAAATCGTAATTTGCCAATTATTAAGAAGTTATATAGGTATAATTAGAAAAGTTATTATTTGTTTATTAGCAGTGTCACCTATTTTATAAGAATATACACTATACAAAAGCAATTCAAAGAAAACATTTTTAAGTATACTCAATTTAATCATAACCAAAGTGTAAAAACAACATTTTATTTGCTTATGTTTATGTTCATTTGTTTTTATTATAATAATAAACCGATATTTTTAAATAATTGAAAAAAAAAAGTATATTATATATATATATAAGAGTGTAAACGGAATAGAATATCATTACAAAAACATTATAAAAAGTTATAAAAAAGCACCACAGGACTGATGTTTAAAAGTAATAAATACAAAGCTTTAGTTAAACACTATAAAAAGCAAGAATATCGTTTCATATTTCATTGTTATTTTTGTATTGATAAATGAATACTGATGTAGGATAAATTTAATTTATTTAAACAGCGAAAAGCAAAATCCACTGAATTTTTACGGTAAGCATTGAGAAATGCACAGATTTTGTGTTTATATTTATAAGTTTTATTCACCGATTATCTCGAAATTTTTATTTTGGTGGGTAGGTTGATACTCTAAGTGAAGACTGGAAGGAATGTTATACCTTTTATTTTGTTAAAGGGGGCCTTAGGTCATATTGACGAAAATATCAGGGAACTTTTCAAAATGCTAGGCGAAAGAGTGCGATGTTTGTTCGAATCCGGTAACTTTCGACTACTACTTTTGAAAGCCGAATCTCCAAGCAACTTGTAGGGCTATATGTTTTGCGATTCCCAATTTTTATTTGGTCCATATTTCGTTTCCTTTATAATTAAAATTTGTGATTCAAAATATTCTTAAATTGCAACTATGATTATGGTATATTATTTCGTTCTAGAGGGAGTTTTAAAATATAGTAAAATAAAAGTTTCTAAAGCCGCCCACACAACGTGGCGGTTAGCGTCGTTGACAGAGGTACCAAGCTTAATAATTTATTCAGGACAATTTTATGCTCCGTTTTCATTTCGCACGAGAATTTTTTGTAAAATATTTCTCTCCAACATATGACAACGATTAAATAAGAATAAAACTCATTCTTCAGCATTACTGGTGTGAATAAAAGGCGGTTAATAATTCTTTGCAAAAAATTATAAACTTTTCATCTCTGAGCTGACTCTCACAAAGAAGAGTCCGGGTTCAAATCCCGGACAAGGCATGAATGGGGTGTCTCTGTTATGGACGGCGACGGCCGCACATTTTATGCTCCTTCAAAGATGGCCATCAATTCGGCGGTCCCTGGCAAATGCTTAGCCGCAAATGTCGCGTCATTTGAAACAAAAAAAAAAAAAAAAAAAAAAAAAAAAGAAAGAAAAGAAGAGAAGAGAAAATGGAAAACACGATTTACGAAACAAGCGCAAGTAAACATGTAGATCCTATTTTTATCTGATAGTTAAAAAAATAAATCACTCAAGGGTAAATTATGAAGTTTTTCGCCTAAAAATAAATATGTAATTATAAAATAAAAATGTTTCAAAATATGCTATATGGATAATATTTTCAGACAGTTTGAATGTTGTAAGTTAGCATGTATTTTAATGGCAAAAGAAGGCAACTGTAAATAAATGCTTGACATTAAATACATATATATACACTAAGCGACAAAAAAAAAAAAAAAAAAAAAAAAAAAAAAAGCCGCACTTGGATATTTTTCATTTTTTTTTCTGTAATCGCTAATTTTATTGTTTAAAAAGTAAATTTTTGAACAGATTTTTTCACGTTGTGTTCCGCATGCAATTTAGGATTGAACCAAGTGTTAAAAACAAGATGCATTTGTTCGGAAAGTTGTAATTTTAGAAAGTATTTCAAAAATGGCAAGAATAAGGCAATTAACGATACCATAAAAAATATTAATTTTAGGGCGAAAAAAAAAATATTTTTTAATACATGGGGTAACAAAATGATTAAATGTTAATACAATATTAGAGCTCTAGTTTTTAGCAAGATATAATATTTTTTGGCTGTTTAAACTGCAAATTTCTCCTTAGGCGGCCACGTTACTCATCCAATCGAGATGACCGCAAGTTAAAAAGTCAGCGCTTAAAAAATCAGTTTGTAATACATTTAGAACATAGCAGGGATTCAGAAAAAGTGTTTAGTAATATAATTTATCTAAATACAGTGAAATAACAATTAAAGAAAGCAGGTTTAATTGCCAGAAAATCTGAAAAAAAAAATTTTCTTTACGAAAAGATCTAGAAAACCAAGACATTAGAGGGTTAAAAAAAATTAAAAAATGCTCAATTAATTACTGGGCTGAAATTGTTCCGTCTGATGAGTCAAGTTTAACTTATTTCGAACTGATGGAAACAAGCACGAAAATGTGACTGAATTAATGAAAATCGCACTCTTAAAACAACGACATATTCCCCGTACATTACGATGCGAAAATGCATAATTTTTCGTTGTGTCTGACAAATTTCCATGTTCAAGGGATCAATTAACCCGAAATAAAACTTGGTCATTAAAAAATGCATACCTGACCGACTACTTTGGGGGTATTTCAGACTCTTCCATAATCAGCATTTCAAGGGGATAATGCACCTTGTTATACGGCGCTTGTGATACATTTATTTGATTCAAGTTGTTAAAAATACTTATCCATTCACATGATCTATAATTTTGTAAGTTATCTTAACTTTTTTTATTTAAAATTAAATCCCACAAAAAATATCGAAAGATTTCTTCTTTATTAGACCTGAAAATTGTCCTAATCTCAATCCGCTAGAAAATGTTTAGTCTATAAAAGAGGATGGGGGTTAGAAATTTGTAGCCTACAACTTCGAAGGAACTAGAAAAAAATATTTATGATATTTGGCCCAGTGAAATTTCTGAGTTTCATGTTAAAAAACTGTAAAATACTATGCCATTGCGCATTAAAGCAGTAATTCCATGTAAAGGTGGGATTATCCAATCCAGAACACATATTTTTATTAAATAATTGTTTAGATCTAACAAATAAATACTTTTATTTCATACATTAAAATAGCACTTATTTATTTCATATTATAAATCATAATAGAATACAAAGTATATATTTATTATATTACGTTTAAAAAGAAAGTTTTATGTAACCTATTCAGATCAATATTGATATTTCTGTTTAAAATGTAGCATGTTATGGCCTCCAAAAGACTTTCTTTTATATTTTCCTATAAAATTCACTCAGAACAAATAATTTATTAAAACTATTACTTATGAAATTTATCTACCATGATGAATGCAGAAGATTTTCATCTTAGAGAAAACTAACACTAAATATCCAAACAAAGAACATCTTAAAAAATACGTTTAGATAATGATTATCTCAAATATGAAGTTTTGTACAGTTATATGCCGTAGAAGTTGAGACATAGTCTTCTCGTTCTAGGGAATATTGCAGTATACCAGCACCACATATTGGCTTATATGCATCGAAAGTGAATGAGAATAATGTCTCTTAATGGTGTTTTCACTTAACAAGTTTTGATTAATTATACGAAAAAGAACCTGAGATAGCTTACCCATAAAGTGAGGAAATCGCTGTATAGCAATGCCACCTGTTGAAAGATTGACGCCTAAATATTATAGGCACAAATTTAGATCAAGATGCAACTACATATAAATTTATATGTAGTTCTGTGGAGTACTTCTTGAGATATAGCCCTCATTTTAATTGTGGAAATTACCATATAGCAGTGCCACCTATTGCGTGGTTTACACCAAAGTTAATAAGGCACTAACATGGGTAAAAATGCATCTACATATAAATTTATATGCAATTCTGTGCAGTAGTTCCTGAGATGCAGATACTACAACACTTTTGTCACACACACACAAGCGCTGACAGACAGGCGTTTTATAAAATTGGTAAAATTGTGTTCTGAGCCTCTCAAAATGTGTAAATCTATCGAAAACCATAAGTCAATTTTTTTCGAATTTAACACTTTATACTATTAAATATAGAAGAAATTAAAATTAAAAGGGAATAAGATGAATCTTTGATAAGTATTAAGGAGATTTAATTATTTGAAAAAGTATAACGCGCTGTTCATCCAAAATTTGCAAATATAGATACATTTTATTTTTTGTAATTTTTCTTCATATAAATCTCCAAAGAACTGCAATATATAATTTATACTTCGTGAAAGAATTTTTTAAAACATACTGTTTAAAAAATCACATTCCGAATCTGAAACTGTAATTTACCTTAAAATTGAAACATCAGAATTGTTCTTTGTTATTTAAATTTTGTTGTTTATTTTGTTATGAGATTATCCCTAATTGTTTTAATTTTTATAATTTGTCCCGGATTTGGGGCAAATTGTAACAGGTACGAAGGGAAACACTAACAATAAAAACGACAATATTTCAAAATGTTTTTTGTTACCAATCATTTATTAATTTAATAAAAAGGCAATGAATAACTAATATTAAATTATAACCTTCTTAGTATGGAAACAATGAATTATATCAAATGAATTATAGTAAAATAAAGAAAAAAAAAAGTATATAATCAACATAGAAGTCAATATTAGTCAGAGTTGAAATTAATTCAAACAAATGATATTTTGTTCATTCTCATAGATTTAACGTGTGGCCACATTTTGCAAATTAAGCATTATAAGCCTTTTTTTCAAGACACTCTCATTGATGAGAAATTTTTGCTTTTTTCCTACCACTATTTTTATGCAATATTCTGTAATTCGTGATTAAATCATGTTTATAATTCGTGATTAAATAATCACGGCGCTATAATGTAAAAACACAGAAAATATTTCTGTGTAAATATATTAGTGGCAAAGAAGCGAAAAAAATTTTCATTTCTTAAAGTTTCCTGAAAATGGGCGGAGACTTTGAGCTTTGGCTGTAATCATCTCCACAAGCCACTCCTCCAAGTCAGTATCTGTATCTGCATAGTTCATACAGTCCTTGAATTTTTTAATTTTCTGCACCACTATTATTTTATAGCAATTTGGGATATTAAAAAATCCTTAAAGCTTAAAAGAAAATATGTCGTATAAAAATACTGGTGGGAGAGTCCTTGAAAAAAGGCGTGGCCGTTCGAACCATGATATGGAACAGCATTCCCAACTTTTATAATTTATTCACAATCAGTTTTAGCCCCGCCTCTTTTTCATACCGGAAATTTTTAAACATGAATTTCTTCTTATTTAATCGTTGTCACATATTAAAGAGAAATAATCTACTAAATTTCTAGTGTGAAAAGAAGGCGGAGCTAAAAATGATTGTGAATAAAGTATAAAAGTTGGGAACGCTGATCTGGAGTTAAAAACATTTTATTTATATTTATATACTTTCGTTTATTTATTTGTTTCTTCCTAAAATATTTTTCTTTCTCTTTATGTTTGTGTTACTTTTTAATTATTTCTTCTAATTATTTTTCTTTAGGGTGATGGGTGTCTAACATTTGTACCTTTCTCGAAGATTTCAGCTGTAGTTAAATAATATATATCTTGACAATTTGCAGCTCTTTCAGATTTCTTTTTATAGTTCCTCATGTTGAAAAAACTCATACAATAAATAATTTGCTTGTTAACATTTAACCCTTTGCGGCGCAAGATAATTCAGATCATTTAAATTATACTGTCACCGGAATTCATGAACTAAATTAAACTAAAAGAAATTTTAAATTTTAAGGGTAAAACACCCAGCCTTTTCTGATATGTTATAAACGTGAATTTTTGTTAAAAAATTTCCGGGATGAATTTTTGCAGCTGGATCATAAATTTTGCGTCCTCGCAGCGAGGACAGTGCGCGCTAAGGGGTTAAAGTAGAATGTCTAATTGCATGAATCAAAACACAGAGGGCAAATTGTAATATGTTACAATTTGCCCCATCGTATGATTTTGGACCTTTTTTTTTACTTATAAAAAAAATATAACAATTTATACAAAAAAAAAAATAAACATGCATTTTATAACTCAACATACAGACTAAATAAATAGCAATAAACACTTCTTTAAAATATCAATTAACATAACTTTAAACAAAATTTACGAAATACATTTTTTTCCACTAACAAGCTAAAATGAAGCAAATGAACAGAACCTCTCATTAACCATTTTTTCACAACACTGATTGTGCTTACCTAATAAAGCGCGTCATTAGAATTATGTTTATCAAAACATCTAATCAAAAATGTTAAAAAATATTTCTTAAATTGCGTGTTACTTCCTACCCCTGTTGTAACGAGCCCTACGCTTCCCTACTAGTTCAGCATCAAAGCGGCAATGTATGGGAGACCGGGGCTAGTAGCGACGATTTCGTCATTTTTTATATTAGATTTAAGATTTGAACTGAAGTTAAACATTTAATATGTCATACCACAGAGTAAACCTTGTGTAATGTATTTATAAAACTATCATTAACATTACTAACGCAGAGCTGCCAACCTAATCCGGCAAATTGTTGGTACCACCCATTTTTCTACATCACTTAATTTTTAGAGTATTTGTTTTCTGAATTCATCGTAAATATATTTGAAGAGAATTACTCTAAAAATTAAGTGTTGTAGAAAAAAGGGCACTACTAACATTTTGCCGGATTGGGTTGACAGCCAGCGTTCCAAAATTTTATAATTTATTCACAATAATTGTTAGCCCCGCCTCTTTTTCATACCGGGAATTTTGAAACATTTTCTTCTTATTTATTATTTCACTTATTAAAGAGAAATAATCTACTAAATTTCTGGTGCGAAAAGAAGGCGGGGCTAAAAATGATTGTGAATAAATTATAAATGTTGGTAACGCTGTTGGCAGCTCTGCTAACGTTCTTCATACCAAAAAATGAATTCTGCGTAACGTCGAAACTTGTCACAACTTGCCCAGTAGCAAGGCTATTAGTGAGATGCTTGGGGCACATCGTGACATACAAATTACACATACAAACACATGTAACATATACAAATTACGTGAAAAAAGTAATAAAATGGGATATATTAAATCAACAATGAAAATTTTATTAACTTATATCGTTCTTAACACAATAAAAACGCTTTAATTTTTTTTTTTTTTAATAACTCTGTAAACCAAATGAAAAAAAAAAAAAAAGAGTTAAATTACCAACACTTGTAAACTATTAGTCTTGTATAAAGCTACATTTACAGACAAGTAACAATAAAAATAAAGAAAAAAAACTGTGTTAATCAGGAAAGAATTAAAAAGTAGGCTAACAAAAATGTTTGGCCATATTGATCTTTGATTCGGTAACTTACTACAACGTGGAGGTCTGTACCCTATAGGTGTATCTATATTTTTAATCATTCATTGTTATCGCTTATTGCTTGTCGCTTATCGCTTGCCGCTTATTGCTTGTCGCTTATCGCTTATTGCTTATCTTACATTTGGCATGAGCCCATCTTTTAGCTCATCACCCAGTTTTCTCCGGATCTAGAAAATTTTTATTGCTCCAAGCAAAGTAAACATAAGCAATTTTCGTTATCTTCAGAGGTATACAATTCCTGCTCCTTAATTTTATTTAATAATGTAGTTTTTTTTTTTTTTTGTGTGTGTGTGTGTGTGTGTGTGTGTATGTGATGCACTGTTTGAACTTTTCCTATAGCGTGAACATCACATATGTTTTTTTTTATATCCCATTTCAATATTTTCTTCCATATTGGTACTCTTCTTCTTATTCATATATCTAAGAAGTGACATTCAGTTTACACGAAATAGTTCTTCGTTTTCCATAACTGCACCTTCCAGAATTTACTTCTATTGCAGCCGACTCATAATCTTCTAATGTATCATTTGCTCTTTCAATAAGCCTATTGTAATTTAGCATAATTTTTCGTGAAATATAAAAACCTGCATTAAAAATCATGCCTGGGCAAGTAGACACTGTCACAACATGCCTCCTACACTTCGTCACAAATAGCCCCGGGTTACGTCGTTCTGAACTTTATTCATTAGTTTTCGAAAAGTTGTTATCCTTAACAAATGAAATTCATAGAATAACAGCTCAATCTATAAATATTTAGATAATGCTTAGGAAGTTTACATACCTCGCGATACCTCGTGGCAATGACGATTCTAATGTAGGTCACAAAACTTACTTTTGCAATAGAAAACACGATAAATAAAATTTTATCTCGAAAACAACGAAACGCTATACTTCCATACAAAACACATTACAATAATCAACCTCTTCACTCACATGACGCGACAGGTTCTGCAACCTACCGGCTCATTCAAAAAGCCCTATGGCACAACTTGCCCCCTGGCACAACTAACCCCAGACTCCCCTATTTTTAAATTCAAGCTCCTTAGTGCATTTTTTTCTTCCAATTAAATAGTATTTTAGCGTCTTTTTGAAACAATTAAATGTGTAAAAAGCAGAAAATATTTTTATTTACTTACTTTTGATATAACTTCTGTAAAAAAAGAAAAGGGAGATATACACATGCATTTTTGAAGGATTTAGGAAACAACGAGAATAATACATATTACATAAAAAATAATAATAATAAAAATGCTACAGAAGTTTCTAAGTAAACTGCTCAATTTGAAGCAATAATAATTTTATACAGCAACATTTTTGAGAATATTTCAGATTTATACATACCTGCCAACAGTTTAATTACTATTCCGTAGTGTTGTTAGTCCCACCCTTTTTTCACACCGGTAAATTTGGAGAGCAATATTCGCCAAATGCAATTTCGATTAAGTAAGAAGAAAAATACTATCAAAAATTACTGGTGTGAAAAAAAGGCAAGGCTCACAAT
Source organism: Salticus scenicus (assembly GCA_963930645.1). Taxonomy (NCBI): domain Eukaryota; kingdom Metazoa; phylum Arthropoda; class Arachnida; order Araneae; family Salticidae; genus Salticus; species Salticus scenicus. Next base: position 61,340,260 of record OZ005651.1, read on the forward strand.
ACTACTGCATATTAATTAGGATGTTTTCTTATATGGGTTTATACACTGATGCCAACATTTTAATTTATTCCGGAGTATTTTTAGCCCCGCCTTTATTTCGCACTATTTTATTCATAGAAAAAATTTCTCCAATATATAACTTCGATGAAATAAGAAAAATTAACTCTTCAAAAATAAGTGGTATAAAATAAAGGCGGGGCTAAAAACACTCCGGAATAAATTAAAATGTTGGCATCTATGGTTTATATACCGTAATTTTCAGTATATAATTCGTAGGTAAAATAAGTCAGTTTTGCACCAGAAATTTTTATTAATTATGTTTGTAGGAATTGTTTCCACAAAAATATATACAGTGTTTTGTTAACCCGGTAGATGTCGCTATCGACAGCGCCACCTGGTACAAATTGCGCACTTTTTATTCATCTGTCATCAATAATTTTAAGAAGCGATACAATCGACGTTTCTGCGATGTTATTCGTCATTTATGTATATCAAATGAACCTTCCAAAAATTTTTGGTGGCTATTGAATAAAAAAAATCTGGCAACACTGAAAGATGGGCAGCAAATCGACCAACTAGCGACTACTAAAGGGTTATATGAAATTTTCAGTGGAGGAATTACACATTTGACCACTACATCTGACACGTCTCAGAGATAACGGTGTTTTTTTCCCTCTCTCTCTCTTTTCTTTAAATATTCATTAGTTCAATATGCTCTAAAATATATACAGGGTTTGTCCGGAAAGTAATAGGACTGATTTTCTTCCGCCGCGATTGTACTTCGGAGCGTGCGCGCACCGACTGGATCCGGTAGAGGACGTTCCTAGCTAACGAACGAGCGGCTGGTCAGTTATCTCCGAGCACCTGGAGAGTCAGGACAGGCTTTTTCGCGCGACGTGTTTCTGTGAGTGGTGCAAGCCTACCCCCAATTTTTGAATAACGTAATCACAGGTGACGAGTCATGGATCTTTGAGTATGATCCCGAGACAAAGAGGCAATCTTCCGAGTGGCACACGCCGGCGTCTCCTCGCCCAAAAAAGGCCTTCCCTCGCCCTTCCCTTTTTTGGGCGAGGAGATGCCGGCGTGTGCCACTCGGAACATTGCCTCTTTGTCTCGGGATCATACTCAAAGATCCATGACTCGTCACCTGTGATTACGTTATTCAAAATTTGGGGGTCACTTTTACTTGGGGGTCGGCTTGCACCACTCACAGAAACACGTCGCAGGAAAAAGCCTGTCCTGACTCTCCAGGTGCTCGGAGATAACTGACCAGCCACTCGTTCGTTAGCTAGGAACGCCCTCTACCGGATCCAGTCGGTGCGCGCACGCTCCGAAGTACAGTCGCGGTGGAAGAAAATCAGTCCTATAACTTTCCGGACAAACCCTGTATGTTGGAGATTTTTAACGTAAAACAAAATTTGAAATTCAGTGCATGAACAAAATTAAATTATTTTTCTTCTCTAAACTTCTTCTAATAGAGTTTTTAGAACTGGAAACAAAGAAATAATAAAAAAAGTTACATAGTTGCAAACTTTTATAGTTTTTGGCTAACTTGAAATCAGATTTGAAACTTAATTGAAATGTTATTTTCCGTATATGTACCCAAACAGCACACTTAACCCAGGTACATCCTATGTATGTCTTCCTTGAATGTTTTTTCATCCACAGGGTTTCCTTATGATGACCTGAGGAGAAGATGTGCTGTTAGGGTTCAGACATTAATTTTTTTCTTTTTTTTCAGAAACATTAACACTAAAATATATTGTTATTTTGTTGTTATTAACTAGCACTATTTGTATTAGAGTGATTTTTAAAGAGAATGAATAAATTTTTAAACAAAAGTAAAGGTAAAAGTTTAAAAAATAGTAATTATTTACTGTAATTCACTAAACATTCATAACTGTTCTAAGAATGCCAATAAATAAATAAAAAAATCTCTACATTTTTACTTTCTTCTATGTGTATATACAGAAAAAGCATTGGATTCGTGAAAATTTTCGAAGTCAAGTTTTCGATGGATTTACACGATTTGGGATGTCCTGAACACGATTTGACTGTTTTTGAAAATTGTCTGTCTGTCTCTCTGTGTCTGTCTGTGTGTGTGTATAACAAATGTTTTGGACGCTATATCTCACGAACCAATGATCGAAATTTAACCAAACTTGGTATTTAGTTGGACCCTGACAAAAACTGTCTCTGATTAGATTTGTGGAACAAATCTCAACAGGTGGCGCTGTGATCGCAATTTTTCTAAATTTTCAACATGGCAGTATAGGACAAAATTTCGTATAAATGTTCATAATGGGAGTTATTTTAATTGTGTGACTGTAAAATTAATATGAATTATTGATAATAGTAATAGTTAACTACGAAAAAAATTTTGTACATGTGGGGGCATCGCTTCCTACCTGGGGGGAAGTACCCCCGGGGGGAGTAAATTTTCAATATGGGTATCTTTCGAAAGATCTCGTCAATACTTTTAAAACGAATAGTTGAACTATAGATCTGTGATAATTTAAAACAAAGTTATTGATTTTTTTTTACTTTTAATGAAAAAAAAAAATTGAAAAAACTTGTTCCTTTTGATTTGCAAAATATTGACATCTTTCGGGATTTAGTGATAATATAATTCTGTCAGATAAAAATTGTTGGCATTTATAATGGAAAATAATTTGATAAATTAATAAATAATTTGTATTGAATAAATTTTGTGTAAAATTATAAAGAAGAAACTCATGTGGTGGCCACATCATACTAGTTTTTTTAAGAATTAAATTTTAACAAGCAATAAATAAATAAATAAATAAATAAATAAATAAAGGATTAACAACAAAATAGGGGCAAAGGGGGAAATAAACCAGTTAACGGAAGAATCAAAAGAAACCAAAATTAATAAGAGTAATCTTTAAGATAAAAATATATGAGAAAACGCTAAAAATGTAATATAATCATGACTGCCATCAACGCTAATTAATATTCCGTAACATTGTTTATATTCAAACCTTTAATTAATAACCCTCCGAATTATAAATTAGGATGTTGGCAGCTCTATGTATATGTAACTACAAATAAATAAAAAGAAAAAAAACCCTTGAAAGAAAGTTGTGTGAAAAAAGGGCGGGTGCAAGCAATGATCTGGAATAAATTAAAATGTAGGCTGGTCTGAATTACTGTTAATTAATGTAATATAGGGCAATTTTTCCTTCTTTTTTTAAAAACTTTTAAAATGCATTTTACTTCTCCTTGTGACACGATTTGCAACTGAAAAATAAAAATCAGCTTTAAATATTTACCATTTACAAACAGTATAATTATTTAAAATTAGGAAAATGAACTGTTCTAAACTTTCGTTTTGAAATTTTTATATTATGTTGCATAAGAATCACACTTTGTTAAATTGTTTAGTGTATCAATGCAATAACTGAGGAAATTTTTGATTGAGTTTTATTATTAATATTTAAATTCATGAATTATTGCACTTAAAAGAAATCACAATAATGTTTAATATTACATTATCAATTCGAGATAATTATTGATATAGTAATTATTTTTAGCCCCGCCTTTATTTCGCATCACTTTATTTATAGAAAAAAAAATTCTCCAATATATAACTTCAATAGAATAAGAAAAATTTGCTCTTAAAAAATAAGTGGTATGAAATAAAGGCGAGGCTAAAAATACTCCGGAATAAATTAAAATGTTGGCATCTACGAGTAAGTAACAATACGAAACATCGCGTCAAGTATGAGTTAGGTAGTGGGAGATATCAACAGATTCCAACGAACATTTGTTGAATATCAGCCAAATATTATCAATATATGATCTTTTGTACCTCACATTGATGATCTCTGAATATATTGAATGCATTAAGAAACTTTGAAACGGGATTTTGTGCGACATCTACTCCGAAATAATGAACCAATCAGTACACCATCTTTGTGTCATGATATAAGAACTGGCTCACAGTTATAAAGGCAACGCAGAAACTGAAACAAAAGTGAAAGCTGAATTGGCGTTTCGAAGGTAAAACACTTCATACCATAATCCAGTTTAATTTTTAATTGCATTCGTTACGAATCCCATAAAAAAAAATTAATAAATAAATAATAAAAAAAAGTTGCCGCAAAAGCATGTTAATTAATCTGTTCTGTTATCGAGGAAAATAAAACAGCGAAAATCACACACGAATTTCGGTTTTGACGTTTCAAAGTTGGAGATTTTGATGTTACAGATCGAGAACACCGAGGCGTAAGACTGAACTTTAAACATGGGGATTTGCTAGCACTGTTCGATAGAGATGACGATTTTTATTGTTTCCATGCAGTAGGAAAGATTAAGAGGGCAGGAAGACAGATGCCACATAAATTGAGCCAAACAAAAAAATGAGGGACAACAAGGAACATGCCTTGAGGCGCATGAATCTGCTAAACAAACATTACAGATGATGTTCCTTGTAGAATATCCTTATGAGACATGAATAAAAGACAAGTTATGGAAATCTAAAATACTTAGGTGAATCCCAGTGGAGCAACAATATCAATGCCGAAACGTCACATTCATTGCAAAAATATTCTCTTATGCATCCGATTGGAAATGATGTGTGTTCTCCATAATGAACTGTCTACAAGTCATGTATAACTGTTCGACGCTAAAAGCAACAATTATTGTGACTGAAACAAGAAATCGGACGAAAACGTGTATTTACTGGATAACGTGAGGCCTCATGTTCAGAGCCTGATTAAGGGGGAAGCACACATTATCTCCGCTCTCACCGGAATATTTTTACAATTATTTCTTACTTCATGTCATAGAAATTCCACGCTCTGACGAGAAAATATTTTTTATAAAAATGAACGGTGTAAAACAATCCAATTTACTCACCGTTATTAGACACCAGAATTCTTTTAAAATAATTTTTAATGAGAATTTTCTGTTTATTATAGGGGGAAAGTATTTGTTAAAAAATAACGGTGTAAGTATAAATAATGTGTGCTTCCCCCTTAATCAGGCTCTGCTCATGTTGCAAAACCTGCCAAGGACACTTTAAAAACGCTTAAGACAGCAGTTTTGGTCACCCGGCGTATCTCCTTCCCAGCGGAGCCTCGCCACATCTCCTTCGAACTATTATTTATTTCTGTATTGTTTTTGTTCTTGTACTATTATTTGTTTCGGAATAATCTGCACTGATTAAGCACACTGTAAATTTTATTAGAAAAAAATGGGGCATACACTATCTACCAATAAGTATTAGGACACTTTCGAATTTAGACGCTTTGATAATAACTTCACAAATTCTTTAGGAATCATCTTGAAACTTTAGAGTGTAAAGAACATGTTTTACCTCATAAATTTTAGCGAATGTTTTGTCCTGAAAAGGAAAAGAAGACCTGTAATAAATTAAAAAGTCAAAACGTTTTAGATGACCTTGTAAAAAATAATGTTTGAAATGCGTGTCATCTGTAGCATGTGATTTTAAGGCTTCTTCTTTTTATCTGAATAAATTTTTATGAGGCTACCATGTACATTCATGGAGATGTAACGGTTTGCTTAAAATGCTGTAAAAATAATTTCCACTCTTTTAATTATAACACATATGTATTAGACCCAGCTAAAAATTTGTAGGAAACTTGGCATACTACAATAGAAACAGTATACTACAATCAGAATGCAAAAATGTTAAATATCTTACGAAATATGAGCATTTGTTCTGAATAATATTTAACTACGCATGCGCAAGCTTTAAAAAAATTTCATTTGCATAATTTAATAGCCAAATGCATTGAGCTACTTATATGAAATCCTCAAATTAAGGCTCCTATATATACGAGCTGGCGCATCAGGCCTTTTGTTGCCTTAGGGTTGCCACATGTACCCAGCGCGTTTCTCTGATAAACAAACGACAAACATTTTTTTTATCGTCTTACGTTACTTTTTTTTATTATATTTCATAATTTTTGCTAAGTAAACTATGATATGGAAGTTTGTTTAGCGATAAACTGCTATAATCATTCAAGAAGTGAATATAAAGTGTTCACAGACCTTCTATTACTGTGTATTTGAGTTTTGGCGACATGTTGTAAAAGAAACAGAAACCGCCGTAACAATACATCTTACTCCAGTACATCCATAGGATATCCTAAGAATAAAATGACGACCTGAGAATGTACTGTGAAAAAAATGTGTTTTTAGGAACATTATTGTTGCTTATTGCTCTTATCTTGACCGGATTAGCTTCAGATCAAGATTTCTTAAAATCTTTAGGGAAGCGATAAGGACGCCAAGCGGGAATGCTGTCCTCTTCGGAGGCAAAAAAATGGCGGTGATGCGCCGGCCTATTATTTTATTTGGGGCTCTACCTCAAATAAGTATCGTGTAAATTAAAAAAGTTATGAGAGATAGAATGAACAGAATTTCAGTTCCACTCAAGATAAAAGCTAAACTATAAGTAGGTTTATTCATATTATTATTTTGATTCGGTCAATGCCCAATGGTAATACTCTGATTGTAAATAAATATTGATAAAATCCCCTATTGTCTTATTTATTTTTATTTTTATTTTGTTCTTTTATATATATATAGGAACTCAAATAATGTTCTAAAATTCTATATTTCATAATTTTATGAATTTCCACGCTATTTGTTTGGAGTTTTCAAATAAGTGACTCAATGCTTTTGGTTATTAAATTATGCAGATAAAATATTTTTAAAGCTTGCGCATGCATGCGCTGTTAAAAAAATGCAACTTTGCTGCCAGGAATTCTCTGTAATTTCAGAAAAAAGTCGTAAATTACAAAAAAAAAAAAAAAATAATAATAAAAATAAAAAAATAAAAAAGTTGACAAAGAATTTTTTTTTTTTTTTTTTTTTTTTGTAATTATAGAGAATTTCTGGCAGCAAAGTTGCATTTTTTTTAAGAGTGTAGTTAAAAATTACTTAATAAAAATGCTCATATTTCGTAAGATATTTACGATTCTTCATTCGGATTGCAATATACTGTATCTACTTTTGTACGCCAAATTCCCTACCGCATAAAAATTTTTACAGATAATTGGAAAAATCCTGATAATCACACGCTGCAGCCAAAACGCATTTCAAGTATTGCTTTTTACAAGTTGATCCAAAACATTCTAATTTTTATTTAATTTTTTACTGGTCCTCTTTTTAACACCAGGAGAAAACGTTTGCTAAAATATATGAGGTATAACATGTTTTTTATGCTCAAAAAGTTTCAAGATAGTTTCTCAAGAATTTTTCTCTTTATTCCCTAAAACGTCTAAATTTGAAAGTTTAGAAATACATATTGGCAGATAATGTATTATTTTAAAAAGAATAATACAATTTGGAACTATGTTTATTGTTACCAACTTACCCATGTATATTTAAATAAAACATATTCAGATAAAATGTATCTTTGAACTGTGGAAAGATGAAATTTTGCTTATTTTTTTTCGCTAGGATTTTTTAGCAGAAAGATAGTTGGAAATTACTGATTTACATTCTCTAATTCTTCAAGTATGAGACATATATCTTCATATTCAGGGAATGGAAATTGGCGGGTAACTCACGCACTATACACAAAAGGAATGTATTCGTCTTAAACTAAAGATTTTATAAGCAGATATTTCTTTAATAAATACTTGTGTGAGTTCAGCGTCAAATTTCCGTTCCTGAATATTAAACACATTCATTTACCTATCTATAGAAGCAGATTGTATTTTATTTAGTCTAAATTATTAAAAAAATAATCAAAAATAATTTAAATTAACTTTAATTCTATTTAAGTTAAAGTAATAAGTGAATTTCAGATATATTTTTAATAAAGCAGGTTTAAAATACATTTAGGTATAGGGATTAAGAGCAAAAGGCACATTTGATTCATTCACCCTAAAGGGAAGCGCTTTCCGGCCGACAGAAGACGATGTACGGAATTCATAACATCGGATTAAGTATATGAAGCTTAATCCTGGAGCGAAATATAGAGAGGATAAAATTTATTCTATCATTTAAATTGGTTGAAACGTAATGAAAACGCACACACACACATACATACATACATTCATATTTCATATATATATACATAGCTGACAATATTTTAATTCATTCCGGAGCACTTTTAGCTCCCCCATTATTCCATACCCCCTCCCCCCCTTTTTTTTTTAAAGAAAAATTTTCTTATTTTATTATAAATATATATTGGAGAAAAATATTCAAAAAATAAAGTGGTGCGAAATAAATTAAAATATTGGTAGCTATGTATGATATATATATATAAGATAAAATTTAAATATAGGATGGAGTAAAACTTGTATTATTAAATATATAGAACTAGAACAGAGTTTTTATAAACCAATGCACAAATGCAGCAAAAGGAAATATAAAACTACAATAAATAAGCAAAATAATTAAAGCCAGATGAAAAATTAATCCCAAAATACACGAGGGCCTTCATCAGAGGAGATTTTTCCAGGCCTTCATCATTCTGACGAAACGCTAGTAATTTAACCAAGAAACACATTTTTAGCCCCCAACTTCTCACAGATGGAAGCAAGACCATACAGCACACAAATTTTAATTAATAGAAAGCATAAAAAGCAATTAAATTCAGAAATCAAGTCCAAAATATAATACTTCAATATAAAATACAAGAATATAAATAATACAAGAATATATAAATACATACCTGGACAAACTCAAATAGTCATTAGAATATGGAAAATTGAAAACCACCCCCCATTATAAACATAAAACCCGCTTCAGCTAGTAGGGTTGATTACCAGCACATAAATGTTGCCCAAAATGGAACAACAAACTTTAAGTGGGCCTACTAGCCTATGTTTATAATGGGGGGGGGTGGCGTTTTTCAATTTTCCATATTTTATTGACTATTCGAGTTTGTCCAGGTATGTATTTATATATTCTTGTATTATTTATATTATTGTATTTTATATTGATGTATTATATTTTGTACTTGATTTCTGAATTTAATTGCTTTTTATGCTTTGTATTAATTAAAATTTGTTTGTTTTGTGGTCTTGCTTCCATCTGTGAGAAGTTGAGGGCTAGAAACGTGTTTTTTGGTTAAATTACCAGCGTTTCGTCAAAAACTTCTCATATTTCTTTCTCTACATAGGGGAGCTCCCCTGATGAAGGCCCGCATGTGTTTTGGTATTAATTTTTCATCTGGCTTTAATTATTTTGCTTATATATATATATATATATATATATATATATATATATATATATATATATATATATGTGTGTGTGTGTGTGTGTGTGATAAATAGCAGTTAAAAAAAATGTAAGTTCCTAATGGCACACTTGTCCAAAATACATCCTGTAGATGTCTATAGGATGTCTATGGATGTCTTTTTCATCCATAGGGCATCCTATGGATGTCGTATGGATAAGATTAGAGTTAAGATGCCGTTTAGGATATTGATATTTTTGTGTAATTCTAATGCCGTATACATGCCTGTCAACATTCTAATTAATATCCCTTAGCACTGTTAGTACCCTCCCTTTTTATGCACCACTTTTTATAGAGTAATATTCTTCATAGTGTTGCCAAATTTAGAGACTTTTTTATTGAACATTCACCAATTATTTTAAAGAGCGATATTTGATGTATATAGTAGTCAATTAAACCTCGAACTGATTAGGCAACATTTGCAATTAAAATTTAGTGATATAGAAAAGTTCTTAAATTTAGAAAAAGTTCCTAGATAGAAAAATTTCCTAAATTTTTCAATTATAATTCTCTATATGAAATTAAGATTAAATCAGTGCTGCCAAATTGCGTGACTTTCTTATCCAACAGTCACCAATAATTTTGAGAAGTAATATTTAACGTATATAATCGACGATTATTCGTCTATTATGTATATCAGACATCACTTCTCAAAGTTATTCGTGACAATTAAATAAAAAAAAGTTACGCAATCTGGCAGCATTGGATTAAATAAGATAAAAAATACCCAGAAAAAATGCTTGTGTGAAAAAATAGGCTGCACCCCTTAGGCAGAGGTTTGCACCTCTGCTCTTGCATTTCATTATATTGTCACCACTATCGTTAATAAGTAATTTTACTTGAATATTTTAGAATGTTTTTAATGCTTAAATATTATGCATGAAAGGATTGATTTACAAGGGTAGTGAGAGTAATATAACATGAGTGTAAAATTTTAGGAACACTGCGAAGCCTGCGATTTATACCGTACTGCATACCTGCTAACATCTTAGTTAATAATCCGTAGTGTTGTTAGTCCTGCCGTGTTTTTTGCACGAGTTAATTTTTAGAGTAATATTCTCCAATTGCAATTACGATTAAAAAAATGAAGAAAAATACTCTAAAATAATACTGGTGTGAAAAAAAAGGCTCATGCTAATAATACTACGGAATATTAATTAGGATTTTGGCAGGTATGACGTACAACATGCTTCTAAGGGCAGAGTCAATGCTCTTAGCGCAAATGCCTTTGTTATTTTATTTCCTTACAAAACACTCTAATTAAGTCTTTGCTAAGTCCTTCTTTCCCAGAAGTTTCAAAAACTGGACTCTTCGAATTTAAAACTTTCAGAAAATCACAAATTTTCTCGAAGGTGTTGTATATTTAATTATGTATTCTCTTTTTGCATAATTAGTGTCAGGCAACATCCATCTCAATTTAATTGAATTTATCTATTTTTTACTTCCTTATACAAAGTATAAGGAAGTATTGTAATCCCGATTTGCGAAATGGGTTTTGTATCTAGCATAGCTCAAAGACGAATAGTCGTAGAATATTTCAAATTTATATTTAAGACTGTTATGACGTCTAGTTTAAGACCTACAACTTAAGTGTTAATGCGCGCTCTCATTTCAGAGATATCTATGATTTTACATGATTTTTCGTGACGTCAGTATGTAAGTATGTGTGTGTGTGTATCTTGTATAACTCAAAAACGGTTGGACATAGAACGTTGAAAATATGTATATATGTTTGCTATAACATCTAGAATTGCACCCCCCGTTTTGGTTTTTCTGCGACATTTAGTTTTGGAGATATTTACTAAAATTATATTCATAATGACCATAACTACAAATGTTTTGGCCAATGCCCTACCATCATACAAATTTCAGTAGAAGCTAATGATAGATCTCGTAATGATAATATTTTGTATGTTGTCGACACTTTCGCGTGCAGAAATTCATTCTAAAAACTTAAGCAGGTTCTAGTCGACGAATGCATTTTAATTAATGAATATTTAGTACATAGATAGAGCCCGTTATGATATTGTTATGAGATTTGTCGACGTTTTTGCGTGTAGAAAGAAATTTCTAAAGACATATAGGCAGGTTCTAGTCGCGCGGAAAACACTTTATTTATTGAATATTCAGCCAGTAATGATATTTCCATGAAAGTTGTGGAAATTTTGCATGTAGAAAATACACAAGGAGGTTCTAGTAGATGACTGCATTTTATTAAATTAATAATCAGCTCGTAGATAGAGCCCGTAATGATATTGTTAAAATAGAAATAGACATGTTTGCATGTAGAAAGTAATTTTTAAAGATATAAGCAGGTTCTAGTCTATGAATGCACTTTATTTAATGAATATTTAAGAAACAGTTGAATAAACCTTTTTTTTTTCTGCTACAAATATCAATAGTCAATGAATAGTCTCGAAACAACCAATAAAACAATCATTCTTACTAACGGAAATCAAATACTATTGTTAAATACACTACAGAAATTTCGCTAATTCGAGAACAACCAAAAATTTTCGAAGTCTGAATGGAATATGAATTCATCGAGAGTATTGTCAGTGGTTTATAGACTTTTTGAGGTAGTTCTGTGCTAGAAATCAATGAATCATTACGAAAAATTTGAGAATTCGATTTCTCAATTTCTCTTTTCGATTTCGTTGCCAAACTTTGAAAATCCTAAACTACCAGTTTTCACCACATTTAAATGCCTAATTTGACTCTAAGGCAACGCCCACCTTCATAGAAATGAAAAAATTACCATTTGTTTCCACTTTTGCTGTAATACCGTGTACAAAGTAGCACGTAAAGATATTGGCAAGTTCTAGTCTACAATCATCAATAATCACTCTTCTTTTTTTATAGTCTTGTTAGTCATTTATAGAACTTTCCAATAATTGAGTTCTGTGCTATAAACCAATGCATATTTCCGGAAAATTCTAGAACTCTATTCTTATTGAAGTGAGAGCTTCAAAACTTTGGCAACCTTAAACTACAAATTTTCGTCAAATTCGCTCATCAACACACAGATTCGACACCAAGGTCGATGTTAAGACCAAAATCTGCATTGGCTACAGGCTTGGAGGCTTGGCGAGAGTAGCGATCAACTTCGGCGGAAAAAAATGTTTCAGGATAGTTAGAATTAGAAAATCCTTTCTCAATTTTAATGGAGTCAAGTGTTTTTGTAAAATGTATCATTTCCTGCCACTAATTTTCGCCAAGAAGAATAAAAGTTGTACTACTACACTCCTTCTCATATTTATAAGGACACTTTATGTTTTCAAATAACTAATGTAAAAATAATTGTGAACAAGATTATACTAAGTGCACTTAATATATCTAGTATTCTAAAAACCAAAACTGCTATATATTTTTTAATATGAAACAAAATTAATAAAAAATAATGCAAAAAAATTTTTTCTCCGCGTTTTTAGATGTTCATAATTATTGGGACAATCAAGATTTTTTCGTTTTATTTAACTTACTAGCAGATAAATTACAGTTGACATGCGAAATTGTTAACTACTGGGCTAGACTAATTCATATATAAGCCTTCAATTTTTCTTGGACGGACATTACTGATAATTCCTCGAAAAAAAGGACGTTCGTGTAGTGAAGTTCGATAAATGTGTTTTTTAAGTGGAAGGATAATTTCAATCCGCCGAATTTCTAATGAAATTCGAAGATCTAAAACTGCTGAAGGAAATGTGATCAAACGTTGAACTGCTGGTTCGATAGGAGAGAGATTTGATGCAAAATCAGAGTTGTTTTACAGAGATCGAAGACTCATAATTCCTCTTATTGTTCTACACATAATGACTGCTGCTGAATTTGTTCGTAATTTTTAACGAAAGGTTGGGGTTCACATTTATGCATGTTTAAAAAAATTAATAATATCTTAGAATGAATAAAAAACCTGTAATAATCAATAAGCATTTAATGGGGGAAAGAAAGTCTGTGTTAAAGTTAAATAAAGACAATATTAAACGGTAAAAACGTTGCATTTTAGGATGAAAAACATTTTATTCTTGATTAACCAAATGGTTTTAACAGTTACTGGCACGATCTGAAGATAGCGAAAAACAGAGCTGATTTTTTAAAGGCAGATATGAATTGGGCATTTTAAAGGTGGATCTATAATACTCTGGGGAGTTGTTTTTACTGAAGGCAGAATGAATTTAGTAATTTTTTCTATTATTATGAACATCAAGAGAATATCCGCAAATTTTAAACTAGGAATTCTCAGATTTTTGTAAGATTTTGGGGGGTAATAATATTTTTTTCAACAAGAATTGCACTTTTTCTTTACTTCTAGAGCAATAGGAAGTAGTATGAAAAAAGAAACTTCTGTATTATTGCCTTTCCCATGGCCTAAAAGTTGAAAAACCTTAACTTATCATATTAGAAAAGTGCATATAAGTGGAAAGCATTTTAAAATAGTTTAAATGTATTCAGAATATCATCTATGCTGTATGAAATGGTATTGAAACTGAATATTTAAAAAAAAAATGTGTATATATATATATATATATATATATATATATATACCAGAGAGAACGTCTGACTGTTTCACCCTAAAAAGAGACCCCATAAAATATTAATTTAAAGAATAACTGAAAAAAAAATTACTAAGATTCGAGCTGTCCTTATAATTGTGAATACCTGAAAAATCATCTTTTTGACCGTATTTAAAGTTTTTTAAGATAGAAAAACAATAAAACTTCTTAAATATAGTCTATTAATGAAATTCAAATTAATAAAAAATATATTTGTTTAAATAACAGTGTTCAGTGTTTAGTTAATACACAAAAACGGGTGTCCTTATAATTATGAGAACCAGTGTATATTAGAATGATTTTCATTGAACTCTAAACAGTTTCTTTGCCAATGACAGACTGTCATGAGCTGTGGACTATTCCTGAAAAAACTACTACATTTTTCTCGGCGGTATATATAATCCGATTATCCAGACATTTGTGGTTAGAATAGCATTTTTTTTTTTTTTTTTTTTTTTTTTTTTGTTTTCAGGAATGTTTTTGGAAAAGGATCCAGCCTGTTTATTTATGAATCAGTTACCTCTCACAAAAATTCAAATGTTTTCATAAGGAAGTCATGTAGTGACCACATCAGATTTTTTTTAATGATTTTACCAAAATTTTTAAGCTTCTCAATAACAATATCGAAATTAAAATCAGAGTTGCTAACATTTTAATTTATTCCAGAGCATTTTTAGCCCCGCCTTTTTTCCATACCACTTTTTTTAAGAGTACAATTTTCTTATTTTATCGTAGTTATATATTGGGGAAAAAAATTCTGAAATTAAAGTGGTGCGAAATAAAGGTGGGCTAAAAATGCTCCGGAATAAATTAAAATATTGGCAACTATGTTAAAGTATGCAAATGTTATATCATTACCTATATACAATTTTCTGGTGATATCTTTAAGTTCTCCTTAAGAGTCTGCTCGACATATTGACTATACTCTTAGGTAATAAGCAGGTTGAATTATCAAAGCTATGGTGTATGAAATATACTTCGAGGCTAATATGGATATGTGTGATAGTAAGAATTGCATAGCTTATAACATAGTTTATAGTAGGGAAACTGGGTGACGATGGTCAAAGAAATAATTGGCCATTGAAATATATATGAACCGAGGTTCGATGGCTCTTGTGAGGAATACGAAGTTGATCTCCATTGAAAGAAAATTAAATTTCATTGTTCGAATGAATGACAATCTCGAAACAATCCATCGAAATACAAAAGAAAATCACTATTGAATAATTTATATGTTCGATTTTATTTTGAAAGATAATCTCCAAGAAACTATTATTTACGTTTAAGGAAGCCATGCTGTTCAAATGTATTTTTTTAGAAACCACGAACAAATAGCCTTTCTATAGAACAAGAGTAAAAGAAAAAGAAAAATTTTAAGGATTTAGCATACACATATCGTGAGCATTAAATGCAAGTTGTAACCATAGAATAATAATAAAGGAAGACGGAGCACGCCAATACTCTAATGCTTACAAACCCCTGCTTGTGAAATGCCAGCGTGAGCTACTTTAGCTCCTCTCAGCCTTGAAGTAGGGCACCCATCCTCAGCACATTTATCGCTGTTTGTTGTGGGTGCTGCCTCGCAGACAGATTGGCCGAGAGACAAGACGATTCAAAAATCTCGCCAACAAGTCGCCAACCAATCAGATGGAAGCACTGTTACAACCCAATTCCCGGCATTCCAGCGTGAGCTACTTTAGCTCCTCTCAGCCTTGAAGTAGGGCACCCATCCTCAGCACATTTATCGCTGTTTGTTGTGGGTGCTGCCTCGCAGACTGATTGGCCGAGAGACAAGACGATTCAAAAATCTCGCCAACAAGTCGCCAACCAATCAGATGGAAGCACCGTTACAACCCAATACCCGGCATTCCTGGATTTTACAAACCGAAACCAAAACAAGTACGCTCCTTCTTCCTTTATTATTATTATTATATGGTTGTAACTCTCCATCTTTCGCCAAATCTGTTTGGCATCAAAAACTAATTTGGCTGAACAGATTTTAATTTTTTTGTATTAGAAACCTAAAGGAGAGATGCAAGGTTGGCCGTTAATTAAAATACGTCATAGGATGTTATTAAATTTTGTCAGGTATCCAGAAACAGGCTAACTTCGCGAAATCAATTGATGAAAACATTAAAAATAATTTTCAGCTATTTTATGATACAACGGTTTTTTTTTTTTCGTCTGATTCGAGACCGGTTGTTAAAACCACAGATTAATGGGTATTTCCATCTTTTCTATTTTTTTCTTTCTATTTGGCGATTGCTTGATGAAAGCAGGGGAAAAGAGCTACATTTTGGAACACTGGAAACAATAAATTATACGAAATTACACATTAATGAAAAATAAATAAAAATAAAATAGATTAAGCGAGTTGAACTAAAAAATATTAGATTCTTTTAGAATAAGAAATATAATGTTTGCTTGCAAAAAAAAATGTAATTTATATTATTATTATTATTATTATTATTTTATTTTAAAAAGGGATATGTGACTTTTCAACATCACATAGCTGGCAATCTTTTAAATTTTTAAATCAAATTTGTTACCACTATCTTTTAAAAGGAATCCATTACGTATATTTTTGACGATTACATAAGTGTTAAATATTTATAAAACCTTCCGGTATGAAGTCTCCCTTGAAAAACGGGTGACTTGTTACCTCAGGAATTGGCTGTGCTGCTGTGGATTACGCAAATCCAGGTGTTTTTGACCACGCACATCGTTCCACGTTCCAGCACATGCATCATTTGCAAGTGAGGAAATATCAAACGTCTGTAGTAATATTTTGAAATTGAATCATAGACTGCATCATTTGTAATATTTATATGCAGTGAATGATTCTGACTATCTTTGGTTTGCGTCCTATTAACCAGAGGCGGTGGTTAATATTTTACACCACGTAATTTTAATTCCCAATTTCGAAAATTCACTCCGGAAATTTTTAATAAATTTTTATCTTTTTAACTTTGCCGAAAAATTTCATTTATTTCTAATCATCTAACTTTGTTCTCAAATTCTGTTGGCACTTGATATTAAATGAACGTAATTACATTGCCCCTGAAATGGTTAAACTCTTCTACATCTGCTAGTCACATTTTTATAACGTTCCTGATCATGGGCTGGTATGCAATTCTTAACGAATTATATGTGCTCCATTTAAACTTGTGTACCTATATTTAAAGAAATATTTTCCAATTACTTTTAATTTGCTAGAAAAAGGTTTTCATATTTAAGTTCAAAGTAATATAAATTTGAACTGGAATATTAATGAACTAGCAGGCTACGCCCGCTTCGCTGGTCACTGTTTTTAAATGAATCACTATAGTTAATGAATTCTCAAAATTACATCAATTTTTATCATGCGAAAAAAAAAAAGAGAAAAAAAAATGTGATTCCAAAAAATGTCGCAACGGGTCCCACTTCCCTTGGCAGCGCAAGCAATTGTGCACTGCGCGCGCACATTTATATTCAACACTCTTAATGAGTCACTATATTATCGAAGGGAAAAACATAAAAAGATTGATGAGTGAGTGAGTGAGTGAGTGAGTGAGTGAGTGAGTGGAAGTACTCTTTTATATGTATAGATTACCTCTTTATGAGAAATTTACTTATTTTCCGATTGATTTTCTTCTTGGCTATAATGTATTATTTAATCGCTTATGGTTTAATATTTTTAGTAAAACACTTTTTTAATACACCGCTTGCGGAATCGTATCACACTTTTAGGTTTGTAGAATATTAATTTACATTAAAAAAATTATTTGTATGTTCGTGTTAAACAATTTATGTGCCGCCGGCGAATATATACTTCAGTGGCATTTATCGCATCATTTTCTGAGGATAAAATTTCAATTGATCTAATCAAAAATGCGTAAAATCATTTTTTATGTAATATATAATTTTAGAAAATCGCTAAATGGTGGGGTTTCCTGTTCAAAATAGAAAAATACCCCGATGACAAATTGTTTCTGAGATATTTTACAGAAACTACATTTCAACCATATTCTGGTTAACAAATATACATTACTTTAAGCTTCTTTATCCTAAAACCTTAATGTAGGTTCTACTCTAATTAGCCCTGGTGTAGTAAAAAATGATAGTAGAGCGACAAGAAGAAAAAAAAGCTTAAACTTGTTATAATGCAAGTGAATGACAGTTGTTTGTAACGAAATACATAATTTTGCTTTTGAAAAGTTTCACGACTATATCTCTTTTATTTTAAAAGCGTTAGTACTATACATTTTAGGTGATCACTTTTTTACTACAGCATGTTCATACCAATTTTTTATCGAAAAAATAAATAAACAAGTAAAACATGTGAATTACAAAATGCAAAGAAAGCATTAATATTTCCTGCATCATTTTATAATAGTTTCCTTTACATTTCAGAGTTGCCAGTTTTTTAATTATCTGGAACATTTTCTCCCTGCTTTTTTTCCATACCACTTTTTTTATAAGAGTATTTTTCATTGATTCCTTTAGAAATCGACATATTGCAATCACTTCATCTACCTAAGATAAAGCTAGGAGAAACTGTGTCCAATTGAACAAAATTATATAAAAAATTCAACTATATATTTTTTGCTGAAATTTTGGTGCATAACTTTGAATTGATCCTTCTTCTATGCATTTCTATTGCTCTGTTGTAATTTAAAAGAACAGTAGTAATAAAACCAAGAGAGCTATTTTGCGCACTCTCTCCTTTTAGGGTAGGAGAGATTGCGCTTAATTATAACTACAATTACATTATCATTAATAATAATTCACTTAAATGACATTGTTGTAAGGTATTTGTAAACAAATTATTTTCGCACTAGGAGGGGATATTTCAAATCAATAATTAAAAAAATCAGAAAAACAAAAGAAATTTCAAAATTACTGCAAAAATTTATTTAAAGAAAAACATATACTGCTGGCCATTAAAATTGCTACACCAAGAAGGAAAGATAATAACGGAATGAAATTTCTTTGACACATACATTATAGTAGGAAGAACAATTGATTAACATTTCAGGAAATTTGAAGTAATATGTACTGAGAAAACAGTACATAAAGCAGCGATCTCTGTGAGCAATAACAGCACATATCTTCCTAGGCATTGAATCGAACAGCGATTGAACAAGGAGAGGGACGCCGCTCATCACTCTTGGAGCGATTTTGAGCGCTTCTATGGCGATCTCTCCATTTATTGGAAAAAAAAAAAAGTTTACAAAAACGCCAGGACTTAGTCCCAAACCGACAAAGGGCGTTGATAGTATACACATTGGAGAAAAGTCCACAGGACAGGTTTTTCATCCGAATCAATGAAGTGCAGCATAGTGGGCAAGGAGCTCAAACACACATTTATACAAAAGGAAGGAGAGAGTGAAGAGAGAAAGAAAGAATATATAAACAAAACGTTACTGTGCAACCGCGAAAAGAAGGCATACGACCTTGGAATAGTTCATTTTGAAGAAGGGGCGGCCGAATGAAATGCAAATGATGCTTGGCGGCAGTTCTTTTCGCCAAACAATTGTTTGACTTATCAGCTTCTTTGGCACCAATACGAACAGTCAAAGAGTCATTTGTTGCTAATTCAATAGAAAATTGCTAAATTTTTGTCAATTTAAATATTGTTTTAATTATTTCTTATAATTTTTTTTATCAGATATGCAGAAAATCGATAAAACAAAATAGCTTTAAACATTGCTTATAATTTGTGTTCACATGTATGTTTATTTCTAGTACTTAAATTAATTGAATCCCTAAAATTTACTCGTTTAGCTTTTAACTTCTCGAAGTATACCTAAAACAGTTTCTTTTTTTTTTTTTTTTGTAAATATTCACTATTATGATTAGTTCAATTATTTAAATCTAAAAATATATCATAATTGAATGTTTTGTAAATATTAACTATCGTGATTAATTAAATTTCTTCCTTTCTACTTTTATTACAACCATTATATGATTATGTCATGTTATTTAATGACAATTACAATAATTAATTTAATGCTTATTTTATCAAAACTGTAATGGTATTAATCATGGTTTCTTTTATTTCATACATTGTAGAAAGAAACTTTTTTAAAGTTTAATTAAGTTACTTCTTTCATCCCTTTCTGCTGATAATGATTGCACTTAAAAATTACTTCTCGGAAGCCATTAAGATTACTTTATTTAAAAAAATCAAAATTTCTTTTTGAATGTTATTTGATCGCCGAAACTTTAAAATTTGTAAACAATAGTACCTCCGAACTCTTCTTTTAAATAGCAATTAAAAATACCTCCAAACATTAAGTTTATCAACAACTTCAAATTTTAATTTCACACTAAGAAACGGGCTAACAACGCCAAATCTGGAAGCCACTCTACTCTGTGTTACCATGGAAACACAACCTCTTACCTTATTTCATTAATGGAATCATCTGAAAACACGTGAGTCGAGTGCCAAGTTATCGCGGTTGTACAATACGATTAAACTTTACAATTAAAGTGAAATGATTTAGAAAGACTTATAAATTACATTTCAAGTGATTTTTAGGACTGGAAGTGATTTTTAAAAACTGCTAGTTAGATATGACGTGAATTTAATCTGTTCTGTTGGAAATATCCATCAGAAGATTGTAGATTCTTTTTAGTTTAATTAAGAGGGATGGACGAGAAATAATATTTTCGAGCCAGCCCTCTGGTTTTGGTACAGGATTTCTTAAGTGGTATGAACTTGTTATAGGGCAGTTGAAATAATAATGTTCTGGTGTACCCTCCTCTCCACAAGGACATAGGGGGGTGCGTCGGCGATTGAATCTATACAAATATTGTGGGAAAGGTCCATGACCCGATAGGAAGGCTGCAGTCTCTGGTGTCAGCGACCAATCATTAACGGCCACATTTGCAATCATTGAAAAGGTGTATCTACCATTCTCGGAATCTTCCCACCAGGTCTGCCATTCCCGAAACAAAATTTGTTTGAGTGATCTTTTGATAAAAGAGGGAGGTGCTGACAGGGAGATGTTAACACTAACATTCTCAGTTGCACTTTTTGCTAGAGAATCTGCCAATTCGTTTCCGACCACGCCCCTATGGGCAGAAACGTGTGCCAGGGACGTTCGAAGATTTAGATCCTTCAAAATGTGTTTGATTTTAAGAACCTGAGGATGTCGGGACCTGTGGCGGACAATGGCCTGCAGACCCGATAGACTGTCGCTGAAAATATGAGTTTTATTATTGACGTTGTTTTGAGTGGTGACCCACTCCAGGGCCTTTTCAATGGCGAAAAGCTCCGCCTGAAAAACAGAGTTTAAGTCCTCGAGTCTGCATGACCATCGGTGGGTACATTCATTGTTATTAAGGACACAGAAGGCTGCCGCCACTCCATGTTCTGTTTTTGAACCATCTGTAAAAACCGCCACAGGAGCTGACTGAGAAAAACTGATTTTTGTATATAATGTTAGTAAAGAGGCAATGTCCTGTGCTGGGTGAATTTGCCAACTGGGAAGACAGTTTTGGACATTTACACCGGGGAATAATAAATTCTTTAGTTGAGTATTATTTAGCTGCAGGATGTTAGTTTTCCTGTAACAATATTTTAACTGAAGATGAACATGAGGGATCCCGGTGATGACTGTGAGGGCGTCTGTAGAGATAGTTTTATACCACGCGAAATTTGGAGTAAAAATATTCTTTGAACGGAATTTATTTTAGCTTTTGCTTCTTTTGTAAGAAACCCTCCCCAGATACCTGCCCCATCAGTTAAAATTTTGTCCACAATTGTGTTGTACCAGATTTTTAATAATTTAGTAGAAATACCCCATCTCTTACCGACCATTTTCGCGGAGTTATGGAAAATTTTTAATGTTTTGATTTTTAGTTCATTAATGTGTGCTAGCCAATTAAATTTTTTGTCAATTGTTATTCCTAAAATTTTGAGATGAGGTACATGTTTAACACTGACGCCATCTATCCTCATCACCGGTGTCCTTTGTAGTGGTCTTGGTTCCGAAAAAGTCAGTGCTTGAGACTTAGAAGTGGATAAGTTGAGATTAAACTGAGAAAGAAGATCGCTGAGAAGGATTAATGCCTCTCGGGCCTGACCCTCCAGGTCAATCCTCCTTCTACCAGGGATGACATGTACGGGTAGAGCACTTCATGAAGTTTTAACACGATGCCACAATACATCGATCGAAGTTCTGGTGAGTGGTGGGGGGCCAGTCGCTTTTTAATGATTAAATAGTCATTTTCGTTGGTGTGAGATCAGGAGAACGCGCTGGCCAGAGAACAGTCCTACACATTCGGCATCAATGAAGGTCCAGACAATATGGACAACTTGCGGTCGTGCATTGTCCTGCTTAAATTTTGCGCTTCGGAGGCCTTGAATATAAGTCAGAGCGACGGGCCTTAACTCGTCAGAAATGTAATAGCTGGTATTCAGAGTGGCCAGAATGAAAACAAGACGTGATCGGGACGTGTATCCAATGGTACCACATACCATCAATCCAGGTGGTGACCCAGTATGCGGCTACCAAACTTCTGATTACCCTCAAAACTGAGTCATTGATATGGGAGCCATTAATGTGTGATCAACGATGAACCTGGTCGCTGGAATGGCGTGAAGTCACTTTCAGACAATTCACAATCCTGTTTATAGCATCAAGATTGCCTTATCCGTATTTAGCGGCGTTATGAACAATGCACATTGCCAGCTGGGATTCTACATCATTATACTGTCCATCATTCCCAATGATGTTATGGGTTCCCATTGAATACACGTCTCGATTACTTCTTGTTCGTATTCCTGGCACTCTGAACAGCGGCCATTAAATTTCTGATAAGTTAAGGCCCGCACCTCTGCCCTGTATTCGAGGCCTCCGTAGCGCAAAATTTAAGCAAGATAATGCACGACCGCAAGTTGTTTGTATTGTTCGGACCTTCTTTGATACTGAATGTTTTCGACTGTTGCTCTGGCAAGCGCGTTCTCTACATCTCGCACCAATGAAAATGACTATTTAATCGTTGAAAAGCCACTGCTCCCCCCACCACTCACCAGTAACTTCGATCGATGAATTGTGGCATCGTGTAAAAACTTCATGAAGTGCTCTATCCGTACATGTCACCCAATCGCTGTTCGATTCAATGCCTAGACAGATAAGTGCTATTATTGTTCACAGAGGTCGCTGCTTTATGTACTGTTTTCTCAGTATATATAACTCCAAATTTCCTGAAATTTTAATCAATTGTTCTTCCTGCTATAATGTATGTGTCCAACAAATTTCATTCTGTTATTATCATTCCTTCTTGGTGTAGCAATTTTAATGGCCAGTAGTGTATTAAAGAAACAGAAAAATTAACAAAATTAGATAAAGAACAAGACCAGAAAATAATATTAAGATACTAGCTAACACATTTAACATAAAACTGGTGCATTACAGTCGGTAACAAAAGTGTCCGAACACTATCAAAAATTACTATGTAAAAAAAGTACACTTCATACGGTTTTGTTAAATAAATCCTTACCGAACCATGTTCTTATACTGACTAAGAACAGGATTTGACACGGATTTATTTAACAAAACATTACAAAGTGTACTTTTTTTACATAGGCATTTTTGCTAGTGTTCGGACACTTTTGTTACCGACTGTACCTTTTTAGATGGGAGGTTTCCTGTTTGCTGACCGAATATTTCGTTGCTCACAATCATTGCACATATTATTGTACATCTGAAATTATTGTGCAGCCACCTATCACAATTAAACCTGTTCGGGACGGTAATATCCGTACCGAGCAAGCATTTTCGAAAAAAAAATGTTAATACACCGTGCATGCAATTATATTTGGCTAGTAATGCTTATTTTTAAGCGCAGAATACGCTCACCATTTACTATTTATTAAAGTTTGTTTCCTCAAAATCTTCTGCCAAAAAATCCTTTACGCTTTTAAATCCTTTACGTTTATTTTATTTATTTTATTTTATTGAAATTTAGACGATTACATTCTTTAAAAAGAAGATTGAGTAGGCTGATATTTTTTGCTTCCATTTAGTTTTATCTCTGCTATTTAAGCAGCCGAAAGCTGCACAAAATTTGAGTAATATACTTGAAAGTATTGCAAAACTAAATATATATACAACAACATTTAATTCCTTTGCGATAAATTTCTCATAGGCTAACAGCATTCTATAGGTAATTCCCATCAGAAGTGCAGCTTTTGTCGATTGTGCCACTCCTGAATAATGTTCAATTTCAGATTCTGTGGATAATCTTCATAAAGATGGTGCACCGTCTCGAATGGTTTGAACTAGTCCAATGACTTATGGAAGTTAGATTTTGGTACAGTCCCAGGAATTGAACAAACTCATCATCATTGTCTCGTTATCACCTATAAGCTGCGAAATCTCTGTTAGTATAGAACTTTAAACACGCAATCTCTCCTAAACTGTAAAAGCGCAATCTCTCCCATTTTGGCAGAAGAGATTACGCAGTGTTTTACTAAATAATTACTCAACTTTAGAGAAAATCGTGGTGCTTGTACTGTTAGTCTAGGTCAGTAGGTTATGAGAAATTGTTTAATTAAAAAATATTTTGAACTACTGACATTGTATTGAAATTCTTAAGAAGGGTTATGAAAATTCAAACATTTATTTTTGAGAACGAGACAAATTATTCACGTTTTATCTTAAACACTAGAAGCAATCAATATGCAAATTTAAGTCGACACTTAACTATTGGTGTTGTACAACCACCTAAAATTTCAATTCTCTCACTCTACTCTTTGCTTCCGATCCCCTATGTGCGCGATCTCTCCTAGATTTACCTTATATATAATGAAAATTGTGTCATCAAGATAACTTCTGAAATAGTGATCGAAATCGAACGAATGTTGAACTGAGGGCTTATCTTACAAATATCTTGGATAATTTCCTTAATAAAGTTGCTCCACCAGTTTTTTTTTTTTTTTTTTTTTAAGTGTCAGCAACTTGAAATTTTCAAACCCACATTGCAAAAAACGTATTTAAAACCGGATTTGTTTGAATTTTGATGCATATGTACACCATATAAGAGTCTCAACGAAGTTTATTAATAACCTTTATCCGCCATTTCGAAACAAAAATTCGGTAGAATCTAAAGTTAAGAGGGGAGCACAATGAAAGCCAGACTACCACTTGAAAATTTGTCATCACGATAACTTTTGAAATGCTGAATGAATTCGAACACAAAATTAGACAGTATAACTTACAGTGCGTTAAGAAATTATAAGACCACAAGCGTATTGGTGCATTTCTGAAGAAGAGAGCATAATATGCAAATTTTTAGTTGCGTATTTGAAATTGATAAGAAAACGCATCCTATACTAATTCCAACTTTTAAAATTAAATTAAATTTCATTAAAACTTATTCATTTTTCTAAAAATTAAAGACTGTGACTGTTAACAAATTATAAGACCACCTGAGAAAATTAGCATATTGTACATGACGTCAAACTCAATATAAAGCGCATGCGTCAGTGTTTCGTAAAAGCATTACCTAAGAAGCAAAGGTTTAGGTTTTGAATATGTTATCTACGATTAATTTGACGATGCCTCGAGGTAAAGAATTATCGGAGTGCGAAGTGAGAAAAATTTTATTTTATAAAGGTTCTGGTAAATCTGAAAGAGATATTGCGAGGTTAATGAACCGTTCTAAAACTGCCATTCATAATGCCATAATTAGAAAAGATTATTCAAACAAAATAAAACGATCTGGTAGAAAAAAATATTTTGACAGCACGTGATAATAGACAAATTTTTCGACTGTCAACTAAAAAAGGTCTTTCAACTCGTGAAATTTCGGAACGTTTCGGCAAGAAAACTTCACATGTAACAGTCTGGAAGAGTCTTAAATTAAATATTAATGCGAAATTTATGAAATTGAAGAAAAAACCAAAGTTACTGAAATGCCATCGAGAAGAAAGATTAAAATGGGCTAAAAATCTCATGTCATGGAATGATGAGTGGAAACAAATTATATTTTCTGATGAAAAGAAATTTAACCTTGATGGTCCCGTTGGTTACAAACAGTATTGGCATGACTTGAGGAAGGAACCAAAAGAATGCTTCAGTCGACAAATGGGTGGAGGATCAGTAATGATTTGGGGAGCTTTCAGTTATGAGGGGTTGTGTGATTTACAGCGGATTTCGGGTCATATGAACTCTACACAATATCAGTCTATGCTATATGATCATATGATACCGTTTCGACCTTTATTAGGTGGTGCTAACTGGATGTTTCAACAGGACAATGCTGCTTGTCATACATCTACATCCACACAGGAGTGGTTTAAAAAAGAAAAAGTTAATGTTTTGCCATGGCCAAGTCGAAGTCCAGACTTGAACCCCATGGAAAACCTATGGGGTATATTATCTCGCAAAGTTTATGCTAATAATAAACAATTTTCATCTGCCAATGAACTGGAAGTAGCCATTGTAAAAAAATGGTACAATATTTCTATAACTGAACTTAATCACCTGGTTACTTCAATGAAAAACAGAGTGTTTGAAGTCATCAGGAAAAATGGAGGCCCAATATCATATTAATTTTTTATACAATTTTGTTTTTTGACAACTGGTCTTATATTTTCTTAACAGGTTATTTTTCAGTTATTTCTAATATATATTTTAATTAAACATTTATTGCATTATGCCAAGTTATTGCAAAGTAATTATAAAAAAATATAGAGCAATATGTTATTTTATGTATTTAAATTACGATTAGAATATTTTTTTTTTTTTTTAATTTACAAAATTAAAGTGGTCTTATAATTTCTTAACGGACTGTATACAAAATGTTGGATGAGTTCGCTGGGCAACTTTTTCCACCATTATTTTTTCCAAGATACGGCCACTTGAAATTAGGCTGCCACTTGATAGTTTGCCATAACGATAAATTTTTAAATACTGAATTACTTCGAACAAAATTCGAAGAGTAGATTGATCTTATAAATGAATTTGACTTGTTCGTTGGCCAATTTGATCAGCCATCCTTTTTGCAAATACCGGCCACTTCAAAATTTAAAATTGACATAAAAAATTTATTTATGAATCGATTTACTTAAAACTCTATATGTTCATATTTCACATTAGTACCTCCACCAAATCTGTTAATGAGTGTTATCCGCCATTTTGACAAAAATGGCGGCCACCTGATAAGAAAAAAGAAATCAACCTACCCTTGCGAGTGAGCCGATAGACTTGTTTTCTTATTTTATCGTATTTATGTAGCATAGAAAAATATTCTATAAATTAAGTGATGTGAAATAAAGGCTGCGCTAAAAGTGCTCCGAAATAAATTAAAGAACTTGGCAACTTTGCAAATGTCGTAAAATTAAATATCTGAGAACAACATCATGCAGAGTAATGAATCAATAACTTTTTTTCTACCTAATGTGTCGCTCTGAATCAGTATCTTTATCTAGAAAAGAAAAGTTTACAAATATTTAGGTAATTTTTAAATGAAATGGAAAAAAAAAAAAAAAACGCCTAGGGATTAAAAAATAAGAGGCTTCATGTAATGCATCCAGTTAGGTCTGTATAAAATGTAATGCTTTAGAGCACTACTTAAAATATGTTCATGACATCTATTTTTTACTCTTTTTATTATTATTATTATTCATAAATATACGCAGTATTTTAAAAATTTCAGGGCTGGAAAATTGGTGCAGAACTCATACCAGTGTATAACCAGCATTATTTATTAAAAACAAAGAAGAAATATAATCATAATCCATTAGAAATAGCCATAGTTGCCGAAACGTCAGTGGAGGCATCACTGTTGAGACTCAAAACGATTTTGGGTTCCGGATGTGTGCCTGTTTATATGCTTGTTTGTTTGTATGCTTGTCTGTTTGTCTGCTTGTCTGTCTGTTTGCCGCGCGATAGCGGTCGCAAAAATCACGTTATTGACTTGCAATTTGGTACACATGTTTATGAGCCCCACGGAATTAGCTGTTTAGTTTTGGATGTGTGTTCCATGTGTAATTCATGTACAGGGGCACGCCAAAATTTTTCTTATCATTACGGCTTATGGGAAGAATTTGTGCGTACCGCGACAGCGGCCGCAAAAATCCCACTATTCACTTCAATTTGTTACACATGTTCATGAGTCACACGGAATTAGATGTACAGTTTTGGGTGTATATTTTTAGCTCGTGTACAGGGACACACCAAAAATTTTCTTATCATTACAGCCTATGAGCAGAATTTGTATGTACCGACATAACGGCCGCAAAAACCTTCATTTGATTTGCAAATTGGCACACACGTTCAGGCTTTATATAGAAATAGCTGTATAATTTTTTATGTCTATATTGTTTATAGATTGTGTACAGGGACACTACAAAATTCCAGGGGAATTTCGTTTAAACGCATTTTAACATCATTACTTTGCAATAAAATATATTAAAATATCATACATTACTGAGATGCTTAAACTTATGTTTTCTGCAGAAAATATGTGCTCTTAGGCTTCCTAATTAATGTACAGGACCTTACAAAAGTTTTCTGACAATGCCACGTAATCATGTCAATTATGCCAAATTTCGAACAATTATTCATAGGAAATGTAGAATAAGCTGAATAGTTTTTACTGGTGTATACAATGTTTATGGTTCGTTTACAAAGACACACAAAATAATTTCGTGATATTAGAGCCAATGGACAAATTTTTATTTAAGCGAACTTTAATACGTTTATGCTGCATTGAACATAATGGAATTAATATGCATTATAAAGATATAATCATGTTTACTCTAAAAAAATATACATATAATATATATATATATATATATATGTATAGACTAAATAATTTATTTACGGGACAGGACCACACAAAAGAATACCGATGACGTACTGTAATCATCCAAATGATGTCAAATTAGGATGAAATGTTAATGATTTATAGTTAATTAAAATTGTGTATACATATATATTTTTGTGTGTGTATATTATATACACACATTCTGTGGCTCCTTTTCCGGATACATAAAGGAATTTCGTACTAATACGATCTATCCCAGTTAAAAAAAATCTGCAAAAACCTTTAAAAAAGTATATAATTTGCAGGTATTTTGTAGGATTCCACAGGTATTTTGAAGGAAAATAAAAACTGCAGGTTTCCTTCAGGAAATAGTCAGGTTTTTTAAAGGTTTCATACAAAAATATAAAGTGCAAGTTTCTCTCAGAAAATATTAAATTTTGTTAAATGTTTCATACAGGTTTATTTCAGAAAGCTTATGACCCTCAAATTACCTTGAATAACTTAACCGATTTGAATTAGATTATATCAGGTATATGAAGGGAAATGAAATCTGCTTTTCATGCAGGTAATATAAAGGCTTTTTGAAAGTCTTTTTACAGAAGATTCTGATAGAAAGAGAGAAGGAGTGTATCATTGTGGGGAAGGGAGGAAAATACCTGCAGTATAACCTACCGTCATTTTATTTATTTTTAGAGTAAGCTTTGGAACCATTAGAGACGGATAATAAAATTTCTCCCTCATCACTGTTTTTTTTTTTTTTTTTTCAAAATTATATATTTTACAAATTGTTTACTTAAAATGTCCATGCAGAAAACAAAACAAAAACAAAAAATATTATATATATATATATATATATATATATATATATATATATATATACATATATATATATATATATATATATACATTTCATATTTCATTGTTGGTATTTTCATCTTTCTTTTATTTGCTGAGGGTTGTAAAGGAATTAAATTATTCATTACATATATATATATATATATATATATATCATTGAATTTTTTAGGCTGTTTATATTAATTCTAAATAAATAAATTAAATACAAATTTTAAATTAAAGACTTTTTCTATTAGCTTGATTCGCACCAAAAAGCATGAAAAGATTAAAATGAAGTGTTCCCTTCTAAATTTCATACTTTAGTTAATTTTAAAAATCTAATTGTCGTGTCAAAAAACTGTTTGCCCACCAGGATTCAGGAAAATCACCTCTTTCATTTGGTACCAAATTTGTAACAATAGGACACAGATATTTCTAATTTATTTTCCCATTTTTCCGTTTTCAACCCAGATTCGGCAGAAGGTTTATGACAGAGAATGTAAGCTAAAAAAAACAAAAATAAAATAAATATATTAAAATCTTTTGCTATTGGCTTGATTCGCACTAAAAGGTATGAACGGATTAAAAGGAATTGTTGCCACGTAAATTTCAAAGTTTAGTTAATTTTAAAAAAAAATCTAATTGTCGTGTCAAAAAACTATTTTCTTCCTTGGATTCTGAAAAATCGCCCCTTTCATTTGGTACCGAATTTGTAACGAGCCACGTACTTTTTAAAATTACTGAAATGAATTAAAATGAAGTGTTTCCACCTAAATTTCATACTTTAGTTAATTTTTAAAAATCTAATGGTCGTGTCGAAAAAGTGTTTGCACCTTTGGATTCAGAAAAATTACCTCTTTCACATGGTTTTGAATTTGTAATGATAGGACTGACATTTGTAATTTATTTTCCCTTTTTCCGTTTTTAACACAGATTCGGCAGAAAGTGTATGAGAGAGAATGTAAACTAAAATAATAATAATAAATGAAAAATTAATCTCACATTGCCTATTGGTCACGTGTGCTAGAAATTCCCAATAAAATGTAACTTTTTTGTTGCACCTAAATTTCATTCTTTAGTTAATTTAAAAAAATCTAATTGTCGTGTCGAAAAACTGTTTGCACCCATGGATTCAGAAAAATCGCCCCTTTCATTTAGTATCAAAATTTGTAACGATAGAACTGATATTTCTATTTTATTTTATTGATTACATAAAAATTGCTGCCACTAAATTTCCTACTTTAATTATTTAAAAAAAATCTAATTGTTGTATCGAAAAACTCTTTGCCCCCTTGTATTTAGAAATTTCACCCCTTTCATTTGGTACCAAATTTATAAAGGTAGGTCTGATATTCTAATTTACTTTCCATTCTTTCCGTTTTTAACCCAGATTCGGCAGAAGGTTTATGACAGAGAAAGTAAGCTGAAAAAAAGTCTTTAATAAAAACTCACAATTTTATAAAGTTTTGGAAAAAGCAGCGTGGCAGTAAGAAAATAAACCTACTATTTATAATTCAACGAGCTTGAAATATTTTTTTATTTCTTATCGTTTTTATTGTACCATTATAAACGATATTTCCAAATGATAAAAATGAGAAATATTAAATCTGTTTTTCAACGTTTATAAAATTAAAGTCTAAAAGTTTTTTAAGCATTAAAAATAAAATATTTTTCAATGTTTAAAAATCGATTTAATTTCGATTGTTTGCAACAGCTTGTTTCTTCTCAACTCCATTATTTATCGGCGAGACGCGAAAGCCATAAATGTTGTTGTTGTTGTTGTTTTGTTGTTTAGGGGAGAGTGGGGATAAATGGGACATTTTTTATGTTTTTACTGATAATGTTCACCATACTTAATTCAGAATTTTGTAAAATTGCTCATAAGTACACTTTAGTAATCAGTTACATATAAACATACTAACTTTAATAAAAAGTTATCATTTTTAATTAATAATATATTTTTTTTTTATATATGCATGTGCATTGTCCCATTCATCCCCACCTATGGGGATGAATGGAACATGATTGGGGATGAATGGGACAGGACTGGAGTTAACAAAGAAAAAAAAAAAAATAGAAAGTAAGTAAATTTTTAAAGTTAAATTGGTTTATGTGATTTTATTACACACTATGAATTTACTGAAATTAACATAAACTGATGTATTGACTCAAATTAACATCAGAAGGCAAAAGTCCTTTGGTTCGCACAGTTCCTAGTGCTCTAGGCTTTGGTAATTTAATCTAATAAGATCTAATATAAAAATAAACGAATAAATAAGACACTAGAAAGAGTTAAATCATTATAATAGAGTAAAAATTATCCAGATAAATTTTTGTTTCCGACTGATTGGGGAAAATCAGCATTGTATTCTGTATTTCATTAATAATCACCAGGATTTATTTAATTAGCTTGATCAAAATTGTGATTTTAATCAAACATATTATTAGTTAATTAATTAATTTATTTTTAATTATTGATTTAAGTTGCATCGAATATTCTAACTTATAATTTTTTTAATCATATTTATTATAAATAAAAATCAGAACAATTAATTTCAATCTAATTTTTTAATAAATCCATTACTTTTGAATCCATTACTTTAAGATTTGTATTAATAAAATTCTTGTGTACAATTTTAAATTAGCACAAAGTGGGGAATGTCTCATTCATCCCTATTCAAACTGTCCCATTCCTCCCAACCACCACATGATCATATAAAACAGGAAATAGGCTTAATCAACAATTGCCAATATTCTTCTTGAATATCATAAACACAATAAAATTTGATGCCTTTTCACCATATAAGAGTTATATTAACTTTAAGCAAATAGTTAATATCTTAACTACTACCTAACTGAATCAGTAAAAACTTACTTTGGCAGCTTTAAAAGACACTTAATTTTTTTCTGCCCTTCTATGGATAGCACAATTCTGAAACTACACTTGATGGATGACGTCAAGAATGCCATATATCAGAAAAATTATCAAGTTTCCAGTGCTTGCAAAACATAAAATTTTTTCTACTGTCCCATTCATCCTGCGTCCCATTCAACCCCACTCTCCCCTACATGTTTACACCGCAAAGGAAGATTTGAGGGATCTGGTCGGCTGTGCCGGCTCTGCGAATTTATTGCTAAGTGTTATCCTTTTTCCTTTTACTTTTTAAAAACACTGGCTGAGTATTTTAGTTTTCTTAATCAAGTTATTGCTTCGTGAACAAGTTGTTTACTAGACTTTTTCAATGTTATAGTTACATACTTTGGTGTTACGCGTTAGAGTGAACCGCCCCACAGTGGATCGAACAACGTTAAAATACGAACATAGGCCCAAAAATCAATCTCTAAATAACTGATATTTTGCAGTGAAATAATTTAAAAGAGTGCCTAAAAAATGCAAATATATGGTTATTTCTTGAATTACACGAAGTTTTATTATATATAAATAAGTTCAAAACGAAAACTTTCAGAAATAAGATTTTTCGATGAATTTCAGTGACTTTATTTGAATAGCCATCAAGTGGCACTTAAGATAACTATGAAAAAATACGAAATAAAAATACTTTTAATAATGTCCTAATAAAAGTTTAAGGCACTTCTGCCAACATTTTGTTGGTTTTTTATGTTGTGATTCACGCATGAAATGTGAATATAAAATTAACAACAAAATTAAATTTATAAGTTGTGTAACATTTTTGTCCGAAACTGTCCAAAATTTCAATCACATTTTACTACTCCCAAAAGTATACATTTTAAAATGTGAAAAGGATTTTCGCAACAAATCGCCACTTTTAGAGAAAAATAAATTATTATTCTGTTTACATCCAAATTATCAATCGAGAAATTTATCTGAATAACTGTATTCATTAATGACAGAAAATATATTAAAATTTTTATAGTGAAAATATTATAGAAATTAGATGATTAAAATAGATTTAATAAATCAGAAATTATTTCTTATTTTTTAAAATATTTAATAAAATAATTATTTTTACTTTAAAGGTACTGAAAAGTACCGTTGGACCCCAAAAACGGGGGAAATGTAAATTATTGCTGTGATATGTCATAAAATGTTAAAATTAAATAAATGCTTAATGTTAAATTACTAAATGTCAAAATGAAATATTATAATCCCATATTACGATTTAAAGTAAAAGTTTCTGTGCAATAAACACAAAGACAAATGGGAATTTTTCATAGAGTTTGTCAGTAAATGCTTGCATGAGTTTTCTATTGAAATACTACATAAAAAAAGAAAGAAAAAAGCAGCAGCAATGTGATGTGTGTTAACATTGTGTGATAAATTAATTGTGTTATAAATATAGATTTTCTTCGTGAAATTTTTATTTATTTCCTTTTATTCTCTTCTTTTTTGCAACATTTGTTTGTTTATCAGGTATGTTTCTAAATACCTGTTTGCAGCAGAAATAATTACAAGATGAAAAGAACTTTTATACACCATGTTTTTAAATTTTATGTTGAATCATATAAACGCTACTGAAGGCAGCGAAAACCTGGAAAAATTGGATAAAAGTATTAAATAAATTCCATGCTATCGTGTTTTAAGCTATTATGAAAGTTTCAAATGGCTATCTAGCCGGGAAGTTAGTTAAAAGTTGATTGCAAGCTTTGTACTGGTAACGCTGCCGAAGACAGCAGGGTCCCGAAGCAATTTGTTAAAAGTATTTTTGAAATGCATTTTCACCGTATTCTGAACTATTCTGAAAGTTTCAGATGTCTAGCTACTCGGGAAGTTAGTTAAATAAATTTTCTGTTGAATCATATAAACGCTTCCGAATACAACAGGGACGTGAAACAGTTGACTAAAAGTATTAAAAAAATGTATTCATCGTGTTCTGAGCTATGCTGAAAGTTTCAAATATCTAGGTAGTCGGGAATTTCGTGAAAAATCGATTGCAAGCTTTGTACTGGTAACGCTACCGAAGGCAGCAGGAACCCGAAACAGTTGGTTAAAAATATTTTATAAATGCATTTTCGCAGTGTTCTGAACTATTCTGAAAGTTTCAAATGTCTAGCTAGTCGGGAAGTTAGTTAAATAAATTTTCTGCCGAAGTCAGTAGGGACATGAAGCAGTTGACTAAAAGTATTAAAAAAAGTATTGTCACCGTGTTCTGAGCTATACTGAAAGTTTCAAATATCTAGCTAGTCGGGAAGTTAAGGAAAAATCGATTGCAAGCTTTGTACTGGTAACGCTGCCGAAGGCAGCAGGAACCCGAAACAGTTGGCTAAAAATATTTAAAAAATGCATTTTCACCGTGTTTTGAACCATTGTGAAAGTTTCAAATGTCTAGCTAGTCAGGAAGTTAGTTAAATAAATTTCCTGTTGAATCATATAAACGCTGCCGAAGGCAGTAGGGACCTGAAGCAGTTGACTAAAAGTATTAAACAAAGCATTGACACAGTGTTCTGAGCTATCCTGAAAGTTTCAAATGTCTAGATAGTCGGGAAGTTAGTGAAAAATCGATCGCAAGCTTTGTACTGGTAACGCTGTCGAAGGCAGCAGGAACCCGAAGCAGTTGGTTAAAAAAATTTAAAAATTGCATTTTCGCCGTGTTCTAAACTATTCTGAAAGTTTCAAATGTCTAGCTAGTCGGGAAGTTAGTTAAATAAATTTTCTGTTGAATCATATAAACGCTGCCGAAGGCAGTAGGGACCTGAAACAGTTCACTAAAAGTTTTAAAAAAAAGTATTGTGACCGTGTTATGAGCTAGCCTGAAAGTTTCAAATGTCTAGCTAGTCGGAAAGTTAGTGAAAAATCGATTGCAAGCTTTGTACTGATAACGCTGCCGTAGGCAGCAGGAACCCGAAACAGTTGGCTAAAGGTATTAAAAAAATGTATTTTCACCGTGTTCTGAACTAATCTGAAAGTTTCAAATGTCTAGCTAGTCGGGAAGTTAGTTATACATTTTCTGGTGAATCATATAAGCGCTGCCGAAGGCAGCCTGACCTGAAATAGTTGACTAAAATTATTAGAAAAATGTATTGTCACCGTGATGTGAGCTGTCCTGAAAATTTCAAATATCTAGCTAGTCGGGAAGTTAGTTAAAAATCGATTGCAAGATTTGTCCCTGACAAACAAACAAACAAACATACAAACAAGAATCGAAGTTAATAAAAACATGGTAAAATATGATACCGTTTAACCCTTTTATAATGCCAATTTTTCCTCAATTGCACATTAAACTAATTTCACGAATAAAATTTGATGTAAAGAAAAAAATTCATTTAGCTTATTAGAAATAATTAATTTTAATTTTGACACATTATTCTCTTAGTTAATCGCAAACTTCTCAAAACCCATTGTATTAGCATAAGAAGAATTGCCACAAATGACTTTTATTTTTTTTTTTCACACCAATGTTACTAAATTAATATTTATACTGATATATTTCTAGAGAAATTATACACAGGAATCATTATTAAAAAAATAAATAAATAAAAAAATATAAATGGTGCCAGTTGAATAAAATAACGAATTTGGTGGGGGAAATATTCCTGTGGCCTTACAAAGGGTTAAAAATAAACATAGAATCGCCTTTAGTATCATACATATATACATATTTAAATCGAAATGTGACAAAAGACATCATACATAGATAATAATAATACCATAACCTCCCTATGTTCGCCACTGCCTGTACTTCGATCCACTGTACGCCCTACACATGGTGCTTACAAGTGTTGGTGATTCCGTCGAATAAGGACTGAAATTTCATTTGGCTTTGGCTGCAAGGATAATAATATATTATTACGGAAGCTAGCGGCAAATACAGCGGTAAATGTTGTGAATTATGGAAGTATAAACACGCAAGTTTCGGACATGTCTCAAAGTATGGATACATCTCAAGATATGTCTCTCAATCTTCATTTTTATGTTAATAACTCTCTTCCTGATTTTCTGCAAGTTGCAATAAATGATAGCGCGGACGAGATTGCTATTTTAATTGCTGCCAAAGAAGGTTCGTTGCCGGCATCTAACACTGAAAAGCTAAAAATGAAATTTTTAAAAATTGCGGAGGAAATAAATGCAATTGAAACGTTGGAAATGACCCGTCAGGGGAAAATTCTAGTAATAACTAAGTCGGTGGAAGTCGCTCAAAAGCTCTTGAGTACAAATACATTCTTTGACATTGCTGTGACTTCATCAAAGAAACAATAATACGAGGTTCCTCCTCCACAATATTGATACAACCATGTCATGCTAGGAAATTGCAGAGGAATTAGAATTTCAGGGAATAATTCCTTTTGAAATTAGACGATTTAAAAAAAAAAAACAAGAGTAGTCAGACACCTTTGACAACAATTTTAGTTATGAAGTTTGGAACCCAGCTGCCAAAACAAGTTAAATTATGGTATCAAAACCACAGGCTCACCCTATTTTGGGATAACCCACCGCCATGTGGGAATTGCTATAAATTTAATCATAGCACACAATCTTGTAAACGATCGCTTGTTTGTGCTAAATGTAATAAGAGCCACACCGGACCCTGTACTGCATCTTCATTGAAATGCGCAAATTGTAAAGTTGGGCACGAGGCCTTCAACAAAACTTGCCCGTTATACATACATGAATTCCGGATCCAGAAATTCCGGAGCGCCAATCATCTGACCATAGCTGAGGCCAGGAGAATGTTTGCAGTGCCCGAAACTGCCAAAACCCAATCATATGCTAAGGTTGCTACCAGCTCACCCATCAATGTTCCACCATTTAACAGGCATTTAACAAGGAGGAGGTGCCGCTGACCACTCCAAGAGTGTTCTCGAGCGTTTCTAGTTATGTTACAACGTTTATTTAAAAAAAAAAAAATTACAATGTTTGCCAGAATGAAGTTAACACACGACAAGGGACGACATATAAGCCGCCGAAACAACATTCTATCACGGCATATGGCGAAGAAAAGCATAGTAATTTGAATGTTTACAGTCACTCTAATTTCAACATATTTGAATAAGTACAGAGAGAGAAGGGAGGATATTAACAGAGGGTAAAATTCGCCATAATATTATTCCTGCGCGACATAGGGCTAAGTATTACAAATAGATAATAATTATTAACAAACTTTAAAAAAATAATACACAAAGGTAAAATTCGCCAGTACAGAGTACTTACGCGACAGGGGGGCGAAATAAAATAAGTCTTGAAAACTCAAAAGCACACTGAGCTAGAACTGAACTGGAAGAAGGGAGAACTATTTACAAACAAATCAGTTCGCCAGAACAAGGCTCCCACACGACATAGGCGAAGTTGGTTGTATTACGACATTTACAAACACATGAGGAAAGAATAGATATCTTAGGGCTAGTGGGTAAGTGAAAAAGATTATTTAACTTATGAGTTTATAAAATACTTTTAATTTATTTAACTGTTTAGGAATTAGATAGTTATTAATGACTGAAGAAGAATTGATTTGTTCTATTTGAAATACCTAAGAGTAATTCAAAAATTCTTTTTAGATTAATGGCAAGTGAAGGTCTTGTTAAAATATTTGTCAGCCAATTGGCTGGTCTATTATCCGGATTTCTTAAGTGATAGGTTATTGTAAGCGGACAATGGAAATAGTAATGAAGGGCAGAAAGTCGGATCTTGAAGCTTCCCTGAAAGCTCTGACATCAACAATGGTTGAACTACTGCAACAACTTATGGCTGCTCAGGCCCAAACGTTCCAGCAAATGCTGGGATCTATAATCCAGACCTTATCATCATCCATCCGTTCATCGTCATACTGTGCCACCCCTTCCTCATCTATAGAAGCAGAGAATGCTGAAACTCAAGCAAAAAGGTTACTAAAGAAAAAAGACTGAAACTCTCCCTGCACTCATCTGCCCTACATGCCACTCTAGTGGATACTTCGCTTTCACCCCCAGAAAATAGCCGAATAAGAACTCTCCCTCCCAGCGAGATGCTGTCGTCTGGTCAAGAGCGCAGATAAAGAAAAAAGAAACTGTGTCTGGCCAGAGGCCTCTTCTTTTTTACATTTTTCGGTTCTAATGGAAGTCTCCTTAGATCAGTGGAATATTCGGATAGTTCGAGTAAACTCTGCTTGGATCCACCATTCTTTTCTTGTTCTGATTTAATTTGCCTCCAGGAAACTTTCCGGAGTTTCTCATAAGATTTTCTCCTCCTGGGAAGACTGTCTATAGGGCTGATAGGCACCTTCGACATGGTGGTGGTCTTCTCACCGCGGTTAATCGCAAATTTCCTTCTCGCCGTTTCTCTCTCCCTAATTCTTCCCATGGCAACGAGGTTCTGGGTGTTGAAGTTGTTTTGTCATCCAATTTCAGGCTACAGGTTCTTAATGTTTATTCTCCTCCTGGTAAATCTGACAGTGATTGGTTTAACCAGGTACTTTACTTTTGTAATAATTCTTTCATAGTAGTCGGAGACTTCAACAGTTACCACACGAGTTTGGGTGGCCGTCGGGATTCCCTTCAGGGCTCGAGGTTCATCGACTAGCTTATTAACAACAATATCGCTGCCTTATTAACAGCTCCATCCCCACTCACGTTTCTCCTGGGGGGGGGGGGCTTCTACCTTAATTGAACTTTTTCTTGTTTCTCCTGACCTGTTCATGGATATCTGTTTCCAGGTCCATTCTGATACATTTGACAGTGACCACTGTCCTATCAAACTTACCTTCGATAGGTTGCAAGCTCTCGTCCATGTCATAGCGTTAGGTTAAAATTCGACTGGGGGACCGCTATCGTTAGGCTTAACAAGAATTTACAGGATTTTAATTCTCAATCCATTGAGGATGTGGTAAATATCTGCCAAGAGTCGGTTACTGTGAGTAGTCTAAAGATTAGGATCTTGGATCACACTGGTACTCCCTGGTGGCATAGCCGCTGCAGTTATCTTTAGGGCAAAATCGCAAGTTCCTCCGCTTGCGAGAAAGCACCTAAGCTTGGCCTATTGGACTCAGCACAAGCAGTTTGCTGCTCGTCTCAAGAAAGAAATTAATGACGTATGTATTGGTCCAAGGTCTGTAAAAGGAGTGGGCAGTCTGGTGTTATCTTCAAACTTCTAAAAGCTCTTCAAAACCGGAAGAACCCTCTTCAGGAATCCTATAATTACATCAGTATCTCAAATGCGTCTCCAGATAGAAGGTTGGCTGCTGTTAATGTTTTTGCTCACACATTTGTCCGCCCCCCTACTAACTGTTACATCCCTCTGGACTTCAATGCCAACGTGGATCGCAACTTCAGGAAACCTTTTGCTCGCCAACACGCCTTGCACAAGTCTTCCTATTGTACCCCTGGGAACGATGGTATTTCCCTGTGCCTTCTCAAGTGCCTCGACAATAACAGTTTGGTGAAACTTCTTGACTGCTTCAATAATCTCTGATCGGCTGGTCTAGTTCCCTAGTTCCTGGAGAGAAGCCATTGTTGTTCCTATCTTGAAGCCGGGGAAGAATTCCAGTCTCCCCTCTTCCTATCGTCCAATCTCCCTCACCTCACCCCTGTTCTCTCGAAGGTTTTTCAGCGGACGGTTCTCCAGCGGATGATTCCTTGGGTGTTTAAGAATGATGCTTTAGCTTTCATAGCGATGACAAGAAATAAAAAACACCAAATCACCAACTGGCGGTCCTACCATAGAATTACATATAGTCGGCAACAAAATTGTCCAGACACTAGCAAAAATTCATATGTAAAAAATGTACACTTAACCCTTAACTGCTGTCATCGGTCTGACAGACCGCTCGCCATTTTCTAGCCCTCATTAACGCTCCTCAAAATAGGTAATGATCCAGGCCCTCTTTTCTACCTTCCTAAAACCATCGGCCAAGGTCACATTCCACTTGTCGTTCAGCGAACGGGGTTTAGTTATTTTTTTTTCTACTTTTCTTTTTTCTTGCGGTATGTGAGACCGCTGACAGCAGATACGAGTCTGTTTTTGTCCGATGAGTAGTATTGTTTCTCTAGATATTAATGATATTTTTTGTAATTTTATGAAAAAAAATGGCTTCGACTTGTTCAAGAAAACGTCTGGTGTATCTCACACAGAATGAAATTCTGGAACTTGTAAATTTATATATAAAAAAAAAAAAAATGTGTATGCAAGTTTCATTTTATTTACTGTTTTATTTAAATACCGATGCCAACTACTCCGGATGTTGACTACCACTATTTTTTTTTTTATTTTTTTATTTCAACATATATACATTATATTTGTGTATTTTGAAAAAGTTTCAACTGAGAAGTTGTGTTAGCTATTATCCGGAGTAGTTTGCAACTATGTATTTTTAATGGAACTAATAATATTTTTTTATAGTGCAATATTTTCCACAATTAATAATACTTTTTTACTATATCTATAATTTTTTGTTACACTAGTGAGAACACTAGCGAGTTACACTAGCGAATTTAAAATTATATAATTCATGCTCATCGATGCAATGTTGCCCTATCGGTATTCTCTTGCACGTTCATATGTCGGGATACCCGTTTAAGTTCTCCAAAATTGCCTTTAAAAAAATAATAATAATAATTAAAAAAAGATAAATTAAACAATTTAGTAGATAAATAATAGCATGCAATCAATAGCTTACCATTTATTCGACGTTTTAAATAAGTTTTAATCATGCGGTCTATGAGACCGCTCACAGTAGTTGTGAGAGAATTTTAGTCACAGTAGTTAAGGGTTTAATTCTGTTTTTTTAAATAAATCCTTATCGAATCATGTTCTTACACTGTCTAAGAACAGGATTCGACAAGAATTTATCTAACAAAACCGTATTAAGTGTACTTTTTTCACATAGGAATTTTTGCTAGTGTTCAGACAATTTTCACTGTAAATAAAAGGGTCTTAAAGTAAGACATAAAAACAACTGAAACGGCATTTAAGACACGTAAATCTCTTAAAATATAGATTAGACATTATAGATATCTTAATTTAAGACAGAAATATGTTTAAAATACCAATTTAGACACAAAAATATCTGAAACACGTAAATACGCGAATTTTCAGACAGCAAAATGCGCTTGAATTTTCAGACACTTTAGAAATTCAAACACTTGCATTACTAATCTACTTTAAGAAAATATGCTTATCCCACTTCTTTCCACATTAAATAAATGTATTATTATTTTATATAATAAGCAGTTATGTTACTTAAACTATGGTAGATTTATGAAATTAAATTTTTATGCGATAATACTCTAGAGATGTGAATGATATTTGCATGCTATTATCTTTAACATAATTCATAAACAACATACTTATATACAAAGCTTATTTCGTCAAAAAAAAAAAATCTTTAAAGCTTTCTTATATTAAAAGAAAAAGTGTGAAGACGGACGTAGTAAGTTTGAGAAAGCGAATTTATAAGTGAACAACCACGAATAATTTGTGCATAACTTTTTTCTTTCTTTCTTCTTCTTATTATTCATTTAAAAACATTTTTCTTTCACATATTTACCTGCATCTAAATGTAAAACAACAATTTTTTTGCATCCATGATTATAGTTTGTTTTTATTTAAATATCACTTTAAGGAAAGAAATCTTTATCATCGAGGGCTGCAAACTTCACATACTTTTTATGCATTATGAAAAAATTCTAGACCTCTAGATATGAAATTTAATTTAATAATAATTATTAACTTTAAGATCAATACTATCAATAGTTTTATAGCAAAAAAGCAGAAATAAAACATAACACTGCGATTTGTTTCGCGAATACTGAAGTATATTTTATCATAAAAACTTGCTCTGCTGTAATCGACATTGGTGTGATCAGTAAATGCGTGATTTCGACAGTGCTGGGGTCGAGGTTTCGTTTTCCACGGACAGTGTGAGTTCAAATCCCAACGCCGGGTAATGATACTTTTTTTTTTTAATATAAATATTTCATTAATGCTCTAAACAATTCTAAAGTCTATTTTCAACAAAAAAACATAATCTCGAACCATATTTATTTATTTATTTATTAAAAAGCCTTAAAAACGGTAGTGTTTTTAAGCCTAACATGGCGGTGTTTTTAAGCCTAAAACATGACGGCGTTTTAAGACATTGCAATGACTTAATTTCAGATGCAAAAAGGTGTCTTAAAAAGTAAGACATTTTTTTTTTCGCGTAAAAAATGACCATCCATTTAAGACACTTTTGTAACTGAATTTAAGACATTTACGTTTACAGTGTTGTTACCGACTGTAGTTTCTTTTAAATTATCATTTATTCTTATTTGTTTAAAATCATAGGTAAAATTATTTTTTTTGCGATACATTGTTGCAATTATGACGTCATTCTTTTTACTGCTAATTCATCCTTCTTCCAGCATTTTATTCGTTCCTCTAAACCAAGAATAAAAAAATTATTTTCTTTATTTCAATACACTTTTGTAGCTATGATGTTAGTTTTAGCGTTATCCCCATGAAACGTAGGCTTTTATT
Source organism: Salticus scenicus (assembly GCA_963930645.1). Classification (NCBI taxonomy): domain Eukaryota; kingdom Metazoa; phylum Arthropoda; class Arachnida; order Araneae; family Salticidae; genus Salticus; species Salticus scenicus. Next base: position 61,383,065 of record OZ005651.1, read on the forward strand.
ATTAAGAACCTATTATGTTTATATAGAAATTCATTTAATAAAAGCAATTTCGACGTAGTATTTTTAAATTCAATAGTACTCAATACTGAAATAAAGTAATAAAAGCTATTTATCGTGTGCCACAAAACACAAAGTATAGATCCGCATTACATAAAAAAAAAGTAAGTTACCATTAGGCTTGTGAATTTATCTTGTTGCTACTTTACTTAAGGCTTCTTTTTCCACTAACTTCATACCTGTTCACTTCTGACGCCAGCAGAAGATGACATTCAAAGTCATGCAGTTTTTGGTTTTTCACAATTTTAAAGTCAAATATTTTTTTGTGCCAAAAGTCAACCACACAAATTTTACTATTTTTGGGTAGTCATTATCATTATGTTTTTGCATAAATACATACCTTTGCGGTCCAATTCTCGCACAAGAAGATTTGAAGGGTCAAAGTTAAAAAAAAAAAAGTTTAGAATTTTGAATGATCTTTGACCTTTGCGCCAAGAGTCAACCATAAGTATTTATGTCACAATAGTTATTCTGGAAACAGGAGAATACAAAATAACTATCAGTACCATGGTTTACTTCTGGTGCAAAAAGTATTGGCTTTCGTAAATAGGTATGTTTTTCGCAAAAAAACAGAGGACTTCATCTTTGACCCCCCCCAAAACTCCAAGAAAGATTTTTTTTTTTTTTTTTTTTTTTTCGGAAAAAAAAAAAAAAAAAAAAAAAAAAAAAAAACACGGGTTTAATAGTTTTACATAAAAGCATCTCCTGAAAATTTGATCAAAATCAAAAATGTCAACTATCCAAACATGCCGAATCTGCCCGATTAGAAAAAAAAACAAAAAAAAAATTAGTATGTTGTGGCTACCACAAGACTTTCTTCTATATTTACCTATACATATTCAATCAGTAACAATATTAAAAAAAAAAAAAAAAAAAAAGTACGATTTTTTTTTTGATAAAAGTAAAAAAAATCGATAACTTTGTTTTAAATTATCACAGATTTATAGTTCAACCATTCGTTTTAAAGGTATTGACGAGACCTTTCGAAAGATACCCATCTTGAAAATTTATCCCCACCGGGGGGGTACTTCCCCCCCAGGGGGGAAGCAATGCCCCCCCATGCAGAATTTTTTTCCTAGTTACATACTACTATTATCAATAATTCATATTAATTTTACAATCACAAGTTTAAAACAACTCTAATTATGCACATTTATACGAATTTTTGTCCTATGCTCCCATGTTAAAAATTTAGATAAAATGCTATCACAGCGCCACCTCTTGAGCTATTGATCCCCAAACATAATCAGCACCAGTTTATGTCGGGGACAAACTAAATACCAAGTTTGGTTAAATTTCGTTAAAAAAAAAAAAAAAAAAAAAAAAAAAATATTGCGATTTTTTTTTTTAAATTTTGTTTTGTTAAAAGTAAAAAAAAATCGATAACTTTGTTTTAAATTATCACAGATTTATGGTTCAACCATTCGTTTTAAAGGTATTGACGAGATCTTTCGAATGATACCCATCTTCAAAATTTAACCCCCCCAGGGGGGTACTTCCCCCCAGGGGGGGAACCGATGCCCCTCCATGCACAATTTTTTTTTTCCTAGTTAACTACTACAATTATCAATAATTCATATTAATTTTACAATCACAAGTTTAAATTAACTCTCATTATGCTCATTTATACGGAATTTTGTCCTATGCTGCCATGTTAAAAATTTGCATAAAATGCGATCACAACGCCACCTGTTGAGCTATTGATCCCCAAATCTAATGGGCACCAGTTCATGTCAGGGTGCAACTAAATACCAAGTTTGGTTAAATTTCATTCATTGGTTCGTGAGATACAGCGTCCACAAAAAAATGATACAGACACACAGACAGACAGACAGACAGACAGACACACAGACAGACATTTTTTAAAAACTATCAATTCGTGTTCAGGACATACCAAAACGTGTAGATCCGTCAAAAAACGGAGGTCGAAAATTTTCGCGAATCCAATACTTTCTCTATATTACATATAGAAGAAAGTAAAAAAGCTGGCTCTTAAATAAAACCATCTTTAAGGGGACATACGGCCCTTAGAACTTAAAAAAAAAAAAACATCGATTTAATTACAGTCTTTTTTTAGATAAATTATTAACTATTCTCCATTGGGCATGTCTAATTGTTTCCCATAAGCTTATTATGCATTTTGGAATATAATTTAAATTCTGATGTGAATTATTTAGTAATTTATGTGTTAATAATAAATGTGTTTTTTTCACATTGCGCTCAGGATAGCTCTGAAACAATTTAATATTTTTTCTTGAAATTTTCACAGATTATGTAACATAAGAGATCCTTCAAACTGAACCTAAATTTGTTCAAATTTAGGTTAGAAATATATATATATAGGGGAGACCGGGGCACAGTGGAACACTTTTACACTCTTAATTTTCTTTTCACAAAATAATAATAATAATAATAATAATAATAATAATAATAATAAAATAAAAATAAATAAATAAATAAATAAAAATAGAAAAGGAATGTACTTGAAAAAAATAGCAAACAATCTCTAAACCCTTCTTGACAAGTCTTAATTTTTACTTAACCGACTTCAAAAAAGGAGGAGGTTCTCAATTCAAACCGTGTTTTTTTTTTTTTTTTTTTTTTTTTGTTAGCTCATAACTTTTGAACGGATGTTCCGATTTTGATACTTTTTGTTTTGTTGTAAAGGTTTTGGTTTTGAAATAGGTCCCATTGTAATATCTTTTTGATCTAAAGAAAATACAGGGTGCCCAAAAAAGTCAGTCCCAACTCTTTTAACATGCTGAACGACTGCAGCTAGTGTCGTAAAAGTGGTATGTAGGTATAGTAAAGTGGCTAGATGCAATAGAAACCCTAGATAATCTCAGAGATACGACAGGTACTTAGTACGCATGCTCAGTGGACAAACGCTTGTCCAGATTCCCTCTTGCTACAGTAACCTTTACAATGCTTGGCGCTGATCGCGCATTTTGGTGATTTATCGGTGTAAGTTTTTAAAGATATTCTCTAAAGTAAAGCAAAAAAAATTTTCTTTGCAATCAAACTAAGATACATTATGCTTTACGTTACATTCGTTTTATTATTATTATAATTATTATTTAAATTTAGATTATATTTCTATATTCATAGAAATAATTTACACCATCTTATCATACTGCATATCAAAAATTCTGAATTTTAATACCCTTTAGTTTTTAATAATATACTATGCAACTGTAGTCTAAAAATATATATTTATACAAACTGATAATAAAAAAAATAATAATAATAAAATTATTTTTATTTATTTAAAAAATAATTTATTTTGTCAAATTTGTCCTTGTAGTTACTGGTAAGAAAGTTCATCGATATTAAGATTAATTTGTAAAAATTTGATGATTTAACAGTTAACTTGATTTGATATATTCATTTGAGAGATGACCGTTTAGCTTTATGATTAATTTTATTTATTGCAATAACTTACAAATATATACATTCTCAGCACATTAAATGTTTAAAAATTGTTTTAGTTGGTTTATAAAAAGTTTTTCAGGGGGTCAAATGTTTTTGAGACTGTAAAATTAACTTTGCTCTCAAAGCTGGTAGACGGGAGATATCAGGTTAGATACCAGGTAGCGCTCATCGGGCTAACTTTTCGAAATTATCTGCAGTTTTCTCCGAAACAAGCGTAAATATGGGCTAGAACACCTTAAAAAGACCACCCCTTACTTAAGTTATTCAACCCATACCTCGGCCTTTCTTTTGTAGGCAACTGGCACATTAACACCAACATGTTTTTCTTAAAATAATTCAGTTTAGGAAAATTGAATTAGTTTAATGCTTAAAAACATACCAATATTTTATAGTTAAATGCATAATCATTGATAATATAATATTTGTAAAAATATTTATTAACTTTAAAAGTTTTATACATCCTTATTGTTCATGTCAAAAGTTTATTTTTCTTCAAATGTAATACAAATATATATATATATATATATATATATATATATATATATATATTTTTTTTTTCGTATTTTGTACCTTTGAATAAAGTATGATTAAAGAAAAAAAAAAAAGAGAGAGAGAGAGAGAGAGAGAGAGAGAGAGAGAGAGAAAATAACGTATGTGATAAAAAGAAATATGACGCTAAAAAATAAATAAATTAATTAATTAATTAATTAATAAACAAATAAAGAAAATAAAGAAATTAGCACTTATAATTTTACAACATAAAATTCTAACATATGTTGATCTCATAAAGAATGGTTGATTGGTTGTATGGCTTAAGACTGATTGACTACTCTAGGGGCCTAGGCCTACAGGAGAAATGCCCTCCGTGGGGGGGGGGGGTTCTAAGTGAATCTAGTTCGTATTTACGCGAGTTTTAGAGAGAACTACGGAAAACTCCGAACGGCTAGATCGATGAACGCGTTTTTTGATCGAACCCGGCACTTCCCATCTACCAACTTTGACCGCAGTTCCGCTTGGCCACCATAGAGGTATTTACTTCTATTAATGCCTTGATTTCTCCATAATAAATAAATAAATAAAATAAAATAGATAAACAAAGAAAAAAAATTATGTTTTTAAATTAATAAATAAGAGAACAATAAGCATTTTAATACTTTTAACCTTATTCTTTTCCCCCTCATATTCCGTATTTTTGAATAAATATAAAAAAAATATAAGGCACCTTATTGAGTTTAAGCTTTATGAATTAAATGAATGTACTAGCCTTTATTTATATACTCCTGAAGAAATTAAAAAAAAAACTAAATAATTAAAAGGCCTTTTTATTTATTAGTTATGTATTTTTAACACTAAAATTTCCAAAAATATGCTTTACTCTATTAATTGTATTTATATCTAAATGTTTGTTATATTAATCAAAATAATTTTTAATAAGATCAGGTAAAACAAAAATAAATAGATAAATAAATAAAATAATAATAAGTGTATATTAGTTAATGTTAACTTACATAATTTATTTTCAAAATTGTTCTAAAAAGAAGGGGGGAAAAATTTTCCGAAAGAGGTTGGCTGTGTAATTATTGAAGTTATCGCCAAATACGAAACTGTTTTAAGAAAAGTACTTATTTAGAAAAGAATTGACGAAAATCAATGAAAATTTTTATTTCTATTAATAGGAAAAACATTTAGGAACATGAAAATTTGCTTCAAAATTTTTTAATTACATTTAATTAATATGAATTATAAGCATTTTTTAAAGTCACAATTTCTCCCTGCCTTATGTCTATGGTAGCGATGCGCGAAATCGCCTCGGGCGGTCAAAGGGAGCTTTCCACCAATCAAAAAGTATGAACACCTTGTCGTATCTCTCAGTAAAGGGTCGCTAGATGCAACTGCCTATAGCGCCACCTGGTGGAAAACAGCGGAGTTAACAATCCTATCTCGAAAACGGTTCAAGATAAGGAAAAAAAAAAAAAAAGGGAATTACAAAGGTGTAAATCACAATCGATTTAGTATGAAAAAACAATTTCTAGACATTAATGCTAGAAATAAAACTCTTAAAACGTGCATTTATTTATTCGTAATTTCCTATTTTGTGCACACATGAACAACATTGCATACGTTCTAGCGTAGCGTGTGACAAAGTATGCTATGTAGTTCAAAGTAAGGTCACTGTAAGTGATCACATCGATTGCGCATAGTCGTTTTAAACTGAGTTCACAAAAGACGGGGTTCGCAATACAAACCATATGCTTTATAGTTCTCGTTGTTGTAGTTTGTCAGTTGTTGTTATAACTTCGTAAGAGATGCTGCGATTTTAATACCTTTTAATTTAATGTAAAGATTTTGGCCTGAAATAGCTCCTATTATGATTTCATTAAGCTCTAAACAAATTACAAGGTGCACTCAAAAGTCTGTTTTCATTCTTTTAACTGCTGAACAGCTGCAGCTACACAAATAAAAGTAGTATATTTGTATAGTAAAGCGGCCATGCGCTAAGCGATGCGACAGTTTACAGCGCCACCTGGTGAAAAGAGCGGAGTCAACATTTCTATCTCGAAAACTGTACGAGATAGGAGAAAAAAGTAAATTACAAAGTTGTAGAGTTTCATCGATTTAGTACAGAAATACACCTTATAAATATGAATGTTAAAAACAGAATGTGTAAATGTGCATCTGTTTGTTCGCAGTTTCCTACCCTGTAACTTGCCGAAGCAATCTTAGAAATCAGAAAGACTTTTACTTCGATGTTTAAACTTCTATTTGTCAGTTTCAATGCTTATTTGGATCCTTCTTTGAACGATTCGCTGCGCACATTCCATCAAAGCGGGTGACGCGTACACTCTGCAAAATTCAATCCGAATCCAGATATGTATTGCAGCTGAGGATATCGTTGTATCCTGTTTATATTTGTTTTAATTTATTAAAGATCTACGCTGTAATTTTTTCTCAACAGCCTCATTTGATAGCTTTATTTGAATAACAGAGAATCATAAATTTTTTTCAAGCTGTTTCTCTTTGAACGTTTACATTTCATATATTAACCGATATTGAATATTCTTATACTACTTGCCAAATAGGATTTTCTGTTACGAATGCAGCGCACCCGTTCTTTACATTTCTAAAACTTTTTTGACTTTTTTTTTTCCTCATAGCGCATAAAGGCAAAAAAAAGTAACACAAATTAAAAATGCAAGATTTGTGAAAAACCAAACTTAAAGATAACGATAAGGCATTGACTAGAATGAAACTGACACACCTGCCTCTGAAGTGGATGATAATTTTCGATATGGAGATGTAAAGTTACTTGTACACATTGCGGCACTTCATATATTTTTCAGCGAAATAAGCTTGAAATTACCATTTTTTGAGTTCTATCACTTTTCTTGTGGGCTGCGATACGTGTAACCGCCGTCGAACTTAAAAAAAAAAAAAAAAAAAAAAAAAAAAAAACCGACTTCAAAAAGCAACTATCTCGCAAACAACTAAAAGTAAAATGAAACTGTAAATTGCGCCAAAAAGTATGAAATAAATTCTTTCGCCAAACAACATAAACACTACAATTAATCATGACTTTTGAAGTCGGCGCAAAATTAAATAAAAATTGATAGTTTTATTCAATATAAATATCAAATTTCATTCAAAATAAACATCGCCCTTTGTAATCTCCAAAACACAGCCGAAAACATTCATTCAAATGAACAATTAAGATTTCGCAAGCTACAAAAGTAAACTTGGTACCGGTTGTTCTTGGGGAGGGGGGGGGGAATCACCAAATTATCTGGCGAACATACTTTATTTCTTTAAACATCACGGTTATATGAATAAGGTATATTGAGAGAGCAATTAAGTTTATGAAACAATATTTCGTACAATATATAATACGCAAATATACATCTTGCGTGTATATTTTTTTATTGTGATTTGATCACCAAATCTAAAAAACACCAAAAACAATAGATATCAAAGTTATATCAAGTTTGCAAAAAAAAAAAAACTTTAGTAACTTCGTAGAAACATAAGTACGAAATAGCAAAGGATGTTCACTATTCTATGTCGGTTTTACTAATAGAGCAATTTCATACAGTGATAAAATAATAACGAAAGTTGTGAAGATGGATCATTCGAGACAACAGCGTTTGTAGCCATCGGTCTAAAAAAAATCTGAAAAAAAAATAATCAATTTTTATTTTATTTTGCGCCGGCTTCAAAAGTTATGATTAATTGTAGTGTTTATTTTGTTTGGCAAAAGAATTTCTTTCATACTTTTAGGCGCAATTTACAATTTCATTTTACTTTTAGTTGTTTGCGTGATAGTTGCTTTTTGGAGTCGGTTCTATTTTTTTTTTACAAAAAGATATTTTTTATAACAATATTTCCAATACGTTATGCATGAAAAAATAAATTGTAAACGCTCACAAAGTGGTCCGCTGTGCCCCATCATCGAGGTAGAGTGGACCAGCCTCTTTTGTTTATACTAAATTAATATATTTTTTTTTCTCTAAAATTAGTTTCTTATGCTATTCTAGTTTAAAGAACATAATTCAAGCATTTTCATGAAATAAGATAACCAAAATGAAATTGAAATAAATAAGAAATCAAATCTCAGTAAGTAAATTTTTTTAGTTAAAATTGATATTGTTTTTTATTCTTTTATTAATATTATATAAATTAAATATTTTTTTTTAATTCAGATATTAATAAATATTATACTATTATTCAAATATTTAATATTTTTAAATTATTTTGAGATATAATTAACTTACATTATATTTGTAGGGTAAATTTAACTAAAATATATTAAGCTACTTCTTTTGCTTTTCACATGTGATCTCTAAAGACAACAATAATAAATTATTCCTACTATTTATTAAATTAGATTTTTTTTCTATTAATGTTATATAAATCAAATAGTTAATGTATGTAGATATTAATAATAATTATTATATTGCTATTCAAATATTTATTACTTTCAAAAATTTATTATTATTTTTATTTATTTTATTATAACATTAAGATATTTATTATTTTGAGATATTAATACTTTACATTATATTTGTATCTATAAGTTTAACTAAAACAAATATAACTATTAAATCTAATTTGTACTTTTAGGCACATTGAAATGTGGTCCACTGTGGCCCGATCCAGAGTAAAAGAAATAATAATAATAAAATAATATATAGATTACAAATATGCTAATAATTTTTAGGAATTTAAAAACAGCAATATCTTGATTTCCTTTAACAGCTGTATAGTATTTATAGTCACTCGTTCAATATTTATAAAATTTTTAAAACTTCAATGAGAATTTTTTTTTTTTTTTTAAGCAGCTCAAAACATAAAAACTGCTCAAAATAGTTACCTTACTATTTCCCATGTTTTTTTTGCTGCGTACAACTAGTACTATGCTTCCATACATGAGTATCCATACGAACTTAAAGAGTTGAGTATTAATAGATTTAAGTAGGGGTGGTCCACTGTGCCCCGTCCTCCCCTACATATATATAAAGTTTAAAGATCATTTATTTTTTATGAAAATATGAAGTATCACCTGTATGGAAAATAGGGGGAATACAAATTTAGGTTCAGTTTGAAGGATCTGGTATGTTACATAATCTGTGAAAATTTCAAGAAAAAATATTAAATAGTTTCAGAGATATCCTGAGCGCAAGGTGAAAAAACACATTTATTATTAACACATGAATAATTAAATAATTCAACACAGAATTTAAATTATATTCCAAAATACATAATAAACTTATAGTTAATAAAATCTTTTTGTAAAAAAAATAGAACCGACTCCAAAAAGCAACTACTAAAAAAAAAAAAAAAAAAAAAAAAAATTGAATGAAATGAAACTAAATTGCGCCTAAAAGTATAAAATAATTTCCTTTGCCAAATAACCTATAACACTACAATTAATCATAACTTTTGAAGTCGGCGCAAAATTAAATAAAATTTAATTAGTTTTTAAAGGTTTGTTTTTAGATCGGTAGCAACAAATGCTGTTGTCTCGAATGATCCATTTTCATGTTTCCTTTATTATTTTATCACTGTATACAATTGGTCCATTGGTAGTATCTACACAGAACAGTGAACATTCTTCACAATGCGGTATTTATTTTTCTACGAAGTTAGAGTTTCCTTTGCAAATTTGATATAACTTTGATAACTATAATCCTTGGTGGCTTTTGGATTATTTGGCTTTTCAAAGCGTATTGCAAAAATATACACGCAAGATGTATATTTTCATAATATATTTTGTACGAAGCATTGTTTCATGTTCTTGATTACTCTCTTAATATACCTTATCAAATTAATCATGATATCCCAAAGAAACTAAATGTGTTTGAAAGATAATTTTGCGATTTTCTTTCACCAAGGACGTCAGATACCAGCATCTTCGCTAACTTTTGCTGCTTACGAAATCTTATTTTTTTTCTTGAATCAAAATAGTTTTCGGCAGCGTTTTGCAGGTGACAATGTGAGATGTGTATTTTGAATAGGATTTGATATTTGTATTGAATAAAAGTATCGATTTTTATTTAATTTTGCGCCAACTTCAAAAGTTATGATTAATTGTAGTGTTATAGGTTATTTGGCAAAGGAAATTATTTTATACTTTTAGGCGCAATTTAGTTTCATTTCATTCAATTTTTTTTTTTTTTTTTTTTTTTTTTTTTTTAGTAGTTGCTTTTTGGAGTCGGTTCTATTTTTTTTACAAAAAGATTTTATTTTTCTCTTTTCAGTGAAAACTTATTCATATAGCAGAACATCAAAAGATGTTTGACGGCAGATTCACAAATCACAACTTCCACGAAAAGTGACATAACTCAAAAAATGGTTTATGTCACTGAAAAATACATGAAATGCACCCAATGTGAACAAAAAAGTTACATCTCCATCTAGAAAGTTATCCACTCGAGAGACAGTTGTGGCAGTTTTATTGTAGTCAAGTTATTTTTAAATTGATTTTTCTCAAATGTTGCATTTTTAAGTTGTGTCACTTTTCTTGCCTTTATCGGATACGAGCAAAAAACTATCTATTGAATGAACATACGTTAAGTTAAAAGGTCTTTAGAAATGCAAAGAACGGATACGCTGTATTCGTAACCAAAAATTCAGTTAGGCATATATATTGAATTTTACAGTGAATACATTTCACCCGCTACGCTGGAATTTGCGCAGCGTAAAGTTCAAACAAAGAGCAAAATATGCATTGCAGCTGACGGACAGAAGTTTCAACATCGATACTTACATACTGCTTTTACCAGTGTAGCTGCATGCGTTCAGCAGTTAAAGTGAGAACAGACTTTTGTGAGTATCCTGTAATTTGTTTATATCTTAATAAAATCATAATGAAGCCTATTTCTGGCCAAGATCATTACGACAACAAAAAAAGTATTAAAATTAAATCATTTCTTACGAAGTTTTAAGCTAACAAATTTCAACAACAACAGTGAGAAACATGGTTTGTATTGAGAACCTCTTCCTTTATGAAGTCGGTTTAAAACGTCTATGCGTTAATCGATGTGACCGCTTATAATAACCATACTTTGAAATTTTACATAGCATAAATGTCACCCGCTACGCTACAACATATGCAATATCGTTCAAGTGTGCACAAAATAGGAGATTGTGAACAAACAAATGCACGTTTGAAGCGTTCTGTTTTTAGCATTAACATCTGAACTATCTTTTCGTAACTATTTGCGAGATAGGAACGCTAACTCCACTGTTTCCCACCAGGTAACGCTGTAGGCGGTTGAATCACGCAGCACATATCCACTTTACTATACCTACATGCCACTTTTATGACTATAGCTGCCGCTGTTCAGCAGTTAAAAGAGTCGGGACTGACTTTTTTGGGCACCGTGTATTTTCTTTTGTTCTTAAATATATTGCAATGGGACCTATTTCAGACCAAGACCTTTACAATAAAACATAAAGTACCAAAATTGGATTATCTCTTCAGAAGTTATGAGCTAACAAACAAAAAAAAAAAAAAAAAAAACATACAGTGTGAATTGAGAACCACCTCCTATTTGAAGTCGATTAATTAGAGCATCTCTCACGAAGTTATAAGCTTACAAACACCAACAATGACACATAGCTCGAATTAAGAACACCCTCTTTTCTAAAGTTGGTTGAAAACGACTTTGCACTAATGGATGTGGCCGCATAAAGTAACAGTACTTTGAACCAGGGAGCCTTTATATTGTCTAATTAATTGTATTGCCTTTATAATGTCTAAAAACTGTCTTTTCGTAGTAAATCGATGATGCTCTACAACTTCGTATTTAACTTTTCTCCCATCTTGAACCGTTTTTGAGATAGGAGCGCTGATTCGGCTGTTTTTCACCAGATGGCGTTTTATTTTCTTTAGATTGTAAAGATATTACAATGGGATCTACTTGAGACCAAGATCTTTACAACAAAATAAAAAATATCAAGTAACCGTATTTTGAACTATATAACGTATGTCTCACCAGCTACGCTACAATGTGTGCAATGTAGCTCAATGTAGTAGAAATTGCGAACAAACAAATGCACGTTTTTAGCATTGTATTTTTAGCATCGATGTCTAAACTAACTTTTCGTACTAAATCGATGAAGCCCTGCAATTTTATAATTCACTTTTTCCCCCTGTCTTCAACCGTTTTCGAGATAGGAAAGCTAGCATGAATGTCTAAACTATATTTTCGTACTAAATCGATGACACTTTTCAACTTTGTAACTCACTTTTTTCCCTAGAACCGATTTCTAGATAGTAACACTAACTCCGCTATTTTCCACCAGGTGGTGCTGCAAGCGGTTTAACCTTGTACTGCAGGGCCACTTCGATATACTTACATACCATTTTTAACACTATAGCTGATGCCGTTTAACAGTTAAAAGAGTTGGGACTGATTTTTTGGGCACCCTGTATTTTCTTTAGATTGTAAAGATATTACAATGGGACCTATTGCAGACCAAGACCTTTTCAACAAAACAAAAAGTATCAAAATCGGAGCATCCGTTCAGAAGTTATGAGCTAACAAACATAAAAAAAACATACGGTTTGAATTGAGAACCTTCCTTCTTTTTTGAAGTCGGTTAAAAATTAGACATGCCCAGTGAAGCTTAGTTAACAATAATTTACTTTAAAAAAGACTACAATTAAATCGATGTTTTTTGAAGTTCTAAGGGTCGTATGTCCCCTTAAACAAAATCATTTTTTGTATAAGTTAAATTGGAGGAGGAATCAGATAAAATGCGTAAACAAAACGAGGGTGGAGATTTTTTTTTTTTTTTTTTTTTTTTTTTTAACTAACCGCATCTATAAACAATTTTAGCTTCACCAAATAAAAATAACAGGCTATTCTTTTATTATATATTTAAGATGAAACATTTTATTGCATAATTATGTAAAAACATCAGCAAAACTGAAATTTAACTGAAGCATAAACGACAGTTTTCATGAAATTTCGTTTTGGATCTTTCACCCAAAGTATTAAATATTCACAACTAAAATTGTACCCTTATCATTGTTTATAAAGATTTTTAGTATTTTTATCAAATTTAATTAAAACAGCATTTTAAAGAAAGTTATTTTTCAGTGGAAATTAAAATGTGTGTGAAAACGACTAACATGCGAAAACAAAACAAGAGAGTGGAAAAAAAAAATTGTAAAGGACTTGCTTCTGAACCCATTTTAAGTTTTACTATATAAAAAATAGTATGTCATGCATATACATGCATGATGACAATTTTTCCTGTATAATTATATAAAAGCACATGTAACGTTCAAATTTTACCAAAACGTAAAAGGTAGTTATCATGAAAAAGCGATTTGGATTTTTTTCTCATAAAGTGCTAAATATATACAACTAAAATTGAACTCTTATAATTTCTTATGAAGCTTTCAATTATTTTCATCAAATTTAAGCAAAACAATCTTTAAGCAAAATAATTTTATTGGTATAAGTTAAAATGGGCGAGCAATTAAATGTGTAAACAGAACGAAGGTGGAGGAAATTTTTTGTAAATACTCGCCTATATACACAATCTTAGTTTCACCATATAAAAGTAACAGGCCATTCTTTCAATACATATGTAAGATGAAACATTTTATAATTTTTATACTGTCTTTTTCACCTAAATTTTTAATTTAACTGCCACTTCGTGATTGTAGGGGATTGAGAAAGTATAGTTTTGAGGGGGTTTTGATGGGAATTAATGTTATTAAGGGTTTTGATTCTTTTTTTTATGCCCTTGATAACATAAGTTCCTATCAAACCCCCCCTCAAAAGTATACTTCCACAATCTCCTACGATCGCAGAGTGGCTGTTAAAATTAAATATTCAGGTAAAATACACAGTTTAAAAATTCTTATAAAACCCAATCCGAATATTTACCAATTAATTAGAAACGAAAAACATCCAATCCCATCGATTGAAATTTCAGGTATTTACGAAATCCCAATCGAAGTTAATGAGAATAATAAGGGTTACATAGGAATGACAAATAGAAAAATTAAAACGCTTATCATAGAATATCAGACAGATATTAAATTTGGAAAAGCCACCACCGCATTAGCGAAAACATGCCTTGAACAAGCTGTTTCAGCTGATTTCAACAATATTAAAAGAAAAATAAATAAATAAAATAATAATAATAATAATAATAATAATAATAATAAACGCAAATTACCACAATAACCCCTACGCACTAAATCGAGAAACTATCGAAATTCTTTCAAATCATAATTCTATAAATATCAACGATCCGACAATGGGATTGTGCCGATCGTCGCCGATCGTCGCAACATCTGATAAAATAACAGGCTGAAAGGAAGCGGCTTACTGAAAGAAGTGGACCACCTAAGCAATCCACCGATGATGAGGGGGAGCTCCCTCGAAAGGTCTATGGATAATGTGCAGAAGCTCAATCAAGGTTTTTCTTGTTTTTAATGTTTAAAACTTCTGGTTTACAAATAGCTTCGGAATGACATATTGTTTTAAATAGTGAAACCTAAAATGGGTTCAGAAGCAAGTTTTTTACGAATTTTTGTTCTACTTGCTCTTTTGTTTCGTTTCTGTATACTAGTCGTTTCCACACACGTTGTAATTTATACTGCCTTTTTTTTTTAATGCTGTTTTATTTAAATTATATAAAATAAATATAGAAATGTCCTTAAGAAATTATAAGAGTTCAATTTTATTTGTAAATATTTAGCACTGTTAAAAGGAAAAAAAAATGCTTTTTTATGAAAGCTGCTTTTTATGTTACAGTAAAATTAGAAAGTTGTAAAAGCCTTTATAACACAGTAAAAATTTTCATGATATTATTCAAATGAATGACATTTTATTTTTATATGATAAGACCTGAAATTGGTTTAGAAGGCAGTATTTTATAAAATTGATTTTTGTTGGGAAAACACAATAACGCTTATTATTTTTTTAGTGTATAGTGTTTAGAATTAAGCAAAATAAGATGCTGTGCAGACATATATATATAATTTAAGGTTTTCAATGTGGTTGTTTTAAACAGCAAAATCCTGCTAATAAAAAAATTAATTTTGTTTTTCAGATGCTGTTTTAGAGAATTAAAATAACAGAACTGTGACTGAGAGAATTATAATCCATGAAGAAATGGAAGAAACATGATAATAAAAATACTCAATTTAAATTAAATAAAACTAAATAAAAATTTCTTTATATCACTTTTTACCTTTGTTTTAAAATTTAAATAAATAAATAAATAATATATATATATTATGTGATGCATAGTTTTATAATGTTTGTATATTCTAGTAGAATAGGTTTTAATAAGTTCCAGTATCCTCCATTCCTTATGTCTTAATAAAATTTAACTCAAAACACAAATCTGAGTTTTGTTCCTGCATCCCCTTCCACAGCAATTAAATTAATTTTATAAAACTTATTTTGGAAATGATTATACATTTTTCTTTCCGTTCTATATAATTTTTACTGCTACCAGTACTTTTAAATTAAAAAAAAAAAAATTCTTGCATCTCTTGAGCTGATATTTTTAAAAAATTAAAGTTATTGATTAAAATCATTCTAGCATTCTCAAAACACCAACAACGAGGTCACAGAAAGACAACATATTAGAAAAAGGACAATGTTGAAAATCTGATATAGCACATGTTAAAAAAAAAAAAAAAAAAAAAAAAAAGACATAAACATGAAAATGGTTAAAGCTGCCATCTGACAGAAGTTAAACACGTGCCAAAAGACGAAATTGAAGATTCAAAATGAAAATAAATAATTCTTTAAATAATAGCTTGTGTATTTCTTTTATTCTTTAATAAGGTAAGTCTATTTGCAATTAAAATTTACATTATCTATACAAATACACGCATGTCCTTGGTAAAGTATATTGAAATAATAGACATATTTAAAAATACACACACACACATATATATATAGTTTTATATTTGATGTATATAATTTTGTATTTTAAAGTACTAACTTAAATAATAAATTCTATTTTGTAATTTAGATGTTTAATGGAAGATTCGTCACTGTCCCTCATCCTCTCCTAATAAAAACATAAAGAAAAATAAAAAAAGCTTTAACTCTTGAAAATATGTTGCTACTTATAATAAAATCTTTTTGTAAAAAAATAGAACCGACTCCAAAAAGGAACTACTATTCAAACAACTAAAAATGAAAGAAAATTGGCAGAAAATGGAACTGTAAATTGCGCCTAAAAGTATAAAATAATTTCCTTCGTCAAACAACCTATAACACTACAATTAATCATAACTTTTGAAGTCGGCGCAAAATTAAATAAAATTTAATTAGTTTTTAAAGGTTTGTCTTTAGATCGGTAGCAACAAATGCTGTGGTCTCAAATGATCCATTTTCATGTTTCCTTTATTATTTTATCACTGTATACAATTTTCCATTAGTAGCATCTACATAAAACAGTTAACATTCTTCACAATGCGGTATTTATGTTTCTACGAAGTTAGAGTTTCCTTTGCAAATTTGGTATAACTTTGATAACTAACATCCTTGATGGCTTTTGGATTTGGCGATCAAAACGTAAGGCAAAAATATACACGCAAGATGTATATTTTCATAATATATATTGTACGATGTGTTGTTTCATATTCTTGATTACTCTCTTGACATACCTTATAAAAATAATCAGGATATCATAAAGAAATTAAATATGTTTGCATGCAATTTTTCTTTCACCAAGGACGTCAGATACCAGCATCTTCGCCCAATTTTGCTGCTTACAAAATCTTATTTGTTTTCTTGAATCAAACTTGTTTTCGGCTGCGTTTTGCAGGTAGCAATGTGAGATGTGCATTTTGAAAAGGATTTCATTTTTGTATTGAATAAAGGTATCAATTTTTATTTAATTTTGCGTCGACTTCAAAAGTTATGATTAATTATACTGTTATAGGTTGTTTGACGAAAGGAAATTATTTTATACTTTTAGGCGCAATTTACAGTTCCATATTCTGCCAATTTTCTTTCATTTTTAGTTGTTTGAATAGTAGTTCCTTTTTGGAGTCGGTTCTATTTTTTTACAAAAAGATTTTATTTTTCTCTTTTCAGTGAAAACTTATTTATATAGCAGAGCTTCAGAAGACGTTCCACGGAAGTTTCACAAATCACAACTTCCAAGAAAAGTGACATTACTCAAAAAATGGTTTATGTCCCTGAAAAATACATGAAATGCACCCAATGTGAAAAAAAAAGTTATATCTCCATTTAGAAAGCTATCCATTCGAGAGACAGTTGTGCCAGTTTTATTCTAGTCAAGTTATTTTTATGTTGATTTTTCTCAAATGCTGCATTTTTAAGTTGTGTCACTTTTCTTGCCTTTATCGGATATGAGCAAAAAACTATCTATTGAAACGAACATACGTTAAATTAAAAAGTCTTTAGAAATGTAAAGAACGGATACGCTGTATTCGTAACCGAAAATTCTGTTAGGCCTATATATTGAACTTGACAGTGAATACGTGTCACCCGCTGCGCTGGAAATTGCGCAGCGTAAAGTTTAAACAAAGAGCAAAATATGCATTGCAGCTGACGGACAGAAGTTTCAACATCGAAACTTACATACTGCTTTTACCAGTGCTTTTACCTTTTCAGCCGTTAGAGTGAGAACAGACTTTTATGAGTATCCTGTAATTTTTTTATTTCTTAATGAAATCATAATGAAACCTATTTCAGGCCAAGATCATTACGACAACAAAAAAAGTATTAAAATTAAATCATCTCTTACCAAGTTATAAACTAACAAATTTCAACAACAACAACGAGAAACATGGTTTGTATTGAGAACCTCTTTCTTTATGAAGTCGGTTTAAAACGTCTATGCGTTAATCGATGTGACCGCTTACAATAACCATACTTTGAATTTTACATAGCATAAATGTCACCCGCTACGCTACAACATATGCAATGTCGTTCAAGTGTGCACAAAATAGGAAATTGTGAACAAACAAATGCAAGTTTTAAGCGTTCTGTTTTTAGCATTAATGTCTAAACTATCTTTGCGTACTACATCGATAATGCTCTGCAATTTTATAATTCACATTTTTCCCGTGTCTTGAAACGTTTCCGAGATAGGATCGCTAACTCCACTCTTTTCCACCAGGTGGCACTTTAGGCGGTTGAATCGCGTAGCACATGTCCACTTTACTATATCTACATACCACTTTTATTACTATAGCTGCAGCTGTTCAGCAGTTAAATGAGTCGGGACTGACTTTTTTGGGTACCCTGTATTTTCTTTTGATCGTAAAAATCTTACAATGGGACCTATTTCAGACCAAGACCTTATAATGAAACAAAAAGCATCAAAATCGGATCATCCGTTCAGAAGTTATGAGCTACGGTAACAGTACTTTGAACCACAGAATATAGGTGTCATTCGCTACGCTGCAAAGTGTGCAACGTAGTTCAAGTGTGCACAGTGTAGGAAATTGCGAGCAAACAATTGCACGTTTTAAGCGTTCTATTTTTAGCAATAATGTCTAAAAACTGTCTTTTCGTAGTAAATAGATGATGCTCTACAACTTCGTAATTAACTTTTCTCCCATCTTGAACCATTTTTGAGATAGGAGTGCTAATCCCACTGTTTTTCACCAGATGGCTCTTTATTTTCTTTAGATTGTAAACATGTTATAATGGGACCTACTTCAGACCAAGATCTCTACAACAAAACAAAAAGTATCAAGTAACCGTTATTTGAACTATATAGCGTATGTCTCACCAGCTACGCTACAACGTGAGCAATGTAGCTCAAGTGTGTATAGTGTAAGAAATTGCGAACAAAAAAAATGCACGTTTTTAGCCTTGTATTTTTAGCATCAATGTCAAAACTATCTTTTCGTACTAAATTGATGATGCTCTGCAATTTTATTATTCACTTTTTCCCCCTGTCTTGAACCGTTTCCGAGATAGGAACGTTAGCATGAATGTCTAAATTATCTTTTTGTACTAAATTGGTGATACTCTTCAGCTTTGTAATTCACTTTTTCTTTAGAATCGTTTTCGAGATAGGAACACTAACTCCGCTATTTTCCACCAGGTGGCGCTGCAAGCGGTTTAACCTTGTACTGCATAGCCCCTTTGCTATACTTACATACCATCTTTATCACTATAGCTGCAGCCGTTTAGCAGATAAAAGAGTTGGGACTGATTTCTTTGGGCACCCTGTATTTTCTTTAGATCGTAAAGATATTACAATGGGACCTATTGTAGACCAAGACCTTTTCAACAAAACAAACAGTACCAAAATCGGAGCATCCGTTCAGAAGTTATGAGCTAACAAACATAAAAAAAACATATGGTTTGAATTGAGATCCTTCCTTCTTTTTTGAAGTCGGTTAAAAAATATCAATTTATACAGAGTTAAACAAGCTACTTTTGTTAAATTTTTCTATATCAATAAGACTTTTATTTGTTAAAATTTACTTATTATTTAATTCAATGTGTATTTTTTAAGCTATAATTATTTTTTCTTTGCATATTTTCTCTCTCTCTCTCTTTTGAACATCAAAGTACAGAAAATGTTGAGACTAATTTTCCTCCAATAATGCAAGAATCTATTTTGTTAAATAAAGACATTTTATAGAATAAGTGTTTAAAAGAATAAGTATACGTCCTAAAGTAAAAACAGCTGTTAGTGTATGTTATAAGTTGCATTACAAAATTTGTTTTTTCACCAGGTTGTTATTTAGATGTAATATTTTGATTTTCTCCTTAAGAATGCATTAAATTTTTTCCCTGGATTTCGTTCAGGGGTTTAGACATATTTTATATACTCCTATTAATCATTAGCGTAAAATTATAAAAAGTTTTTATTCCAGTGCATGTTATTAAAATATGAAATTGTTTTCTTGAAATGTATGTGAAAGTTTTCTATGTAATTAAAAATTTCTTTTTTTTTTTACATATATGTGTATATATATATATATATATATATATAATACAACATCAGTACAAGTTGTAGTGGAAACACAGAAGTTATATTGAAAATTTTTTCAGTCTTATAACTTTCAGCCATGCTCATGCTAGTTAAGGTATCAATCAAGTTTTAGCTATAATATGTGCAAAACTTTGAGTAAACACCATACATACAAGAATTTGCAACACATGTTTTATGTTGAAAGAAAACATGGCTGTTTCTCAAGGGAACAAAGTAGGAATGAGTGCTGCATACAAAGGCGGAATGAACCTCACCATTGTGCCTGCATTGTTCCCTGACGAAAAGTCTTGTTTTCTTTCGACACAAAGCAATTGCTGTGAGCGTTCTTCTATTTTATACCATTTATTCAAAGTTTTGAACGTATTTCATGACAGGTGTTACTTTTTATAGTAAGCTTTAGCTGTCATACACAAAATTATGTAATCTTTTCGCAAAAAGGTTCCATTTAGTTTACTAATATGATTACTTCAAATAACTGCCTATACTCTGTTTAAAGAAATATAATTGATATTATTAAACATAAAATTGCTGACTTTTAAAAAATAAGATTCTATAACTCTTTTTTTTTTTTCATAAAAATAAATGAAATTTCGCAAATAATTTGTTTATAAGGTACTTGTACCCAATATGGACAGTGCTCTCAATATGGACACCCCTAATATCTTTAAAAGTAATAAATTTGATCGAGAAATGGCACTACATGTCCGTGAAGAAAACCAGTTGAAAAGATAATTTAGCCTTGAAAGTGCAAAAAAGCGCGCTGTTCGCCATTTTGAAGGAAACTTGTTTTTTCGTGGTGTGCTGATCGTAATTACAGGTAATTTTAAATTCTTATTAGATATGGTAAAATTGCTTTAAATATTGAAAGGTGGAGTGTTTTAGAAAGCTGATAAAACATATTTTCGATTGCTATTGCATATATTGCTTAAAAATGTTTTCTTTGTTTATTTATTACAGGATTTAGTAAAACTACGCCCGATTCCCAATATGGACACCTTATGTCTACATTGGAAGTACAGCAAGTGAATCTTCAGATTCACAAATTTATAAAATATTCTGTTTAATGTTATTTTATTTAGCTAATTCATAATAAATTAATGTTTATATGTATTTTTGTATCAGTACTCTTATTACATTACGAAATAAGAGTGGAAGTACAGATGTTGAAGCTCTTGTTAACAACATACCTTCTCCTGTTATTGACCCACCTTCATCACCTGCGAGATCATTTTCCATGGAAAATTCTTTCACCAGCGTGTTATTGACTCCAACTGTAAGAAGGAAGAAGATACAACGTCGCCAGGCGATAAACTCAAAAGGCATCAAAGTGGTAAAATCCTTGTTCAACAAGATGACATCTGAATAATCCTCCAAGAAACCTCCTCCAAGAAAAAATCCTCCAAAAAGCCCTTGAAAAAAATCAATAGAAGCCTCCTCTCAGTAGGGTATCTGTTGGTGAAATCGTGGATACCAGCGGTATCGCTTCCTCAACAAAGGAGAGCTGGTACTGCTTCTTATGCAGTATTGATGCTGTTGCAGACATGCGGCCATGCATCAAATGCGGCAGATATGTTCATGAGAACTGTGTGGGATTTAGCGCCTATGAGGAAGAAGTTTTTATTTGTCCATCCTGTGAGGACTGAGTAATAACAGATGTAAGTTCTGCAGACAGATGCAATAAAGCTAAGCAAAAGCAACAATATTAATTCATAATATTTTGTAGTAACTGAGGTGCTTTCCATGTATCTTCGAAGAGCCACAACCAAAAATGTCCCCCCTCTCTTCTAAAGTGCATGTTCTGAAGATATTTACTGTGCCCCCCCCCCTCCCCCGCAATACTTTAAGATATATTTTTTTTATCCCCTCTCCTCTAAAATCCCTTGGATGAGTGGCTCTTCCATACACCCTGTGTAGTAGGTCGATAAGGAGCCACCTGCCCCTAAGATGGACATGCATGTCCATAATAGGGACAGGTGGTTCCTTATATGGACACTTATAAAAAAGTTTTGTTTTTATCATTTAAATTAAACCAGAATAATTACAAGGTCGCTAAATTTAATAATGATAGTCAACAGTCCAGGGATAGTGGTCATACATTTTTGGAGTCCTATGACGTGTACATGGGGGTGAAACAAATACATTTTCCTTAGGGTGTCCATATTGGGTACAGGTACCTTACATAAATTAGAATGGGTACTAAAAATCAAACCTAGATAGGAATCAAAGCTAGATTAGGTACAAAAACTGTTTATACCTAAAGGAAAACTGCATAGAGAAAGCATAAGCCTTTTTTATCTGTAGGAAAATTTATTTCGGGTACGAATTTAAGGAAAACTGTAGATATTTCGGACAGATTAAAGGGGATAATTGAAGATTTTCTTTTTACTTTCAGACACACCGCAGGTTTTTTATCTGCAGAAATTTGCATTTATTTCGGACAAATAAAAGGGAAAATGAAGGTTTTTTACTTTCAGAAAAACTGCTGGTTCTTTTACCTTCAGGTAAACTACAGATATTTCGGACAAATAAAAGGGGAAACGGAGCTTTTTTAACTCCAGTAAAAGCGCAGGGTTTTTTACCTGTAAAAAAGATGCAGGTTTTAGTCCGAAATATCTGCAGTTTTCCTGAAGGTTTTTTTTAAAGGTTTTTTGCTGATTTTTTTACCTGGGATAGTCGGTGTTTCTTAAAGTGTATCTTAACATGGTACATCCCATTAAATCTAATGAAATTTTATTAGAACTTCAAAAGAAAGTTTTTCAGTGGGAAAATGTGGGTATAAAATTGGTAATTCATTTACAGGGTTACACAGAATAATTCTGATATACTATGTAATCATTTTGAATGAAATTTTGTACGAGTATTTATAAATTATAGGGAATTAATACAAGGCAATCAGTTTTTATGAATACATATATACACAGATAGTTATAGAAACAGAGAAACAGCGGGGATTTGAGGGTGACTGCCGCCCCCTCAGAAATGTTTCTGTTTATATAGGAAGTCAATCGAATCAATATATATATATTATATAATAAGGAATAAATAAAAATGATCTGTTGAATAATGCGTGATGTAAATAGGACGTTGAGGCCCCTGATCTGCAGATCCACTAGTTTTTTTATTATTATTATTATTATTATTATTATTATTATTATTATTATTATTATTAATATTTAACTAATTATATTTTAATAAAATATTTTTTCACTTCACCAATAGCTCTAAGTAAAATATTTTAATGCAAAAATTTAATAATAATGGATTAGAACAAGGTATCGA
Source organism: Salticus scenicus (assembly GCA_963930645.1). Lineage (NCBI taxonomy): Eukaryota > Metazoa > Arthropoda > Arachnida > Araneae > Salticidae > Salticus > Salticus scenicus. The sequence goes on from OZ005651.1 coordinate 61,406,303, forward strand.
TTAAAAAATAATGAAAACAAATGTTAATTTGAAGCAAGTAAACAAATTAACATTTTATCGGAAGATTTCATCAGCATTTATTTTCGAAAGAATAATATTATAAATTAATTAAGATAAAAACTTTTCCGTCTTATCTGACTTTTTTTTATTTTTTTTTTAACTATCAAAAAGTTCTAAATATGTACTATTTTAATTTTTTTTCTAATTTAAAATGTTACACTATTATCCAATTAATAAAATGAAATGAAACAATTTAAAATATAAAATCTCTCACATAGAAACTTTGCATGTATGGGGAAATGAAAAAGAAAGAGAGTAATTTCACTTTTATTCGGTATTATCAGGAAAACGATCAGCAATTCGAATTTTCTTACACACAAAAGGCATTAGCTATATACATCGATTACAGATACCACGAACGTTTTGAAGCATTGATTTTCAATACTTTTTATGTGGTTAGGATCAAATTATTTCTATTTAAATATATATATTAGGTACAGTCTATAGGCACTAATATTACAGAGAATAATTTTTCGATATATAAATTTAATTTTATATCGCTTATTTCTTAAATACACATAATTATTACACTTCATGTAATCTTCAAAATTATTTTATTGATTTTAAATATACCGTCAGCGTTTCTACGGATCTTATATTTTCTCGGAGTCTTTCACTACTAATTTTAAATAGTGAGTTATGTCGTAAGATATGTTTTAACTCTAAAAAGAAATTTACTGTTTGAAATTGGGGGCGGAAATCTCAGGAATAAGAAACAGGTACGTATAAACACTGACCGATGCAAAATTACTATAATATAAATGTTGGTTTAAATGGGTCCACAGAGTGAAAAGCAGAGTCTTTTAAACAATCACAACATTTAATAATATAGAAAAGAAGAATAACATAATGCTGGCATTTCTTGCCTCACGCTTAGCAAAGCTTTCTTGTACAGACTCATATAAACCTCTCTCTCTCAGAGAAGCGAAGATGCGCTGTTGATTACGTAATACAGTTACGTCACATCTGACGTCATGACATGTGTGCGCTCGTTACCAAATGATATGAGGAAACATGCATTGAAATCCTACATTTCCCCCTTATTCAATAAATGTTTCGAAAATAAAACATATTTATGCATTATAATAGCATATTAAAAATTACAGAAAATTATTTTTATGCAAAAGTTACTTAAAATGAGAAAAGTGTTAGTAAAGAAATAGAATTATAAACAAATAATTATGGTTAATATAATAAAATAAAATATGTAAAATATAAGCAGTTAATTTCTTAATGAAAACACAGTTTAAATATTTTTTTAAGTTCATCAGTCCTGAGTATTAAATCCTATCATATCACAACATTTTTCATGTTTATATGCATTTAAACTTTTTGTTAAAATATCTGCAGGTTGTTCATCTGATGAAATATATTTAATGTCTATTAGTTTATTGTTGTAAACTTCTCGCACAAAATGATGACGAATGTCAATGTGCTTAGAGCGATTGTGATGAACAGGATTTTTTACTAATCTCAGTGCGGACTGGTTGTCGCATATTATTGCAGTCGGACTTGATACAATTTCAGGATCCAGTTCTTTTAAGAAATTTCTAACATGAATTGTCTCTTTTGCAGATTCGGACAGCGACATATATTCAGATTATGTTGTGGATAGAGCAACGGTTCGCTGCTTTCTAGATTCCCAAGAAATAGGTCCACCGGCATATTTAAAGACATATCCTGTATATGATTTTCTATCATTTATATCCGATGCCCAATCGGCATCAACAAATGCTGTTAATGGTTTATTGTCTCTGTAATAAACAATTCCTAAATTTCTAGTGCCATTGAGATACCTTAGTATTCTTTTAGCAGCTATCCAGTGAGGTTTTCCTGGATTGTTATTAAACTGACTTAAATAATTTACAGCATGGGTGATATCTGGTCTGGTAGCAACCGACAGATACATAAGAGAACCAATTAATTGTCTATAAGGAATTTTTGACATGTATGATTTCTCTTCTTCTGTATTTGGACACATTTGTTTAGTTAATTTTACACTGTTATCTAAAGGTGTATTCACCACTCTAGAATCTTCCATATTAAATTTATTTAATAAATCTTCAATGTATTTCTTTTGTGTTATAGTGATGCTGTCCCTATCTTGATTAAATTCAATGCCTAAGCAATAATGCAGAAGGCCCATATCTTTCATTTTGAAAGATTCTGCTAATTTATTTCTAATATCAAAATAGTGCTCTTCACTTTTAGTGAGACAAATTAAATCGTCGACATAGACGATTATAATAGCATCAAAAGAATATTTTGAGTAATAGACACATTTGTCGGAATTCAAAAGGTTAAATTTCATTTTTCTCAATTTCTCATCTAATTTCTTAAACCACTGTCTTCCTGACTGCTTAAGACCATACAAAGATTTTTTTAATAAACACACTTTATTTTCGTGTATATCATTTTCAAAAAATTCAGGAAGCTCCATAAAAATTTCTTCATGTATATTACCGTTAACATATGCCATAATGAAATCTAACTGGTATGCTGTGAAACCATTTTGAATAGCATACGCGATTGCAGTTCTTATAGAACTTAATCTGGCTACTGGTGAAAAATTTTCCTCAAAATCTATACCTTGTTTCTGTGAACACCCTTTGGCAACCAATCTGGCCTTAAATTTTTCAATTTGACCATCTGGTTTGAATTTTGTTTTTAAAACACATTTACACCCAATTACCTTTTTATCTTTTGGTCTATCTACAATTTCCCAAGCGTTTTGCTTAACTAAAGACTAATTTCATCGCGTTCTCCCAATTTTTAGCATAATCTCCATTTAGCGCGTCGATCACGCCGGGATTAATTTCAATAAATGAGTTATCAGCTAATTGAGAAGTTTCATCTTTATATTTTGTATCTGTAATATCTTCCTTACGAGATTTTTGAAAGTTCCAACTTTTAATTTTCTAGGTCGGCCTGGACCGCGTTTAAAAGAAGGATTGTTTTTGTCAATCCCTTCCTCTTGTTTACATTTACCGTCAGCACTCTCCTCCCCTCCACTCACATCTTCCACGTTCCCCCCTTCAGAAAGAGAGTCGCTCGCTTCCCCCCTTTCCAAAAAGAGAAATTTCCTCCGTTGAATTCAGGGGGATGGGAAATCGATCCGATGTTTCCCCCCCTGTGGATGTTTTCGCTTTCAGTAGGAAAAAGAGTTTCATTTTTAATATTACAATCATTGCATTTATTCTCAGACGGAAAAATTAATTCTAATTGATCAGTAGTAGCTGAATCATTTGTTTGAAACTCGTCTATAAATCGAACATCACGACTTATGACAATTTTTCTGGTATCCTTATTCCATAATCTGTAAGCGCGTGATTCATTTGAATAGCCAACGAATATATGTTCGTGTGACCTAGCTTCAAACTTCCCTTTTGATTTTTTATTTAGAACAAAACATTTCTGTCCGAAAATTTAAAAATAATTAACAGTTGGTTTATAACCGAAACACAATTCAAAAGGTGTTTTATTTTCTTTAATTCCTTTAGTGGGACACCTGTTTCTAATATATGCAGCGTAATTTACTGCTTCAGCCCAGAATGTATTTGGAAGGTTTGATTGCATTAATAAACACCTCGCCATTTCGCATAATGTACGATTTTGTCTTTCAATTCTAGAATTTTGCTGAGGCGTCATCGGAGATGAATATTCGCGTTTGATACCGCATTCTTCAATATATTTATTGAATTCCTCGCCCCAATATTCCAAACCATTATCAGTATGCAGTATTTTAATTTTTTTCCCTAATCGATTTACGACTGCTGCTTTATATCTCCGGAACGCGTACTTAGCTTCATCTTTTGTTTTTAGAAAATTTACTTCAATGTAACGAGATTTATCATCCAAAAAAGTAATAAAGTAACGTGATCCGTCATGGGATTTAACATTATTAGGGCCACATAAATCAGAATAAACTACTTCTAATAATTCCTTACTATGAAATTTGTTTTCTTTACAAAATGGTTTCACGGTTTGTTTAGACTGGATGCATACTTTACAATCTTTTAAAGAATCTTTTTCATTAAAATTTAAATCTCTCAACATATTTTCAGATTTTAATAATTTTAAATATTTTTCATTTAAATGTCCTAATTTTAAATGCCATTTATGAAAGTTTCTTAACCCATATTGGACCACTCATTAAACGAATCATTGGAAAAATGTAATTTTTTAAAAACATGGTCAGTATAAAATACTTACACATATAAAAAAGAAAAAATTAAAAAATTATAATAATTTTACAAAATTTTTTATTTTGTTTGTTAGTCCGAAAAACAGTCTCTACACAGTCCAAAAGTGAGCATTTTGCAAAATTGTAAAGATTTTTATGAATGGAATCTCTACATAGTCCAACATTGCACATGTTGCAAATTGTAACAGGTTTTTTATTGCATGATTTCAGTTGACATCATCTTTGACGACCATTTGGATTTTTCACTAGCACATGCTCACTATTTAGCAGAAGAAGTTCTTTATTATTCTGCAGCATTAATATGTTTTTCAAATTCCATTTTTCACAGTAATTTAATTAATTTAGTCTATTTCTAAAAATTTATGTCAACTTTTTTGCAGATTTTAAATGTTTCTTTTACATTATTGACATTTAATTCAACTGTCCTATAAATAGGACGGCGGTCCAATATGGGTTTTAACTTAGTTGATGCAGCAATATCCACCTGCGGCTGAAAAAAATAGAAATCACCTTTTCTCGTAGCACTTATAATCAGAGAGCCGTCCTGCTCTGTAATTTTCGCACCTTTTTCGGTAAATACAAGTCGGCAGTTGTTTGCTGTAGCTTTTGATATAGAAATTAAATTGCATTTTAATTTTGGAACGCACAAAACATTTGTTAACTTTAAATTGGTTACACCGTGATTACCGGGAACTTTTAATTTGACTGTTCCAACACCTGTAATCTCCGCTGTTTCATCTACGGCTAATTTTATAAATGATCCAATTCTAGGTTCGAAATCTGTAAACAAATTTTTATCATGAGCCATGTGTGATGTCGAACCGCTGTCGAGACACCACTCGGAATGTTCTTGGAAAGATTTACTGGCTGCCATCGTGAACTATGTACTATCGTCAACCATAAAAGATCTTTCTTTGTATTTATTCGATGAAGTGAATTTTCTGTCTGAGATCTTCTTTCGGCATTCTGAGGCTTTATGCCCTACTTTTGAACAGTAATTGCATTTGGAGATTGCATAATTTCTCTCGCCATACGTGTTCTTGTTCTGCACAGGCTTTAAGATTTCTCTTTTGTTCTTTTCAGGAAGATTTTTCTTGTGGGTCGTAAAATACGCATTTGACGATTCTTGGTGCTTTTTATTTTTTCTTGATTCATATTCTTCCATCATTTTAATTTTTAGAGCTTCAGGCTGCGGCAATTCATCTCTTGCTTTAATAGCGCAACGAAAATTTTCGTAGCTGTCAGGAATACTGTATAAGAGCAAAATTGATAATAGATCTTCGGCTACTTGAATGTCCATTTCTTTTAGCTTGTCCACTATATCAAAGAAAATATTGAGGTGATCGGACATATTTTCACTATCGTTCATTTTCTTAAAGAGTAGCTGCTTCAATAGGGTAGATTTCTTTGCCGGTCCTCTCGATTCGTAAACTTCTTTTAATTTATTCCATACTTCATTTGAGGTGGTACAATGTTTAATATGACACAACTCACTTGGGATAATTGCTAGGATTAAATCTGCTCTAGCTTTACGGTCAATTTCGAGCCATTTTTCTTCGTCTTCGGCGCCTTCATCGGGCTTAATTTTCGTTCCATTAGCATACGACCAGTGATCATTCTTGATTAAGACAGCTTCTATCTGAAGTTTCCATGTGTCAAAATTGTTTTTGGATAACTTTTCTATATTTAATATTTGCGACATATTTAATCAGCTATAATAGCTTCGTTATAAAAATAGAATCAAAAATACTTTCGATTTCAGCCCTTAGGCTTAACAGTAAGTCGCACTCTCGTTTTAGCGAATGTTCATTTAAATTTTTAAAAAGTCCGCAGTAAGATGCGTGTCTCTGGGCCCATAACCATTGTTGGCTTAAATGGGTCCACAGAGTGAAAAGCAGAGTCTTTTAAACAATCACAACATTTAATAATATAGAAAAGAAGAATAACATAATGCTGGCATTTCTTGCCGCACGCTTAGCAAAGCTTTCTCGTACAGACTCATATAAACCTCTCTCTCTCAGAGAAGCGAAGATGCGCTGTTGATTACGTAATACAGTTACGTCACATCTGACGTCATGACAGGTGTGCGCTCGTTACCAAATGATATGAGGAAACATGCATTGAAATCCTACAATAAATTTTAAATTTAATCCAAATAAATGCGATAGATGTTTTATTATTAGAATTCGTTCACATTCTCTGACAATGGTATTGGATAATCCAACTGTGCTATACTTCACTTATTTCATTTACAAAGGTAACAAATACTACAGCTGAAAGATATGTTTTTCCGGTATACATTTCCAAACAATGAATTCCCTAGTAATGAATCAAGAAACTTAAAACCCAAAGATTACTGAAAAGCAGCATAGAATTAGGATACGCGTTATCGACAAAAAAAATATATTTAATAATAATAAATATAATAATAATAAAATAAATAAAAATAAAACTATTTATAGAATGATTTATCAGTAATTAACCACAAGCCAATAACTGACCACTTAAGAACAAAAATCTAAAACGCAAGAATTAACGAGGCGACGTTCTTAATTGAATTGGTAGGATACATAACTAACATCTAACAAGAGGCTCTGTTACAATTTCCTATAGCAATTTATGCTTTAATTCTACGTGAAACAATTGCAAAGTTGTCTACAAAACTCTTTAAAAAATTGTTAGTGTAATATTAACCAGATACTATGAGATGTTTAATTTAATTTTAAAGCGTCCAGCTGAATTCCATTCCAGAAAGTTAATTTGTTGAGGTGTACAGGTAATTTATATTTATTATATATAAATATAATGTTACATATCATGAGTACCTTTTAAGACATTGAATAAAATGAAATGTTATCACTTAGAAAGCATGAACAATTTGAATTTATATGCCCTCATTTGGCGTACTATACACACGTATATATATAGAGAGAGAGATAAATAGATAGATAGGTTAAAAAATTATTTTATTAGAGTTGGAACAAGCAAATTTCCTCATTTAAAATTAAAAAACATCAGAATTCACCAACAATATTAGAAGACAAGAAATAAATGAAGTTATTCCTCTAACAAGGAATGTCTTCATAGGCGCATATGAAAAAAAAAAAAAAAAAAAAATACAGAATACTCTCCTCATGAGGTTATGTATGTTTATAAAAAGAACTCCAGTGGAATGACTATATATCGACCATAAAAAAAAATATTGAAAATGTTCGATTCTTGGCTATTTATCGCTCGTTGACGACTCAATGAAAATTGATGCAGAACGATTTTTTGATACATACTCATTATAGAAAAACATTTTCGATTATCTTCATACGAAACTAGTTTAGGTAAGTTTACAATAAATAAATACACTTTTATAACTACAATTTCGTCATATATAAGTAAACCTGACGATCAAATTTTACATCCTTTAGTTTAACGTGAAATACTTAAACTAAGCTTGAGTTTTACTTGAGATTTAAATATTATGGCTTAAAGTAAAACAGTATGTATATTTATTTATATTGCGTAATAAATAAAAAGAACGTATGTACGTAATAGTTTTGAAATGAAAAAATAGTAAATGGCAATCTTTTATGAATGCGCTATTTTGTGTTTTTGAAGAATACCGATTTCACAACAAGTAATTTAGATCAACATTTAAAATGATAAAATTTATTTCAAACTTAAATTTGTCTCAAATTTCAGTATAAATTACACTTTAACAATACAGATATACAACTTTTTTATTATAATTTTCTTTTTATTACTCTGGTTAGATAAAAATTACCAAATAACTTTTTTAACTCAACGTACCAAAGTAAAAGTAAGATTACTTTAAAAAAATACATTTGTATAACTACAGTATTTCCATTGTGTATCTTTTGTTTTTTTATTCAAACATTAAATCAATTTTTAATGGAAAATATAAAGAATTAAAAATTTTAAGCCGTTAATGAGCTTAAATAACAGATTAGGAGGGGGAGTAAAACAGTACTTTGGATTAACAAAAATGCATAAAAACAAATTTATTTGTTATTAGCATACACTTTGATATTCAAAGTAGCTTCATTATAAGATGTAATTCTATCCCCCCCCCCCTCCCCGAGTAAAAAGCTTTTTATTTCTTTCCTTTTCTCTCTACTATTAATTACATTCTTTATTTGTTCCTCCCAATCCACGTAATTTTTTTACATATTTAAAGTTCGTTTGGACACTTTTTAAACTGCGCCATGAATTTCTAGAATTTACATTATGCCAGTAATTTAAAACCAATTTTTTTATAGCCCCATGATATATATAGATGTTTCACACCTTTAAGAGGCAATTCGAAAGTATACTCATTTTCATCAGAATTCTGCGATCTTTAGACGAAAGATATGCATTATCAGCAATGCCTTGAAATTTTTCATAACACTCAAAAAAAAGAAAACCATATTGTTGAAATATTAAAAAATATTTCAACAATATGAGCTTTTATTATTATCATTATTTAATTTCTTTTTCTGTAACATATGTGAGTGCCCTTCTCCTCCCCCTCCCATGTACAGCATTTATACAGCATCTAAACAACATTGTGCATGTTAATTTCCAAACATATTGTCTTCAATAAAAAATAATTTGCCTTAAACGTTAGCTGAAAGTAAAAATAATTATTTGCAGCTTGCAAAAAAAAAAAAAAAAACAGAAGATCTTTCAATTACCAATTAAATAACTAAAGATATGTATAGCTTAAATGTTTATTTGATTTTCAATTTAAATATTTGCAACTCGCAAGATTAAAAAAATATTCAAAGCTAAAATGAAATAATTTTAATAAATGGCCATGTGCATATACTGTACAAGCTTGTATGAGAAACAGGCAACACTTTCTTCGATTTATTTCAAACTAATATTTACTATTACGCCTATATCCAGAAAGATTTGTTTTGAAAGAAATTCTTAAATGTATTACAATTACTTGCATTTGGAAGGTAACGATGTTGCTCGCCAAATCGCGTGCACTTTTTGTCTTTTTGTGCCAAATATTTCTTTTTTTTTTTTTTTTTTGTAGGCTTTTTAGTGGGATTCAGCAAATAAACTGGACACTGATCTTATATTACCTATGCAAGTAGAACCTCTGTAATTTTTTTTTCACAATATTCTGAGTATGCGCTTTAAGGAGACCTTCCCTTTAAGTTATAACAGAATAAACAAATTATAAAAAATTTGCAGTTGGCAATTGAAATTTATGTTTGCACTATGCAAACGGCGACCCAGGAGGAGTTAAAGGGGTGGTTGAGTACTAGGTACAGAGCTGAAAATATTTCTAATTTATTCCGTAGCTTTGTTAGTACTCGTATTTCTTGCATGCAGTTTTCTTTGTAGCGCAATTTACTCTAGTATGCAATTTCGATTAAACAGGATGAAAATTACTCTTCAGAAAAAGTTGGTGGTGTGAAAAAAAGGCGGTTACTAATAATGCTACGTTTCAAATTAGAAATGCTGGCAACTCTCCATGTATTTAAAATATTACCAGTGCGGAATAAATGACTAAATTCGACAACTACTGAATTTCTGATTGTTTTTTCAGTAATTGGCGAATGTGCTTAGTTGCTAATTATATGAACATCTCTTTTAGGTTTCCACAGTGAATTTCTTAACACGATCAGGTTATCGTTAGTCATTGAAGACCCGAGCCATTTTTCTTATGTCTCATTCGTCAGAATCCATATATAGAAGAAATGCCTATCTATCGTGCCCATGACTTTTTTCGTAAAAATACCATTCTTAAACTTTATTACGCAATTTGAACTTTTTAACTATCTCAATTTTTTCAAAAGTTATAAATTTTTAGTAAATGCCTGCATTTATAGAAATGGGCGTATTTCTGACAAAAAATAAATATTTGTTCAAATTTCTTTTGCAGTATTCATCGTCTGCCCTTAAATTGAAAGTATTCAAGAGTGTTCAAGAATTTTATCACATTTTTTACTTTCTTCTATGTGTAATATAGAGAAAGCATTGGATTCGCGAAAATTTTCGACCTCCGTTTTTTGACGGATCCACACGTTTTGGGATGCCCTGAACACGAATTGATAGTTTTTAAAAAATGTCTGTCTGTCTGTCAGTCAGTCTCTCTGTCTGTGGTTTCTTGTTTTCACCGTATCTCAGGAACCAATGACTGAAATTCAACCAAACTTGGTATATAGTTGGACACTGTCGGGGCATTGTGCTGATTAGATTTGGGGATAAATCGCCCATCAGGTGGCGCTGTGATCGCATTTTATGTAAACTTTTAACATGCCAGTATACGCAGGGCCTGATTAAGGGGGAAGCTCGCTCTTCACACATTATTTATACTTACACCGTTATTTTTTAACAAATACTTTCCTCCTATAATAAACAGAAAATTTTCATTAAAAATTATTTTAAAAGAATTCTGGTGTCTAATAACGGTGAGTAAATTGGATTGTTTTACACCGTTCATTTTTTATAAAAAATATTTCCTCGTCAAAGCGTGGAATTTCTATGACATGAAGTAAAAAATAATTGTAAAAATATTCCGGTATGAGCGAGCTTCCCCCTTAATCAGGCCCTGAGTATACGACAAAATTTCGTATTTTTCACCGTATCTCACGAACCAATGAATGAAATTAAACCAAACTTGGTATATAGTTGGACCCTGACATGGAATGGTGCTGATTAGATTTTGGGATCAATCGCCAAGCAGATGGCGCTGTGATCGCATTTTATGTAAACTTTTACCATGGCAGTATAGGACAAAATTTCGTATAAATGTACATAATGAGCGTTATTTTAAACTTGTGATTGTAAAATTAATATGAATTATTGATAATAGTAGTAGTTAACTAGGAAAAAAAAATTGTGCATGTGGGGGCACCGGTTTCTCCCCTAGGGGAAATTACCCTCCCGAGGAAGTAAATTTTCAAGATGGGTATCATTCGAAAGGTCTCGTTGATAATACCAATAGTTAACTAGGAAAAAAAATTGTGCATGTGGGGGCATCGGTTCCCCCCAAACCGGGGGGGGGAAGTATCCCCGGGGCGGCAAAGTTTCAAGATGGGTATCTTTCGAAAGGTCTCGTCAATACCTTTAAAACGAATGGTTGAACCATAAATCTGTGATAATTTAAAACAAAGTTATCGATTTTTTTTTTTTTTTTTTTTTTACTTTTAACGAAAAAAAACTTAGAAAAATAATAGTATTTTTTTTTTTTTTTTTTTAACGAAATTTAACCAAACTTGGTATTTAGTTGGTCCCCGACATAAACTGGTGCTGATTACATTTGGGGATCAATAGCTCAACAGGTGGCTCTGTGATCGCATTTTTTCTAAATTTTTAACATGGCGGCATAGGACAAAATTTCGTATAAATGTACATAATGAGAGTTATTTTTAACTTGTGATTGTAAAATTAATATGAGTTATTGATAATAGTAATAGTTAACTAGGAAAAAAATTCTGTGCATTTGGGGGCATCGCTTTCCCCCCTGGGAGGGGCAAAATTTCAAGATGGGTATCTTTCGAAAGATCTCGTCAATACCTTTAAAACGAATGGTTGAACTATAAATCTGTGATAATTTAAAACAAAGTTATTGATTTTTTTTACTTTTAACAATTTTTTTTTTTTTTTTTTTTTTTTTTTTTTTTAATATTGTTTCTGATTGAATATGTATTACTTTTAACAAAAAAAAAAAAAAAAAAAAAAAGTAGAAAAAAAATCATATATATATATATATTTTTTTTTTTAATGTTGTTACTGATTGAATATGTATTACTTTTAACAAAAAAAAAAAAAAAAAAAAAAAAAAAAACCTTAGAAAAAAATCGTATTTTTTTTTATATATATATAATGTTACTGATTGAATATGTATATAGGAAAATATAGAAGAAAGTCTTGTGGTGGCCACAACATACTAGTTTCATTAAAAATTATGTGTTCTAACATTAATCTGGTCTTCAGCGACCCTTGATAAACTAACAAGGTGCCGAAAAATACGATAACCTGATCGGCTTAGCTTGCAAAGGTTTCTAATGCTAATGTGTTTTAATCCGATATATTATGTAGCATAGTAAACAGATAGATTTATTCTAGGATGGCATCAAACCCGTTAAACTTGCCCTTGCCCAAGCAGATAGAGGCCATCGAGTGGTCTCCGAGTCTTCTGGAACAAAATCGTAGAAGGAGAAGAGTTTGTTGCAAGATTTGTATTGATTAGTAAGTCGATTGATGTTGCTTAATAACAGACGTGTCAACATTCTAGTTATTCTGGAACAATGTTCGTGCACGCCCTTTTTTCACACCACTTTAATTGTAATGAAAGTCTATTCAAAACATAATAACGATAAAAAACTAAGAAAAAATAAACTTCGAGAAAAGTGATGAAAAAAAAAAGGGGGGGGGGCGAGTACTGACAATGTTCATGAATAAATTAAAATTTTGGCATTTCTGAAAATAGTAATTCAATATGTATTTTATAATTTCCACAGAATACTGAATGGATTCAGAATTGAGTGTTTTGATACCCAGTACTAAAAAATTAGATTTGTAACAAATAAGTTATTTACTTATTTTTCCTACTGTAAGAAAATTGTCTAAATTCCATGTACTGTGTTCAGTAAATCCTATTAATTTCGTTTTGAACATTTTTTAAAGAATCCTTATTAGAGCCAGGGCAGAGTCTTGTTAAAGCTAGGGTGACATGAAATTATTTATTTTTATTAAATAGTGATCAGTGTTGGGCTCTTCAAAAATTAGGTTCATAAAAACCATTTTTTCTTAAAATAATCATTTTTTGAATTATTTAATACAGTTTTTCTTATGAATAAGTAAATATTTATCATTAAAAATAAGTAATAGTTGTGTGTCTTCGGTATAATCGGGCTTTGTTTTTAATTTTAAATTTTGGATAAATTTGAAAAATGTTTTTTTATCCACTTATAAAATGACTAAATCCAAAAAGTAATCCAAAAATAAAAGAAAATCCAATTTTTAAGTGAGTTATAAAAATATGTGGTTCATATTAAATAAAAAATTTCAAGTAACTGAATTACACACGCTTATTAAATGATCAGTTGGGTTTGAGTATTGTGTTGTGTTGGATTTAAGATGAATTGTCCATTAAAGTATCTAATCTTGGATGGATGTTTGGATGCTGTTACTTTTGGGAATGCTTGAAAAGTGGAATATTGTGAGCAAGCAGGGTGTGGATAAAATCGGAATGCATTTTGGTTTTTCGCTTTACAATCTTTTTTTTTTTTCTTTTTTTTTTACTGTAATGCTTGAAGCAATGGGAACATCCTTGCTGGAATCAAAAGTCAAACTAGACACCTGCAAACGCTACAAGAATTAAAGTATTTTCTTTATAATTTATCCAATGTGATGACACTCTCATGTTTCATTTCGGTGGATTGTCTTATATAGCTTCGAAATTTGGATTTCCATTGAAACTTCACTTTTTTTAAAGTTTATCAAATTTTCCTTTACGGGAAATCTTTTGTACTCTTTGTTGTAAGTATATTCGTTCTCTAATTAGCAGAATATAAACTGCCAGAATTTTTGCGCTGAAATAAATTTAAAAATTCTTCTTTATAATATTGAATAAAAATTTACACCAACAAACATATCGCTTTGTATCCAGTCGACATATCATTTACAGGGATGATAGAATTCCGATATTTTTGCTACAACTATTTAAGAACATCAATCTCTATAATATTTAATTATAAACGTTACTGTAAATCAACATAAATATTTATTAGTAAAAAATAATATAAAAAAATTGGGCGATCCTTCACATTTCTGTTTATTTATAAATTTTTCCTCGAATTTTAGAATATATAGAGAACGAAGTCACACTTATAATTTGACTACAGAAGTTAACTGTACTACAAGATAGCAAATTATTTCAACTTATTTATCTGAAATGTAAGATATATCGTTGAATGTAAATCATTAAAACCAATGTACCCACTAAATACATGAAATATTAATTTGCCTCTTAAAAAATTAATAGTAATTTTATTTTCTTAAGTAGATAATACCTTTTTAAAATTAAGTCTAGGTATTTATACACAAATACAGCAAATATAATAAAATAAATTTATTTACACTCTAAATTCCACTGCTGACATATATACACACAACATTTATTTAATTTGAAATATTTCAAAATAAAAAACATTCATATATTTATTTTTAAACATATAGCTGTTTTTATAAGCGATATTTTCTATGATTATTAAGTTTATATTCATGATTTATAATTACTTGTAGAATTAATTTATTTTAGTAACCATAAAACTTATCAAACCCTTAACAGCAAACATTTAATTACATCAAGTAAATTAATTTCGTAGAAATTTTTTTATAGATTTGGTTATTTTTATTTCTTTTTCTTTTTCAAGCTCTTTACAGAAGCACTAAGAGAATATAAGCTCAAGACGACGTTTTGTTTCCACAGCAATAGCAGCTGTGGTTTCGCTTAAACTTTTACGCATAAAAACTCTACAGACTAATGTATCATGCAAATGTGCCCAAATCAGCTGTGAAATCAATCCGAATATTCAATAAAATTAATTAGCTTCTATAAGAAAACTATGTAATGAATAGCTAAATGATTTATTTTAGAAACGGTAGAAAGAGAAAACGCATCAACAGTGATTTTACCTCATTTATAATGAATTGCGTTTTTTCTGTTTCTTCGGAGAATAAAACTATAAAGAGTGGAATGCTTTATTTTTGTTACGATAATATATTATAGTTATCAGACAAAATGATTTTGAGATGAATAATTTTCCCTATCTTTTAAAAAAATTATACGATAAAAAAAAAAAATATATATATATATATATACGTATATATATATATATATTTAAGCAAAGATTTACTGCATATTGATAATCAATGCAATGTTAAAATTTTTTCTATTTCTCGGGAAAAGAAAAAATATATTTTTTTTTATTTGTTCGAAAAAAGTATTTGGTGCAAATGGTATTTCCAATATTTGCTGAGAAGGCTACGAGATTATTCATAAAAACCATCTTCTTCAAAATGCAGTATTTCAAGCACATAAAGAATTTATAATTTTTCAGCAATACATAACCATGCAATTTTAAGAAATGGTGAGTCCAAGCCAGTAGTGTTCCATTTCTATATAGATAGACACATATCCAGATCTTCCAACCTAATCTGGCAAATTGTTAGTACCGCTCCTTTTTCTACACCAGTCATTTCTTAGAGTTTTTTTCTTCTTAATTCATCGCAAATATATTTGAAAAAAATTACTTTAAAAATTCAGTGGTGTAGGAAAAGGGGCGGTACTAACAATTTACCGGATAAGGTTGGCAGCTCTGCATATCTAAATTTCTGAAATCTGAAACATATTAAATTATACAGAAAAAAAAAAAAAAAAAAACAAGTACAGTCGGTAACAAAAGTATCCGAACACTAGCAAAAATTCCTATATAAAAAAAAGTACAGTTAATACTGTTTTGTTAAATAAATCCTTCTTGAATCACGTTCTTAGTCAGGACATGATTCGACAAGGATTTATTTAACAAAACAGTATTAACTCTACTTTTTTTTTATATTGGAATTTTTGCTAGTGTTCGGATACTTTTGTTACCGACTGTAGGTATGAATATAAGATTACTTTGCAGGATGGTCATACAATAACTTTCACTGTTTAGAGGACTTTACAGCAAAAACTAAGGAACTGGATGACACAAAATTTTATCTACAGACTGTGGTAGACATGGGGAGATGATTTCCGCAAAGAAAAAAAGTTGTATCAAATATCGCCGATAGGGTAAATTTTGACGCTGTTCTCACGTGCGTACTATTCAATATGTAAAACCGAGGTATCTTATGCAGCTTCTCTAGTGCATGTATGATTTTGTTGTGGTTGAAAACGAAATTAATCAATAGTTTAACACTAGAAAGGCGACGAGAAGGACGGCCGCTTTTTTTATTACTTTAAAAG